>JAREIK010002662.1:452056-884556 GCA_029783825.1 Sapria himalayana
TCTTTCTCTTTTCTCTTCTCTTTCTCTCTTTCTTCTCTTTCTTCTCTTTCTTCTCTCTTTTGCTTATTCTTTTATTCTTCTTATTTCCTTTGCTCCTTTTCTTCCTTTCTTTTTTTTCATTTACTTCCCTTTCTTCCATTCTTCCCTTTCTTCCCTCTTTTCATTTCTTCCTTTCTTCCCTTTCTTCCCTTTCTTCCCTTTCTTTTTTTTCTTCAGTTTTCTTCTTTTTCCTCTTCTTCTTCTTCTTCTTCAACATTATCTTATTTTTCTACTACTTCTTCTTCTTCAACATTATCTTCTTTCTCTACTTCTTCTTTTTCATTTTCTTCATCTTCATCATTTTCATCATCATCATCTTCTTCTTCATTTTCTTTATCTTCATCATAATCATCATCATCTTCTTCTTCTTCTTCATCATCATCATCATCATCTTTTTCTTTTTCTTCATTATCATCATCTTCTTCTTTTTCTTCATTTTCTTCACCTTCTTCATTATCATCATTAACTTCTTCTTCTTCATTTTCTTCTTCATCTTCATTATCATCATCATCTTCTTCTTCTTCATATTCATCATCATCATCTTCTTCTTCTTCTTCAATATCATCATCATCTTCTTCTTCATTTTCTTCATGTTCTTCATCTTCTTAATCAACAACAACATCATCATCATCATCATCTGCTTCTTCTTAATCAACATTATCATCATTATCTTCTTCTTCTTCTTTTTTTCTTCATCTTTTTTATATTCATCATCATCATCATCATCATCATATTCTTCTATTCCTCCTCCTCCCCCTCCTCCTCCCCCTCCTCCTCCCCCTCCTCCTCCTCCTCTCCCTCTCTCTCTCCCTCTCCATCTTCCTCATCATCATCATCATCTTCTTCTTATTCTTTTTCTTTTTCTTCTTCTTCTTATTCTTCTTCGTCTCCTTCATCTATTTCTTTCCTGTATCCTTTTATTTCTTCAACTTATGCTTCTTGTTCTTATTATTATTATTCTTATTCTTCTTCCATTTCTTCTTCTTCAACTTATGATGATGAGGAAGGAGGAGAGAGAGAGAGAGTATAAGATGAAGAAGAAGAAAAAGATGTTGGATAATGAGAGAAAGAAAAAAAAAGAAGTGGAAGGATCAAAGAAGAAAAGAAGTAGAATGATAAAAAGAGAGAAGAAAAATAAGAAGAAGAAAAAGAAGAAGAAGAAGAAAAAACTAGAAGTAGATAAAGAGGAAGAAAAGGAAGAAGAAGATAAAGAATAAGAATAAGAATGAAAAGTAAAATAAGAAGAATAACAAGAAAAAAAAGAATAACAAGAAGAAGAAAAAGAAAAAAAAGAAAAAGAAGAACAAGAAGTGAAAACATAATTAGTAGTGGTAATAGATGAAGAGAATGAGAAAAAGAATAAACAAAATAATGATAATAAGAAGCATTAAAAAAGAATTAAAAAGAATAATAATAATAATAATAATAATAATAATAATAAACATAATAGCAGTAGTAGTAGTAGTAGTAGTGTAGTAGTAGTAGTAGTAGTAGTAGTAGCACTAGAAGCAGGAGAAAGAGAAGAAGAAGAAAAATAAGAACAAGAATAAAGATATGAAAAATAAGAACAAGAATAAAGATATGAAAAATAATAACAAGAATAAAGATGAAGAATAAAAATTAAAAGGATGAGAAAAAAAGAAGAAGAAGAAGAAGAAGAAGAAGAAGAAGAAGAAGAAGTAGTAGTAGAATGAGAACAAATTGGTGGAAAAAAAGAGAAGAATAGATGAAGAAAAGGAAGAAGAAGAAAAAATAAAAGAAAGTAGAAGGAGAAGAAAAAAAAAGAAAAACTAGAAGAAGTAGAACACGACGAAAAAAACTAGAAGAATATGAAGAAGAGGAAGAAGAAGAAGAAGAAGAAGAAGAGAAAGAAGAAAAATTAGATAGGAGAGATATAAGAAGGATGAGGAGGGGAGGAGGAGGAAGATAAAGATATATAAGAAAAAGAAGAAGAAAAAAAAAAGTAGCACAAGATGATGATGATGATGATGATGATGATGATGATGATGATGATGATGAAAAGAATAGGGGGGGAGAAGAAAAAATTAGAATCTTGATGATGAAGAAAAAGAAGAGTAAAAGAAACAAGAAGAAGAAAAAATAATAATAATAATAAAAGAGGAAGAAAAAAGAAATGATGTCTAAAAAAGAAAAAAAAAGATAATAATGAATAAGAAAAAGATGAAGAATAATACAAAGAAGAAGTTGAATAATAAAAATAATAAGAACAAAAAAGATGAAGGAGGAAGAGGAGGAGGAGAATTAAAATAAGAACTAGAAAAATAAAAAAAATAAAAGGAATAAGAAGATAATAATGATGAAGAAGAAGGAGAAGATGAATAAAAAGAATAAGAAGTAGAAAAAGAAGAAGAAGAATAATAATAATAATAATAATAATAATAATAATAATAATAATAATTAAGTAGAAGAAGAAAACGACTAATAAGAAAAAAGAAGAAGAACAAAAAGTATACTAATAATAATAATGAGATTATGATGAAGAAAAAGAAGAAGGAGAAGCATAAGAAGAAGTAGAAATAGAAAAAATGACAATGAAAAATAAGAAGAAGAAGAATATGATAAAGATAGTAAAGAATAAAGAGAACAAGATTATGAAGAAGATGATGATGGTAAAGATGTAGAAGAAGTAATAGTACGTGGACTAGTGAGCACATTTTTATTTGATCTAGAAACTATTAAAAAATTATTATATTATTTATTTTCATAACATATTTACTATTTAGTTTTCATATTCTTCTTATTATGATAATCATAATAGACTACCATATTATCATTAATATTAAAATACTAGTGAAGGTAAATATCATGATTAAATTTTTCTTTTGCATTATGTTTGATTTTTGAAAAGGTAAGATAAAGAAACATTCATAAGGATTGTTGTACATTATTTAGATTCAAAATTAATAACTCGAAAAAAAAAATTTATTCGAATCTAATATAATGGTCAATATTTTATTGGTGTGTATTGTTGTAATGTTAAATGTGTATAACATTATAGGTCATAAAATATTTATGACTATTGATTGTGTGATATTTAATCGAAGAGCTGTTAATTTAAATCATAAAATAATTTAGGTTCTCTGTTTCTAATGTTTTATTACTTAATGATATGCATGTCCTATTATTAATATGATGGCTAAATTGGACATATGTTAGTGAGGGAGTAACTTGGTAATTTTTGTAATAGAACATATTTGATTAATCATTCAAGAAAATTTGTTGAATTGTTTAATAGATATTGTAAGGTTTGAAATTTCAATCTAGAAATTTCAGTATCAACATAGAAATTAAGGAAGATTCAATACTTTATTTATTATCATGAGTGTTAATTAGCTTAACAATATATATATATATATATAATTTATTTATTTTTATATATGTATATAATTTGTTCCTATTTTAATTCACATAATAATATTTTTGAGATAAAACAAATAATGAATTTCATGCATACCTATTCTATAAATTTGAACTCTAAACTTATTTCACTTTATTATTTCAACTTTATTTTCGACCCAAAAATGTTATTAAAAGATGTTGAAATTACTAGTATGGTATATATAAAAATATAACCCATCATAATAATTTGAATATAAAATTCAACCATAATACTTAACAGTGTAGATCAACTTGGTCATAATATCTATTATGTTCTTAATATGAATCTTTTGCATATTCACACTTCTTTCTTCTAGCTTTTCTCATATAAAGTGATATTACACTCTAATATATTATTTTTTAGAGAAATATTAGATTCTTTGATAAGTGCAGAGCACTCTAACTATCACAAAATAAAGTAATTTTTTTTTTGTATCCAAGTTCTTCTAGTAGATTTATAGCTAGATTGCCTTTTTACTAGCTTGTATAGTTGTAGCATACTTTGTCTCTATTATAGAAGTATACATGAAATTTTATAGCTTTGAAACTCAAATTAGAGTTCATACAGCAAGAGTATAAATATAGTTAGTGGTGGACATATTATGGTCAATATCTCTGACATAGTTTTAATCACACATAGCCTCTAATAATAAGGTTCAAATATTTATAACATAATATAGCACTTGAGATTCATTTAATATATTTGAAAATCTTCACCAAATTATTCTAATGCATTCTACTAGGATTTGTCATAAATTGACTAACTATTTTCACTACTTATTTATTGTCTAGTATTGTACAATATAGCAAACATTTAACTTCTCATTATTAATTCATATGACACTTGAGACATCTACCTCCTCTCTTCTTCTATGTTAGGATACATAATTAAAGATAACATTAAATTAATAGGAAATACGAATGAAACTAGTTTATTATCATGTATTAAAATGTAGCAAGTTCTTATAAAATTTGGTATATTGAAAGAGCCAAATCTTCCTATCATTTTTTGTATTGGTAAATTTACACCCATAGAATATTGATTGCTAGCCCCAAGTCTTTCATATCAAATTCCCTAGCCAACTATTGTTTTAATTCTTAGATTCAACCTTTTCTGAGACCTACTATCAACATGTTATCCACATATGATAATAGAATAGTGAAGTTATTTTCATCCTAAAATCTTTTATAGTACATACAATACTCTGAACTGACTTTATTATACTCATGGATAATAATGAAGGTATCAAATCTTTTATACTAACATCTTGATACCTACTTCATATCATATACATAATTGTTTAAGTTTCAAACCAAGTTTTCATTACCTATTTTAGTATAATTTTCTAATTGTAGCATATAAATTTTTTCAAATTCTTTATGAAAAAATGCAATTTTAATATTCAACTACTCCAAATATAAATTGGATGTATGATACAAATTCATGGCTATTTTGATTATTATAAAACAACCTACTAGAAAAAAAATTTCATTAAATTCAATCTCTTTTTTATGAGCATATCCCTTTATCATTAATCTTGCATCATACTAATCTACTAGTTCATTACTATCAATTTGATCTTGTACTCATTTATTAATAATAACTTTTCTTTCATGTGGTAGTGATACTAGTTTTCATGTATTATTCTTGTGTAGAGCTTCAATTTCTTTCTCCATCGCAATAATCCATAGAGATTTGAGCTACTTGCAGCTTCATGAAAAGTTAATGGCACTTCATCATCTATTAAAATATTGTATGTAATTCTAGTCTTCGTAATATGCTCTAAGTGCTAATCTGGCAAGCTTCTTTCATGAGTTGGTTGACTAAATTCTAGGGCCTCATATTCGACTTGTTCTTATACCTCATGCTCTAGTGCATCCTCCATAAAATTGGAGATTCTTGTTCTTATACCACATTCTTCATAATATGATTATTTTCTACCTGCATAGTTTTAATCTCTTAAACTTATCTTGACATGTTATCATTTTCATTTGTAATTGATTTTATTTAAAAAGAATACATCCATACTGATAATGACTTTGTGGATAGTGAGATCCCATAAGCATTACTCTTTTACTCCAACATATCCTAAAATATACACTTTCTAGATTTTGGATCCAACTTTGTTCTTTCTTGGGTATTGTACATCACATAGGTACAACATTCAAAGAAATGTAAAGTGGAGCAATGTAATGATTTATTAGTCTACATCTTCATTAATGTTTTTTAATCAATTATACTTGTTAGTGACTAATATATCACATAAAAAGTAGTATTAGTTGTTTTTGCCCAAAGGAGTTGGAAAGATATGTAGTCCTAAACATAGCTCTCATCCATTCTATAAAAGTTATGGCCATCCATTCATTCACTCCATTTTTTTGTGATATATATATGATTGTGAACTACTATTTGATATCTTCTTTCTTGCAAAGAGTAAGAAACTCATCATCTATATACTTTCTTCTATTTTTGTCCTCAAGCATTTAATTCTTTTCCCATATTTAAATTTCATCCATGCTTTGAAGTCTTTAAAATTATAAATGTATCCGACTTTTTCTTGATTGAATACACCTAATATCTCTTAGAGTAATTATCAATGAAAGACAAAATATTTTGCTCCTCTTAGATATATTTTTGGTGATTCTCATACATTAGAATGAATGAAGCCTAGAATTTGTTTACTCTTGAACAACTGAAATATTGAACACTATTCTATGTTGCTTACTTATAACATAATGCTCAGAAAAAAATAGATATATTATTTCAGCCCTAAAATTAGCTTTCCTAATAGAGATAATTTTTAAATCTCATTCTGAGATATAGCCTAGTTTGAGAAGTAATTAACATTATTTACTTTTTTCTTTTGATAATTGATGCAACACATACATTAGCTTTTTATATTATTTCTCCTTTAAACACGAATAGATTTTCCATGATTTTTTCTACTTTCATAATCATAACATATGTCTCATAATCTCTATCATCTTGTTCTTAACAATGATCTAATATCCAAGACTATTCATTCATCTCAAAGATAATATATTTTTCTTCAAGTCTTTCACTTGTTTTACCTCATGAATGATATAGATTATACCATGAAACATGTTTATTTTTATAGTAATAATATCTAAAGCATGATCATCATCTTTTTGAGATGATGATGTAAATTATACCATCAATATGTATAGAATCTCTTGAGATTGATTCATATTTATGGACTCATTCTTTTTGAGATGTCATCCATCATGATGCTCTTGAGTCTAGTAATTAGATATTAGCAAACTATTTTTTACTTTAAATTGTTATTGTAAATGTATTGTATAAAATATTATTATCATCATTGATACTTATTCCCTCGAGTATTTGATGACTCAGTATTTCTACTTTTCTTCATATACTAACAATTTTTTTGGAGTATCATTTCTTATTATAATTGTCACACTAAATATTCTATTTAATTCTTAATTTTGATCTATCATGATTCTAAATTTCACTAGGGCACAAGTTCTGTTGATCTTTCTCGTATCATTATCAAAGTTCCTATTTATTGTGAACCTGTATGTTGGTCCTCCTTATTTTTACACTCTCTTTCTTCTTCTAAGATAGCAGATGCAATATCACATTTAAGACTAGATAGTTAATTAGGATACCATTTATCAAATTGATGATTAGCTAATCATACAAATTACATAAAATTTGAAGTAGAATCTTAGAATAATCAACATGTTCTATTTTATACTCCAACATTCTAAGTTGAGAAAATAATGTATTCATGGTATTGACATGGCTAGTTATCATTATGGATACCATGATTAGAATAGTATAGAGTGTCCTCTATTTAAGAATATTTTATTGTGAAGTTCATTTGCCTCATACAATCTTGTGAAAGTATCTCAAATCTTTTTTGTCATCATCTTTTCTATCATACTAGATGAAACTATATTGGCTAGGCCTAAATACATATCAATAATTACATTACCATTCATATCATTACACTTATCTTGGGTAATCTTAATGGGCTATTTTTCAATCACATCTAAGTAATTATTGTTCATCAAACTTACCTTGATTTTTATTTTCTATAATGAAAAATTACTCCCATTAATAATACATAAGAATACATAAGAATAGTATTTATAATTAATAATACATAAGAATAGTAACAACTATTTATATTCAATTTGCTTTGAGGCTCTTATCACACTTTTGATAGAACATTCTTAGATAATTATTAACTACAAAAGTTATTATCTTAAAGCTTAATCTGACACTACTCTTATAAAAATAGAACACATAGTAATAATTTGAAATAAAAATTCAAATGTATACTTTAAAATAAACTAGACAAAAAATAAAATATAAGCTAAAAAAATTTAGGATTGGAACGAATTACAAATGAAGAGAAACTCTCCTTTTATAAAAAAAAAATCAAATATCCCAAAGTGATTTTCAATGTGGGCAAGGTGAAGTTCACCTTCCCATTTAATTCTTTTGACATTACAAGGTATTTGATATTTTTAGTTTGTTTGTGTTTTAGTTCACCATATTATAATAATCATAAAAATTAATTGAATTGTTTTTTATACACTAAAACAAGTTAATTAACATAAGTAATACGTAATAAATTAATCAAACAGAATCACAATTTCAGAAAAAGTGTATTTTAGATATGAATAGAAAATGACCTTCTAGGTACAGTTTAATTGTTGACTTTGGGTTAGTTAGTTTGTTAGAATCGTTATATTTTGATCTAATAAAATGCATTAATTCTGAATTTTCATTAGATCCAGTAGTTGAGAAGAAAATAATTTATATCTTGCCCTAACAAAAATTACATTGAAAGTAGTTTATAGTTCTTTTCACAACAAGCATGAAAAACATCAATATTTCATTTATCTGCTATTTCTTTGAAAATTATATTCTAGATTATAAAAAACAATATTAATTAAGCAATGAATATCAATAACAATTGAGATTGTCAAAATATTTTCTGCTTTTGAGATGAACATATTTCCAAATAACATTTTATATATTTATGAAGAAATGAATGAAGATTTTCATAAAAATGGCATTAATAATCTTAATGTAGCATTTAAAGGAAACCTAGATATTTATTTCAATAGATATTAGTAATATTAGGGTATCAATAGTATTTATATTTTTTACAATTAAATATTTTGAAGTTTGCATCATTTTTTTTACTAAAGAAAAGTATGGTTTTTTTATAATTTTCTAATATGTAAATCTGTTGATATTAGTAAATTTCACTCAGATATATTATTTTATTTTTTATAATGTTAATTTTTATTTTCGAAAATTTCTTATAAATGATATTTAAAATATTAATTGTTTGATGCATTAAGGTAGATCAATGAAATGAAAGTGAGGATGGATCAAATAGGAACCATTTAGGCCATTGAGTTGCCTAGACATGACCTTGCAAAGTGCTAGGGTAAGAAAATTTTTATGGTCAAATTATTTAAATGGGTTATAAATCTAAAATATTTATGTTTTGATTGCCATTTTTAAAAGTTTTAATAGAAACAGTCCAAAATATAATATTTTTATATTTTAGTCTCATTTTATGTTAAAATCCAAAAAAATACCATTATTTTTGAAAAAAAAAATTTATTTTTGAAATTTCATGAATGATGTTAGTGTTTTTGAAAACACTATTCATTATATATATATATATATATATATATATATATATATATATATATATATAGTAAAAATAATATCTACAAATGTAACTATATTTATATATGTAAATATTGGATATCATTATTTATATGTTTTATATATATTGTTATATGTTAATATAACAATATATAATATATAGATACAGTTTTTTTTAGATATCAATACCCATATAGATATAGTTTCTAATATATTATCACTACAAAAAAAGATGGATTGAGAAATGAAAATTAGAAAAGTCCAAATCCATTTACAAAATTAGGAAAAAATTTGAAATGGATTAGAAAAAGAATTTACAAGGTCAAGAAATGATAGAAATAGAAAAGATTTCCTTCACTAAATAGCGACGAAAAGATTTAAGTTTTTTTAATCAATCACGAATAGCAACACAAAGTAAGATTCAGTAATGCTTGCATGGTATTTATTGATGAAAACTTTTGTATCCATTTCTAATTAGAAATGGAATACATATCCATTTCTATTATTTGCAAGGGATATTAATTTCATTGATAAATGAGATATGTCATGCATATCAGTCACTGATTCATTTAAAATGATCGTGCGACAGAAAGGCATTCCATCATTACTTTACCGACAAAAATAATTTTTATCGCTAAAATATGATAATTAATTTCTAAAGAATGCTTCGAACTTCAAACATTCTTAGAATTTCATGGATTTTTGCTTTTGACTCTGATTTAATCCAAATCATTTGTGGATTACCTATCCTCCATATATTGATCAACATGCATTTAATCAATATTTTATGTATGAAATTATAATTTCCATCTTATTCCATATGTATTGTATTTAGGAATAACTATATTTGTAAATTTTCAAGTTACGTATTATTTCTTTTCATTTTTAACATTGATATTAGGTTCTATCTTATATGTTTTATTGAATGATTATAAATATAATTGATAAATTATATATATTTTATACTATTTTACATATTTTCCTCATATTTTAATTTGTCAAATTTTTTTTGTAACCTTATTGAGTTATAAACTTTTTGTATATTTTGTTATTGACCTATAGTTAAGATCACCATAATAATTTTGTATTTTGTTTCATTAATAGAATTACAAGAAATTTAATAATTTCAAAAATAATAACCCATTAATGGCACAACCTTAATAATAAATAATATATAATTTTTAAAACAAATACTAAATGTTCATTTGTAATAATAATAAAAATGGAAAAAAGATTATGAGGGTATGTAAATAGAATTGTGAAATGTAATGAACAATTGTACAAATAAAAAAAATTGGAAACTAATTTAAAAATTTATATAGTTGATTTATCTATATTTCACTATAATTGTAATAAAATAAATAATACTTGCCTTTATTTAATATTTAAAGAAATCATATTTACATGTCACATGTGGTATATGACAATGTATACTACATACTTCATATAGATTAGAAGACCTTCCTTTTCATTTATTAATATTCTATGTCGATAGTTGATTTATTTTGTATGATTTTACATTGATAAATTTTAAAATATTGGCAATGATAATTTATTAAGTATTTTTATTATATGTAATATGTTTATCTAATTATATAGTACTCATTATTAATTTTGAAATTAATAATTATGACATTGAAAATTTTTCTTTATTTCTTTATTAATGCAATTTTATCTAATATTGATAAATATCAAATATTTAATTTTATGTAAATAACAAAAATACAACTTATGTCTTTTGAAAAATATTTAAAACATTGGAACAGCCCACCTCATCTGATTTTAATCCAAAATTATTTACTTATTATTTTACTACAACTTATTTGTTAGATTTATGTAATGTCGTAAAAATATTACTTAATATTTATTACATATATGTCTGTATGTATATTATTATAATTCAAAAAAATGTTAATGTTATGTGTTATAAGAATAAAAAACATTATACAACATGATCGTCAATGGATGAATATAAGACTGAAGATGGGTTTTTAACTGGTAAAATTGTAGTTGGGATTGAGGAATTTATTCCCTTTGCTTAAAAATAGCCTGAGTTTATGAATAAAGAAAAAAATAAGATGCCCATATACTGCTCATAAATGTCAAAATCAAAGTTTCTATGATATGGACATAGTGTGATATCACCTTGCAAAAAATGGATTTGTTAGTGACTATTATATTTAGTATAAACATAGGGAATTAGTTGTTCCACAAATAACTAAGCATTATGTACATAGAAATATTGATTCAAGATTTGTAGTGGAATTTTCTAATCCCAATGATGCATGTGAAGTTATTATAAAGAATGTTATTGGTCCTTCATTAAATCTAGATATCATTGATGATATCCCAATATCATTAGCAAAAGAATTTATGAAATGCTTAAAGCTCTAGAAGAAAAGGTTTAGAAGGTAATCCATATGGCCACTCAAAAATATGTAATATACAAATGAAGGATCTTGCAAAAAAACTATTACGAAGTTTACAGATGTATCATATACATTATGTAAATGGATACAAATTTCATACTTTAAAATATTGTTCGAATAAAGTTGCAATGAACAAAGGTGTTTGTATCAAGGGGTCTAACTATACTTTATATACTACTAATTTTTATGGTTGATTTATTGAATTTCTATAGGTTGAGTATCCTACTTTTCTAATTAAAACGACTATTATATTTAAGTGTCAAAGGTTTGATTCTATTCCAAATATGGGTACTAGAATTCATCATCAATACAACCTTGTTGATGTGTACCATTATAAATTATATCATAAGTATGAGCTATTTATTGTTGTGGTACAAGCCGAACAAGTGTATTACACAATTTTTCCAACCACAAGAAGAAATATGTGTCACTAGTGGGCAAAATGTAAAATAAAACCTAGATCAGCTATTAAAGTTGTTGAAAAATATGTTATAGTCACTCCATCGCATGTATTAGCATTAAAAGAGAATGATGTGAAATTTCTTTCAATCATTCATGGGGCAGATGATGGCCTTCAAAATTTACTTGTTGAAGGTGATAATTATTTTGGACATTGATGATGAAAATGTTGAAAAGATAATGAAGAGGAATTAATTATAAAATCAGATGATAATGAATATTAGATATAGATGATTTCTTAGAAATTTCTACTTTCTCATTATTTTTTTATTTGCATTTTCTAATCGGTAAAAAGTGAATGTTAAATTAAAATATTTTAATTACTTTTTCTAATGTCAATATGTTTATCATTATGTCTTGTTATTATGACATTTTCATATAATGTTTTTATTATCTCTATATATTTCAATGCTTATTTAATTTGATAGGTATGAGAGATAAGCATTCAAGTGGTCGATGATCTCAATGTGTGAGGAGGAGTAAAAAAATCAATTAATATTTAATGGGGGAGGAAATCAACTTGTATTCAGTGATGAAAATACTACAAATATCTTTCTGCATCTCCTACATGTATGGAGGAAACTTTAACATCACCACATCAAAATATACATGGAGTTACTGCCACATATATTCTATCTTTGTCTCATTTTTCACTAGAAGATACTGATAGTTCGGTTCTACATAACTTGGGAGGCCTGTGCATTGGTATTGTAGGAGATGCACCAGTAGGATATTCACAATCTTTAATTTGCACGCCATGTAATGAGAAAATCATTATCTGACTCACAATTGACAATAAAAAGTACATTACTTTCTTAAATTTACTATATCCATTCATTATCATTTTTCATCTTTTTCATTTCAATTAAATATAAAATAATATGTGAATATAATTATAAATATATTACAATTTCTGAATTTTGGTATTTTATAATAATAACAACATATGATTTTACTACTTATTTAACATTATCATTTATAATATTAAAAATTAATTTTAACTTAGTAGCAGCAAAAAAATGTGTATTTTGTTTATATGTAAATGTACTTGATGATTAAAAATTCCTTATATGTTAATTCCTTCTACTTCTCATATAATCTAAATGATATTTAAGGAAAAACTAGTTGTAGAGGGTATAAAGTTTAGCAAAGTACCCACAAGTTCATGCATTTACTTGTTTTTGAATTTGGTATAATATGATATACTCTAAAAATAAATGCATTACAATGTATTTTTTTTATTTGATTTTATCAAAAAAAATATAAATGGAATAATGCTTTAGTGGTATCGGTGAAGGATACATGAAAATATTTGGAAAATATGAGATATAATGGCAAGCTTGGAAAATGGAGACAAAAGTATGGTAAAGATGCAAAGCCTAATAGTGTTCCCCTAAGAATTTGGATAAAGTGGTGGGAATACTGGAATAGTGAGGAATTCAAGGACTTGTCCCAGGTGGCCTCACACAATTCTCGATCAGAAAAAGTAAGTGAAGAATCAAAACTTTCAAAACATATTGTAGGTTCAAATGCGACCCACCAATATTTGGTAGATCTGGTATAATTAGATTTTATTTTATTTTTTTTAAATTTTTATAATCCAAGGAATAATATTTGTGTGATAATGAATGATGTACATTAATAATAACTAATATTTATTTTCATGATGCTATGTTGGGATGTCCACTGACACCGTTTAAGGTATTCAAGGAAATGCCAAGAAGGATAGGTTATTTGTGGGCAAGCATTCAAATGATATAAATATGAGTTTCTCAATTCGTAATTATAGTTTCATTTGACAATAGCAAATAATAAAAAAAAATTATTAAAATATTGATTATTTGGCATTAATTGTAAATAAAATACAAACTTGAGTATTTTTTATCATAACTAATAATTTATTATTTGTGAACTCAATTAATGTAATTACTAACTTTGTTTTTAAAATATTTTGTAGTAGCAAAAGGATGTTTTCTTGTGCTAGTATATAATTTTATTTAATATAGTAATTGATAAGTTATGTTTTCTTATGCTAGTATAAAATCATTAGGTTGTGCTAGTATACAATTTATTCAGGTTCTATTTTGAGTTCTTCATCATCATCTTCCAATTACAATTACATGTTTAATGAGAGGTTGCAGGAGGAGATACAAGATATTCAAGATATATTGCAAAGGAAACATGAGGAGATGCAAAAGAAAATCAAAGAATTAAAAAAGAGAGAGGATGGAAGATTGAAAACAGATGAGAAAAGCATGAAAAGAAAGAAAAGAGAGGTGGAAAGAATGAAAAGAGAGAAATAAAATGCAATAGAAGATTTTGAAGATGGTCAAAATTATGTGGAGGTTGGCAGAGGCATCATCTATTTTTCATCATTCTAAAGTGGATCCATCCAGATCTTTAGAAGATATTACTCACCAAGAGAAAGACTCAATTATTTGTGATATGTTATTAATTTTTTGCAATGTATGTCTTTTATCTGAAATTATGGTTTTTGTGTTAATCTTTTTATAATTACTTTAAAAATTATGTTTTCATATTTATGGACAATTATGTTTGTTATCAGATATTTTATGCTATGGTAAATATTATGTGAATGTCATTTTGATAAATAATATATGAATGTGTGTATTTGGATGTAGGTCATATAGTTTCTGTATATAATTGTATATATTATACAACATATAGAAACTACACAAATGAAATTTGTTGTGGTTGCAGACAATAGAAATAAAAAATTCTATTTCTAAATCTGTTTCCAAATAGAAATGAAAACTTATGTTTCTTTGATGATCAATCGCTAATTGAGAAATGAATTATATATTTTTATTTTTTATGTTTCAAACTTAGCAATGGAATCTAAGATCTATTTGTCGTTGCTAAATTTAGCGACAGAAAATATTCGTCTCTAAATTTAGCGATGGAAAATATCCATCGCTATTTAAAAAAACATCATAACGTAGTGCATTTCTAAAATTTAGAGAGGATGACTATAGAAATGAATTAGTCTCATTTCTAAATCCATTGCTATTCAACCATAGCGATTGAATTAGAAATTAAATTGGACATATTGATTTCGACTTTTATTGTAGTGTAATATGCATAATATTTTTATAAAATTAAGGATTATTGATTATGTACGGAAATAAAGCATTTCAAATAAAAAATCCAAAATTTTAGTCGGGTTTTAAAAATATGCCCAAACTAGTGCATTTGAAAACACAATGACAATGCCCGTTATTGGAATTGGTAGCCATTGCCATGCTATTCATTTTTTAAAATAAGTGGCCAGCATTGTGAATTCTTGCTATTGAAAACACTCTGGATATTATATTATCGTTATCTTATCGCCCCTAGCCCATCGCCCCTCTACCCTCGCCCGTCTCCCCTCGCCCATCTTCCCTCACCTTTCGCCCCTCTCTTCTTACCCCCCTTTCCCCACACCTGTCTCTAGGAGCTCCTTCGTGGAGTTCTGTCGAGCTCCATCGAGCTCGATGTGGAGCTCCATTGTGGAACTCGACATGGAGCTCCATTATGGAACTCGATGGAACTCCACGAGCTCCACTAAAAAAGCTCACTGGACCTCCTAGAGGTCCATCATCAAGCTCCAGTGAGGTTGATGTGGAGCTCGCTTGAGCTCAATGAGCTCCACGATGGAGATCCAGTGAGCTCCTTCATGGAGCTCATCGAGCTCCGTCGAGCTCCAGTGAGCTTGATGACGGAGCTCTAGTGAGCTCCTTAGTGGAGCTCGTCGAGCTCCAGTGAGCTCCACGTCAAGTTCGTTGGAGCTCAATGATGGAGCTCCGGTGAGTTCCTTAGTGGTGATCATTGAGCTCCAATGAGCTCAACTTCGAGCTCCAGTGAGCTCGATGATGGATCTCCAATGAGCTCGATGATGGAGCTCTAGTGAGCTCCAACTTGGAGCTTAACGGAGCTCATCCTCCGCGTCGAGTTCACTGGTTTTTGATGATGGAGCTCCATTGAGCTCCTTGGTGGAACTCGTCAAGCTCCAGTGAGCTACGTGTCGAGCTCGATAATGGAGCTCCAGTGAGCTCCTTAGTGGAGCTCGAGGAGCTCCAGCGGGCTCCACTAAGGAGCTCCATCGTGGAGCTCGACAGAGCTCATCGAGCTTGCTGGATCTCGGTGATGGAGCTCCTAGGTGGAGCTCGTCGAGCTCTAGCTAGCTCCACGTCGAGATCGCTGGAGCTCGACGAGCTATGTCGAGCTATAGGGAGCTTCATGTCGAGCTTCAACGAGCTCAACGATGGAGCTCCAAGAGCTCTAATTAGCTCCTTGGTAGAGCTCGTCAATCTCTAACAAGCTCGACGATGGAGATCCATGAGCTTTAGTGAGATCCTTAGTGGAGCTCGTTGATGGAGCTCCAGTGGGCTCCTTGGTGGAGCTCGTCTAGCTCTAGTGAACTTCACGTCGAGCTCGACGTGCTCTATCGAACTCCAGGAGCTCCTGTGAGATCCTTAGTGGAGCTTAAGCTCCACTTTGAGTTCGCTGGAACTCCATCGTGGAGCTCGTCGAGCTCCAGCTAGCTCCACATCGTGCATGCTAGAGCTCAACGATGGAGCTCCATGAGCTCTAGTGAGCTCCTTGTTGGTGCTCATTGAGCTTCAGGTAGCTCCATGAAGGAGCTATAGCGAGATCGAAGTAAAGCTTGCTTGAGCTCGATGAGCTCCACTAAGGAGCTCCTGGAGCTCCATCGTCGAGCTCGCCAGAGCTCAAAGTGGAGCTCCCTGGAGCTCGACCAACCAAGTCGAGCTCTAGTGAGCTCGACGTGGAGCTCACTGGAGCTCGACCAACCAAGTCGAGCTCTAGTGAGCTCGACGTGGAGCTCCGGTGAGCTCCTTCGTGGAGTTCCATCGAGCTCCATAATGGAGTTCCATCGAGCTCCATAATGGAGCTCCACGTCAAGCTCGTTGGAGCTCGACGCAGCTCCACAAAGGAGCTCGACGTAGCTCCACGAAGGAGCTCTTGGAGATGGGCAGGGGGAGAGGGGTGTAAAATGAGGGGCGAGAGGTAAGGGAAAATGGGTGATAAAAGATGGGCGAGGGGCAAGGGGTGAGATGTGAGGAGCGAGCTGAGAAAACGATAATAGAATCTCCACCATATTTTTAATAGCCGGCATTCACAATGCCGACCTCTTATTTTAAAAAATCAATAGCGTGGCAATAGTCACCGTTCACAATGATGGTCATTGTCACAGTATTTCTAGATGCACTAGTTTGGACATATTTTTAAAACTCGGCTTAAATTTTGGATTTTTTTTAAATGCATTATTTCCGTACAAAACTCTATATTTTATGTATTATTAAAATAAAGAATAATTATACACACACACTTGCATTTTATGTAGATATCATACATATTAATGAAATATGAACAAAAAAATGAAAATTATTTAATATTTATATAAAAATACTTGAAACAACATTAAAAAATTATAAGAATAAATAAAAAATATATTAATTTATTCTATATGTATTATTAATATAATTTTTTTTAATTTAAATATATTCAATAGTGTAAATGACATAAACAAATTTGTTATTAAAATTATAATGATAATATTTAAATTTTAGTAATTAATTAAAATAAATATAAAATAAAATAATTAGAATTAATTAATTTATTACAATTTTGTAATAATATGTATAATTGAAAAAAAAGCATTAGCTTTTCTCGGTATGATTAAATAGCTTAATTGGTAATGATAGTTCTTTTCTTCCATGAAGACGAGGGTTCAATCGACATGTCTAGCATGTTTTGAAGTTCTCAAAGTGTGGGCTAGGTCGTTACCATCAAAACTTGTCTATTAAAGATAGTTCATTGATCCCACCACCAATTTGATAGAAACTAGATCAATTGATCAAACCTGACATGTAGTGGCAGACCTTCCAGTTAGTATGGTTTCCTCAACCATGATTATTTCACTCATTGTAAAAAATAAAATTAACATTCTTGATAAATTCTATCATAATGTGCTAAGCCTACAATTTTGATAAATCTATTTATATTTCCTCATAATTTCAAATAAGAAGACTGAAAATGAATAATGATCATTATTTATAAGTGATTAAACATTTAAAATTAAATTGTATGTTAAAATTGATTACATAATAAAGTACGCAAAAAATAATAACCTTGAAAATAATGTGAAAATTATTAAGGGAAAATTATGTTGAGAGATCCCAAAATGAAACAAATACATTTTGAAATTGTATTTATTTTAATTTAATGACAGAAGACCCAAATTAAAAATATTTAAGATTTGGATTCATGAATACAAATGTTAATTCCTCATGTCCTACGTGTTTTTGAAGCTTGGCCATCTCAATGTGCGGGTTGGGTCGTTGCCCTCAAAACTTGTCTATTCAAGATGGTTCATTGATCCCACCACCAATTCAATAGAAAATTAGCTCAATTGATCAAACTTGACATGTGGTTGCAGACCTTTCGGTCAATCTGGTTTCCTCAACCATCATTATTTCTCTCATAACAAAAAATAAAATTAACGTTTTTGATAAATTATATCATAATGGGTTAAGTGTACAATTTTGAAAGCCTAGTTATATTTCCTCATTATTTCAAATAAGAAAACTAAAAATGAATAATGTTCTTTTATAAGTGATTAAACATATAAAATTGAATTCTATGTTAAAATTGATTACAAAATAAAGTATTCAAAAAATAATTACCTTTAAAATAATGTGAAAATTATTAAGGGAAAATTATGTTAAGTGCCCCAAAATGAAATAATTACATTTTGAGACTATTTATTTTAATTTAATGATTAGAGACCTAGATCAAAAATATTTAAGATTTTGATTTGTTTCATAGAACCTACTCATAATTTCTTATGTTAAGCTTATGCATAAACTCATTTATGCATAAACAAAACCAATTTTATGGCGTATATCCAGCACCTACCCAAGATTTAAAAAAAAAAATTAGAATTGCTACATTTATGCATAACAAGTTTAAGCAAAAATTTGTTAGTTTATACATAAGTCTTAACTTCTCGTTATACCTAACATAATGAGTTTATACGTATACTTGGGGACTGATAGAGATACTTCTCGAAAACTAAGAAAAGTTATGGAACAAATTCTCGAGTCTAACTATTAGGTTGAATTGATATTTCTAATCTAGTTAATTTTTGTTAAAAAATTTTACCCAAAAATACACAGCGGAAAAATAATTTTTTGGCTTCCCAAAATTTTCTATCAATTTATGTAAATAAAAATATTTCAAACTATCTAAAATATATATATTTATGATTCTCTACTTACACGGGAAAATATAAAAAATAAAACACTACAAATAAAATAGAATCAAAATAAATATTTTGCCTCTAAAATTAGAAGAATATTTATACACACATAAAGTCGCAATATCTTAATTTTTAAAAATCAGACGAAATGTAAAAAAATTCGAAAATAATTATAATTTAAATTCTAGACCTAGTATTTTAGAAGAAATTTAAGCACTACTATCATAATTTTATCACAACACGAGCATAACATCAATATAACATGAGCATAACATAAACATAATGCAAACACAATATGAACACAACATGATCACAATTTATTTAGAATAGTGCATGAACTCTGCATGGATTGGATACAAACTTCACATGAATCTATCTTCCTCATAAACATAAAAAGAAAATAAGAATAAACTATGTTTCTTAAATATTACTAAAACTTAGGATAAGTTCTGTAAGATTTTATAAACATTTAGTAGAGTAATTAAGAGATCCTAGAATACTTGTAAATCACAAATGGGAACAATTCCCAATGTTCTTAACACAAGTATGCACAAAAATGAGAATCCAAGTATTCTCAATTTCTTTTCATGCCTACAACCATTAAAAATGCATATACTATTCACGAGATGCACACACACAATATCCACAAGACACATGCACACTTTATTCACAAGACTTATGTTCATGCACACACTGAACACTATTCTATTCACATCATGAAAATATCATGCACATGAAAATAATCTCATGTTTTATAGGTTCACGCACACATGTCTCATGGGATAGAATCCCAACATTGCAAAAAACCCAAGCATGATGACTTTCATTTTGCAAATAGTCATCAAATGCCTTTTTGCCTGGTGTGTGGCACTTTTCCTTTTTTTTTGTTCTATCTTAAGTTTGTCTGTCCAAGTTTATTTATGCTCACATGTCTTTTATAACTCAAAAACTGGCCATTTTTTTATTGATACATATACTTTTTAAATGATAACACACACTCTGATTTAAAAATTAAAACAAAACTAAAAACAAAAAAAAATAAACAAACCAAACACATAATATTTTAGTATGCCCAAAACTAGGTAGACCTACAAATATCCCCCTCTTCCCTATTTGGACGGTCTGAGATAAGTTTTAATCTGGGCTCAATGCATGCAAGTTGTAGGAAATTCTTTAGACTACAAAACAATTTTTTATTCTTCATACAAAAAAAAGTTTTCAAAAATTACATCCAAAGAACTCAACTTTTCCCTCTAAGCTATAAGCTCGCCCTTGATTCAACTGATCATAGAGAGCAGCTGAAGTAAAAGCATTATTATTTACTTTCAACTCATAAGTTTCTCCTTGATCAGTGTGATTCTTGGAAACGTCTAAAGAAAAAGTTATATTATTTACTTTAACTCTTAAGCTCTTCCTTGATTAGTGTAATCTCTTGAAATTGCTGAAATAAAAGTCATATTATTTACTTTCAACTCATAAGTTTCTCCTTGATCAGTGTGATTCTTGGAAACGTCTAAAGAAAAAGTTATATTATTTACTTTCAACTCTTAAGCTCTTCATTGATTAGTGTAATCTCTTGAAATTGCTGAAATAAAAGTCATATTATTTACTTTCAACTCTTAAGCTCTCCATTGATTAGTGTGGTCTCTTGAAATGACTGAAATAAAAGTCATATTACCAAGGATTCATTTGATATTCTTATTTGACTCCGAAAAAATACATGAGGAATCTAGATCGACCACTCTTGATCTCATCAAATGAAGTTTTATAGTTAATTGACTTTCTCATCATACCATCAGTCCTACCATCACTAGGTGTTTGTTGAATAGTGAATGTGGACTCGTTTTTTGTGGAAAATACATTATCCACACTAATATACTCAGATCATAAAGTAACTCATAGTCAATGCTAGTTTTTTCATACCAAACATTTATCTGATCAGAACTAGCCCTGGCTGAGATAATTTAGAAGAAATTTATCCTTTTGCCCCTTTCTATAGTAAACGATCCTTTAGGCAAGTTCCATTGATTCTTTTTGAACTTGCCCACATGACTCATGCTATCCAACATTCTATTAACAGCAAGTTCATCTGAACCTCTGAGATATATCAGACATCTCTATGATATAGTCGATATCCTATGTCTGTCTTCAGAAAAATATCACTAATATCCAATATTTTTGAGGTTCTTCCATCATCCATCCTAACTATTATATAGTCGACAAACAAATATTTCTACATCTCAACTTTACAATAGTCGAGATATGATAGAAAGTTGTTTTTCCAACCCCATTGTTTTATTGTAGCAGATGGCTTATAGTAACTTTTTCCACTTAGCCTCTTTCATATTTTTCAGATTTGGATCACTGAGAGTCAATTTAAGCAAATTACTCTTCATTATATATACATTATTTTTATTTTCAAGGTTGAGCAGTTAGATAATTTTAATCTAATCATACTCAGTGAATTGTTTTTTTCATGCATATTGAAGAAATAATCCAACTTCTAAAAAGAATAAAGAAAATTTATGGAATAAATTCCTCATCCAAAACTACCAAAAGAAACATTCTCTCTGATACCACTAATGGGGACCGATAGAGATACTGTCTGAAAATAAAGAATAGTTATGGAACAACTTCTCGATTGAACTATTAGGTTGATTTGATAGCTTTGATCTTCTTTAATCTATTTAATCTTTGTTATAAAATTTTACCTAAAAATACACAGTTGAATAACAACTCTTTTGGTAACCAACATTTTCTATTAGGTTACATAAATAAATATATTTCAAACTGCTCGAAATATGTATATTTATGCTAGAAAGTATATAAATTAAAATACCACAAATAATACATAATAACAATAAATATTCTATTCCAAAATTAATAGAAAATTTATACACATATAAATTCCAATATCTAAATTATTACAGGTCAGATGAAATATAAAAATATTTGAAAACACCTATAGAATTATATTTTTAATTCTAGACTTAGTATTTTATTAGAAATTCAAACACTACTTTCATAACATGAATACAACACGACCACAATATGAACATAATACAATCAACACAAACACAACACAAGCACAAAACAATCATGATTTTTTAGAACACCACATGAACTCCTAAGGGACTAGACATAAACTTCGCATTAATTCAATAGCCTCGTAAACATAAATAGAAAATGAAATTAAACTATATTTCTTAAATATTACTGAAACTTAGAATAATTTTTGAAATATTTAACAAATATCAAATAGAGTAATTAAGAGATGCCAGATTACTGTGTAAATCAAAAATATGAACAATTCCCTTTTTTCTTAACACAAGCATACCTGAAAATGAGAATCCAAGTATTCCCATTTTCTTTTCAAGCCCACAACCCTTAAAAGTGCAAACACTTTTGACAAGACGCATGCACACACCGTTCACAAGATGCACACACACATATTATTCACAAGACTTATGTTCATGCACACACCGAACACTATTCTATTCACGTCACAAAAATATCATGCACATAGCAAGTATCCCATGTTTCACTATTCCATATTTTGATGTCTCATGGGATATAATCCCCACTTTGCGAAAAACCAAAATGGGATAACTCCTTTTTTTTTTTTTTTTGCAAGTGGTCATTACGTGCTTTTTCGCATAGTGCGTGACACTTAACCTTTCTTGATTTTTCCTCCAAGGTAAGTTTGTCCATCAAAGTTTCTCTATGCACACATGTATTTTATAACTCAAAAATTGATCATTTTTTTAATTGATACAGATGCCTTTTAAATGAGATCACTCATTCATTTAAAAATTAAAACAAACCCAAAAACAAAAAAAAAACGTAAACAAACTAAACACATAATATTTTGGCATGCCTAAAACTAGGTAGACCTAACATAAACTTAGTTTATGCATAACCTAATGATTTTATACAAGTTTATGCATAAACTAATGAGTTTTATGCATAAATGTGTTGTGCATAAGTCTATGTATATAAGTGTGTGCATAAACTCGTTAGTTTATGCATAAATTCATAAGTTTATGCATAAACTTTCACATAAACTCATTAGTTTATGCATAAACATACGAATAAACTCATTAGTTTATGCTTAAACTTACGCATAAACTCATTAGTTTATGCATGAACTTACCCATAAACTCATTAGTTTATCCATAAACTTACGCATAAACTCATTTGTTTATGCATTATGTTTATGCAATATGTTTATGCAATATGTTTATGCAATATGTTTATGCAATATGTTTATGCAATATGTCTATGCATATATCAGCCAGACGCCTTGTTATTATTCATAACGTGTATAAATGCCAATGCCAAAAAGCTCGCCACACTTCTCGTTATGCATATTTTAGTTTATGCATGCCGCCTTGTTGTGCATATGCATTACTTTATGCATAAATTAACGAATTTATTCATAACGAGTTTATACATAAACTCGTTATGCATAATTAAACGTTATGCCATAAACTAACGAATTTATGCATAACACGTCTATGCATAAACTTATGCATGATCTCGTTAGTTTATGCATAAACTTGTTATGCATAACGTGATGCTCTATGCACAAACTTGTTAAGCATAACGTGATGCTCTATGCACAAACTTGTTAAGCATAACGTGATGCTCTATGCACAAACTTGTTAAGCATAACGTGATGCTCTATGCACAAACTTGTTAAGCATAACGTGATGCTCTATGCACAAACTTGTTAAGCATAACGTGATGCTCTATGCACAAACTTGTTAAGCATAACGTGATGCTCTATGCACAAACTTGTTAAGCATAACGTGATGCTCTATGCACAAACTTGTTAAGCATAACGTGATGCTCTATGCACAAACTTGTTAAGCATAACGTGATGCTCCTCTATGCACAAACTTGTTAAGCATAACGTGATGCTCCTCTATGCACAAACTTGTTAAGCATAACGTGATGCTCTATGCACAAATTTTGTATGCGTAAGTTTATGCGTAAACTAACGAGCTTATATTTAAACTCGTTATGCATACTTATAATATGAGTAAAAACGGGGAGCTGGTAGGGGACACATATATTAAATATTTTCAATTTAGGTCTATAATTATTAAATTAAAAGAGTCCCAAAATATAATTATTTCCATCTTGGGAACCTTAATATAATTATCCCAATTATTAATCCTAATTGACCATCGGAGATCTTAATTAAATAAATATTAATTTATGTTGCGATTTTGGTAAATTATGTCAATCTTAGAAACATGTTGGATGATAATAGGAGATGCATTCACAAGAATTTATCAGAAATATGTTTGAGATTTTGAAAATTGCAATGAAAGTACTTAGAGCTAATTCCATGTTATATACATTTCATTTACCCAATCTGCTGTGCTACTGACCAGTGACCACCCCTGCCACCGGCCCTCATGGTTACTACTTTCTTTGGAGGCTAGACGTAACGGAGCCTACAGATACTCCAGCAGGTTTTTCTACTACTATTTTTTCCATCGAACCATTTGTTTTCCTGATTTAGATGGACATAGAGTGAACAGAAAGGAAAAAAAAATAAGAAATATTGAATGGACCAGAGGACGTGGTTGTACAAGTTACATACAGTGAACTTGTCTGCCTTTGTGCACGAAAACTCCTGTGGGGCAAGATAAATGTTATGCCTTGTCATTCTTGCTTTCAAAATAATACTCGGTGCTCCCCTATTCGCATCCTTCGATTTTCCCAGATCTGGTTCAGGGGTGTTTCATTTCTCTCCACTGATGAAGGGATTTGCCAGCTCTGATTCCCTTTGTGCTTTCATTTCAGTATGCCCAACTATAGGTTAGCTTACTTTATATCTCATTAATATTATTTCGTTTTCTTTCCATTGACGAAGTATCAAAACATCATGTGATAAAAAGGATCAGATTTACAATCAGTTTGGACAACCCATGTGAATATCGACCAGTGCTTTTAATCTTTGCAATTAAGATCTTTATAAAGTTGATTCTTTTATCACTTTTCGTTTCTAGGCGTTGGCTTAATAATCGTTTTGTTTAACTTCTATTGTTCTAATACATTTGTTACCGTGATCTACAAACGAGAACTCGTAAATTATGTTGCTTTGTTTGAATTCGCTTTTTTACTTGTAATGGTGTAATCAGAGGGAAATGTTTCTGGTCAAAGAAGCAACAACAGCAACAATCATGTTTGCAGAAGAGAATACCAATGTTTTTTTGATGGATTCGATGAAGAAGGATGTGTAGAAGAATTAAGCTATAGGAGTGGAGAAAAGAAGAGACGCTTAACAATAGATCAAGTAAAGGCATTGGAGAAGAACTTTGAAGTGGAGAACAAGCTTGAACCAGAGAGGAAAAACAAATTGGCTCATGAACTTGGCTTGCAGCCAAGACAAATAGCTGTTTGGTTCCAAAACCGCCGTGCTAGGTGGAAAACCAAGCAATTAGAGAGAGATTATGACCTCCTGAAAGCGAATTATGACTCACTGAAGCTCAATTACGAAGCCGTTAACCATGATCACGAAGCCTTGATAAAACAGGTACTGTCCGTGTTCTAATTAGATTAATTGAAATCCAGTCTGCAAGTGCAATTTCACTTCAAATTTTGCTGATTCTGTGACAGATCAGAGAACTGAAGGCACAGCTTGATGCTGAAAACACGGAGAGCAGTAGCTTGTTCAACAAGGGGGAGGGCCTTTTACCAGAAACAGACGGGAAGGAGTTGAAGAGTGGATCATCAGATAGTGATTCGAGTGCTATATTGAACGATGATAACAGTTCGAATCCTGGGATTTCTTCTATCAGGTTGAAAAGCTGTAGCTCATCATCGCCTTCCTCCATGAATTTCCTGCTGTTTTCAAAACCCACGTACTCAAACCAGCTGGTGAAGATTGCAGAGCATAGTTTGATAAGTAGTGAAGAGGCTTGTGATTTATTCTCAAATGAACAGCCTCCCACTCTGCAATGGTATGGTGATGACCAATGGAGTATGTGATTCAAAGAGGTGAAAGTTAGCGAGAGAATAAGAGACGAAGAGAACATTTCGTTTTCTAGTTCCTTGGGAGAATGGGTACTTTTTAAGGAATTCTGCCTTCAAAGGAGGAACAGAGATTCGTAGAACTCTGGTATCCATTAGAGATGCGGGATTCCTGTGATGTGGAAATAATAACAGGTTCCAGGGTTCTTTTTGTTTGTGATTGCAGATGTTATGATTTCTCTATTCTTAACAAATTGGCTAATAATATTTTGGGAACATGGAAATTACAAAAAATAAAAATAAAAAATCAAATTGTCGTTTTTGAACGGAAAGATTGTTGCAAAAAAAAACTTGCGTATAACTATTCTCTGTATTTTTAGATTTTTTTTGGAAAATTATTCCGATAGTTTTTTTAAAAATTAAGGTTTTTGTAAAAAATCCTCAAATAATTAGCTTTTGGGACAAATATTTGTTGTTTCTATTATGTATCTCAATATTAATGGCATTATATATCCTGAGATACACTATTGTATACATGTTTATATAAACATTAAAAATTAAGGTCACTGGTGCCGGCAGAATTTCTCCCCTATCACCTTCATTCCAGAAATTTTTGCTACAATGTCTAGAATTGCCCTATCCACATTTTAAATAATAAAATAAAAATAAATACTTCATAATAAATGTGACATTTTATAATATTATTTTTAATATTTATAAACTGATATTTAGAGGTGTCAACCGGGCCGGGCCGGCCCGGACGGCACGAGGCACTGCACAGTTCAGCCGTGCCTGGGCCGGCCCGGCACGGGAATTACCCGTGCCCGGGTAATGCACAACCCATGTCGTGCCGTCCGAGGTCAACCGGGCCTCGTGCCGTACCTAACCCGGCACAGTTCGGTGGCACGCGGCACACCGGCACAATTCGGGGTCACACACGGTCCCGCACCCGCAATCGCATACCTGGGATCCCGGCTTCCCGCACCTTGACGACTCACAACTCAGGAGTCACGGGTCACGGTTCACCCTATTGTGCCTCAATGAGTCGGGCCTAGCTTACCGGCTTCCCACACACAAAGACTGTGGTTTGGGTCCAACCAAACCCGACCCGATCCCCCCCCAAAGGGGGCAAAATCTGACTGCCCTCATGATTCTGCCCCCTAAAATATTAAAAAAATTAAAAAAAACAAACAAAAAATTATTTTTTTTTAAATTATTTTTTTAAAAAAAATTATTTAATTAAAAAAAAATTATTTTCTTTAATCAATAAAATTATCCTCACCTCTCTATAATATTTATGTTTTTCATAAACATTTATTTTCTTAAATCTCATATTTTCAATCTCTCAAAAATCTTTTTCTTCTCTTTTGGGACTCGGGATTTCATCATTCGGCTTGGCTTTTTGGGAATATCAACTCGGGTTTCTAATTTTGAGCTAAACTATGGTGCACCGTGCACGTGATCAACCTAACTGTTTTACCGGGTAATTTATTTTTAGTTTTTTTTCTCTCTCAATCTCTCTCTAGTCTAGTCTCTTTCTCTCTATAGTCCTAAAATAGTTAAATCTAAAATCTATCATCTAGTCTCTACATAAATGTCCTGTTTAAGAAACATCGTAAAAATGACAAATACTAATGAAACATATTTAAATTTAGAAAATGAAAATCTTACATAGTGGTCTGAGGCTACTAAAACTTTGGTTTCTCTAGTCGTCTCAACCCAAACCTCTAAAAAATAAAAAACTAGGACTTCTGTAGTTTGGACTCATTTTAATATAATAAAACAAAAAAAAATATTTGGGGTGAGGAAGAAGAAATGGCACAGTGCAAATATTGTATGAGAATTTTAACTTATAAGAGTTCGTTTGGGACTAGACACATTAAGAGGCATGCCGAATTATGCACCAAAAAACATGGTCCATTAGATCCTAGGAAAACCCAACTTGGCACTGTATTTTTTGAGACTGGATCTAGTTCAGTCTCAAAGTTTATTCCGTTCATATACTCCAGCGAGTTGGGTAGGGACGGCATGGCCAGACTTATCACATTGATGAGTCTTCCGATCAGATTTTCGGAAGATCTAAGGGTGGTGCGCATCATGCAGACATATTTTCAGCCTGCTTATCGTAGGATTCCTAGGCCCACATCTAGGAATTACATATTAAAATTGTATAAGTTAGAAAAATAAAAAATAATTAATGAATTTATGGCATATAGTGGAGTTGTGTCTGTGACGTCCGATATCTGGACAAGTCACGATGAATTATCTTGTGCATGTCTCACCAGCCACTATGTAGATTCTAACTAGACTATGAATAAAAAAATTTTAGGATTCTGTGAGATTCTCCATTCTCATGATGGTCCGACCATTTTTGAGTGTATGATGAAAATCTTTAGGGAATATAAAATTCAAAATAAAATTTTTAGTGTCACATTCGATAATGCATCTAATAATGGAGTAGCGATTAACATGTTTGTTAGGAATATTAGAAACGCACCATTAGGAGAGATTTTTCATGTTAGATACATGTGTCACGTGATTAACCTGATTGTTAATGCGGGTATGAAGGTGTGTTCCCCCGCGTTAGATAATATACGTAATGCACTAAAATATATCCGCACTCCTCGTAGACAACAAGAGTTTGGTAGTCTCTATTTGTCTACGAATCTTAAGAAGAAGAAATTCTAATCGGATGCAAAACATCGTTGAAATTACATGTACCTGATGTTGGAGTCATGTGCTGGATACGAATACTTATTATTGACGATACTGACTGAGCTTCAGAAATTTCATAAATGAAATTACTGAAGATTTTTTATGACACGACGAACATGTGTTCGTCGGTTTATACTCTCACGACTTGCATTGCACTTAAGTGCATATGCAACATTAGTACCATAATTAGGATGTATCAAGCTGACCCGACACTTAGTTATATGGTTGCAGAGATGGAAACCAAGTATTTAAAGTACCGGTCCACCATTCCATCTCTTTTTTGCCTCGCTCCATGCATGAACCCTAGGGTTAAGGTGGAAGGAGTAGAAAACACCCTGATTTACATTTCCTCATGCATGAACTTGGAAGACCCACCTGAAGGGTTCATTCACGAGAAGTTGACTGACATGTTCACATACTATGATACTAGGTATGGGAGTGGTAGTGGTAGTAGTGAGACTGTGATTCCAGACATTGATACCTTGTTCGGAGATAATGATTTTTCCATTCAGGTAATGATGGGGAAACGTCGGGTTGGACCATCACATAGGAACGAGCTTTTTCGGTACTTAGATACTGATTATTGCTCAATCTTATCACATTCTGATACTAAGAATCTTGATATATTATAGTAGTGGAAATCATATCAGTCCACCTTTCCCGTGCCATCTAGGATGGCACGAAATCTACTGACTCCTCCGGTGTCGAGCGTAGCATCAGAATCTGCTTTTTCTGTTACAGTGAACATGATTTCAAATAGGAGATCGAGATTACATCCAGATATTGTTGAGGCTTTGGCCTGTTTGAAGGATTGAGAGGATTCGAGGTTTAGCATCCATGATCGTGCTGGAGCTAGGACAGGGACTGCATCTACATACACTGCGAAAGCGGAGGAGTTGATTGTTAATGATGATGATCCATATGATAGTGATCTTGATGTTGCAGCTGATGATGTTCATGATATGCCGATTGACGATTGATGATGATCCACTATTTTTTGATTTCGATGTTTTGTTTTTTATTAATTGTATGCTTTATTTTTATGTTACATTGAAACTTGATTTTGTTTGGTTCGGACCTTCGGTATCTATTAGCTGATTACCTATTGGTCATTTCTCATTTGGTTTGCTTTGGTTTTTTTGACTATTTAATTTTTTTTAACGAAATTTTATGTTTAATTTATTTGTTTGTTTAAATTTTTCATTTAAAAATTTAAAACTCTATAATTTAATTCTAATAAATTATAAACTAATTTTATTTTAAATTATAAAAAAAATTAAACTTTGTAATTTAATAAATTTTTAACAATTTCCATTTTATAATTTTAATTTATTATACTTTATCTATAATTCTATATATAATATAATATATATTTTATTTAAACTAAAAAATTAAACTTTAAAAATTTTAAAAAAATTGTAAACCAGGCCCATACGGCTTGGTTTGGCCCTACTGGGCACGGCTAGGCACGTCACGGTAGAGTAACCGTGTCGTGTCTGGCCCAACACAAAAGCACGACCGTGCTCTAAAAAAATAAGTCTTGTCGGCCCGGCCCGGCCCGTTTGACACCTCTATTGATATTAAAGATTAATTATATATATATATATATATATATATGTATGTATGTTTATTTATTTATTTATTTATTTATACTTAATTAATTTAAAAAAATCAGTAAATATGATTTAATAATAAAATCAAATAATTCGACTCTAATTATATTTATTATTTGATTACACACACACACACACACATACTTTAAATAATTAAAAATCTTTATAATATTTTTTACAACTATGAATAAGACTTCGGAAGAGATCCTAGCCTGAATGAAATTTTGAGATCTTAAATATAAATAATTATACTATAATTTATATTAATTATATTATATTTTATTATAAAATTATAATTATATCCACTCACTCATTTAATATAATTTCTCTTTTATTACTTAGTGCTTATTAAATTTCTCATGTTAATATTACAAATATTCATTGATTAAATTAAATCACTGACAACTTAATTCAATAAATTAATAATTTTTTTTCTTTAGATTTTTCGCATAATTTATTTCAAATATCATATTAAAATCTACCATTAATGTTTAATAATATTAAAACTTATAAGTTTCTCAAAGATACAACATCAATTTTTTAAAGAGGACTTAGATTCAATCAGCAATCAATATTTACCATATACTTGATAAAGTTATGTAATTCATAGAATTTCTTTATCTATTTATCCACTCCACTTTTTATGAATAAAAATAACTATTTAAAAGTGCACGTTATTATTAATTATTTCAAGAATAAGAGTAATAATATTCATAATAATATTATTATATTTTATTTTTTAAGTTAATATAAAACAACCACACTATGGTGGTCACATTCAATACTTTCAAGTATACTAGTAGTAGAAGTTAGAATTTTACCATTTATCATAGTCAAGATAGACTTACAAAAATATAATGCTATAATCTTATTGATAAGCTATCCAATGCTATCTAGATCATGAAAAATAAACTTATATTCCATAAGAATTAATGATTCGATCTTTTTTACATATGCTGAACTATACATACAAATTCACTTATAATATAGAATAAAGGACATATGTATTTCTACAAATTTTGCTAATTATAAAATCTTTAATTAAAAGAAAAAAATTATGTAAATCAAGAAAATAGAAAAATAATTAGGAATGGCTTTTAGTATGAATTAATTCCAATAATATCCTACATAGACTAAAAGATATGATGTCACACATATGACTTTCATTCTCTCCACATGTTAATCAAAAGCTTTCTACAAATTTAATCAAATCTCTTCTTTTTATAATATTTATATTAGATGATATTTATGTTCGATATTTTTTTCCTTCTTATGGGTTTAAGTTCCTTTAAATTGGTAATTTCTCTACTATTATCATAGTAAAGTATAATATATAGTTGCATCAAAGGAATGCCCTCTAAATTTGTTAGAAAGTTCATGAGCCATATAGCCTCCTTGGATGCCTTTAAAGTTGTCACATACTCTACTTTCATGTTAGAATTAACAATGCAATATTTTTTGATACTCCTCCAACTTATTGCTCCACTTCCTAAGGTAAAGACATAACCTTATGTGAATTTTCTTAAATTCTCAACTAATTGAAAAACTAAGATTATATAGTTAATACATATAAGATTGTTTGGTCTATACACTAACATATGTTATCTCGTCATTTTTAGGTACTTGATTATGTATTTTACTACTATCTAATATTCTTTTCATAGGTTAGATAGGTATCTAGTTCCATGCCTATACCAAAATAGATATCAAGTTTGGTGCAAAGCATTACACATATTAGGCTTCCTACTACTGATGCATAAAGAATTGCTTTTATTTTTTTTATCTCAAAAGGTATTTTAGGACACTGATCTTTGATAAAGTTATTTCATGTCTAAAAGAAAGAAAACCTTTTTTGGAATAATATATACTAAAATGATATAATATCTAATCGATATATATAGCTTGAGACAAACCCAGCATTCTTCACCTACAATCTCCTAAAAGTTTAATCCCAATTATGTGAGCAGCTTTTCATAAATCTGTCATATCAAATTAATTGAACACGCAGACATTAACCGATGATAATAAACTCACATCATTACTAATGAGTAATATATCATCAACATATAATATTAGCTCGAGACAAATCATTAAGCCATAAGATTTAATAGTTTGATCAAAATAAGTATTCTAAGATCTAGATGTTTGTTTTAGCCCATAAATAGACTTTTTTAACTTACTCAACATGTGCTCTTGGACCTTTTCTATGAAACTATCTAGATATACTATATTGATACATTTTTCCAGATGCCCATTCAAAGATATTCATCTGCCAAATTTCATAGTTATGATAAGTTGTAATAAACAAGAGAATCTGGATTGACTTTCGCATGTCTACCATCAAAAAAATCTCCTCATAGCCTTATAAGTCGCAATGTTCCTTCTTTCAGAATTTTGCAACAAGCATAGCCTTGTAAGTCTCAATGTTACCATTTGTTCATGTCTTTTTCTTTTAGATTCGCCTATACTTAATGAGTTTTACTCTTTAAGGTGGTTCCATAAGATCCTAGACATGGTTGGAGTGTATTAACTACATCTCTAATTTTATAGACTTTTGCCAATGTTATGCATCCTTATGTTTAAGTGCTTTGTCATAGCTTTCAAGATTAGTATCTAGCTCAATAGATATTTTGTTATAAGACTTCTCTAAGGGTGTATACCATTTAGGTTGGTGAATAACCCTTCCGCTATAACAAGACACTTCTCTTGGTTGTATATTTTATGATGACCTACTATGTGTAGATATTGATCCTTGTAAACTATAATGACCTCTACTCTATGTCTGTGCAATTAACATATCAATGATATGTTCAAAAGATTTAGTATCAATATTGTAGTCAACACATCTTCCATGACTATTAAGCAATAAGGTATTTGAAATATTATCATATATGGTGTTTCTTTTTGTATTAGTTATATTGTGGTATTTAGACTGGTATATCTCCTCTCATTATCTCTAGAATAATTCTACTTTTGGGCTTATAGTTTGTTATGTAGTCTTTTCTAGGAATTGATATTGATGCTAACAATGACCTTCAGATTCTTTGGACAATAAAACAAATCAATTTTAGTTCCTCTAGGATTTTCCATGAAAAAATAAATTTTTATTCTTAGTTCCAACTTAAATATTTTTTAACATATGAGCTAGACAGCTCCAAAAATGAATATATTTTAAATTAGGCTTACATCCTATTCATAATTCAATTGGAGTAGTAAATACAAACTTAGATGAATCTAAATTTAAAATATAAGCTAGGATTTCTAATGTATCCTCAGAAGGAATTAAGCGAATCCAAATAACTCATTATTTATCTTGCCATGTCCATAAGAGTTATATTCTTTCTTTCTACTACACCATTATGTTGTGAAATGCTAAATACAAATAATTGAGATGTAATATCTTGATCTAATAAGTAGTTTTTAAACTCTCTCAAGAGGTACTCGTCATCCAGATCCATAGTATATTGAGACATTTATTTTGATATTTCTTCATTTCCATCCTATTCTTTTTGAATTTCTTAAAGGTATCAGGCTTATGGTATATTAAGTAAATATACCAATAACTTAAGTAATCATCAATAAAAGTAATAAAATATTTAAATCACCATTCACCCTAAACAACCATGGGCCCACAAAAATTTGAGTGAGCCAATTCTAGTGGCTCTTTGGCTCTATACCCTTTAGCCACAAAAGGTCATTTGGTTATTTTTTCTTCTAAGTATGACTCACATGCTAGAAGTATTTCTTCTTTCAATTAACTTAAAATTCCATCTTTAACTAGTCTTAAAATTTATTTTATATTTATATAACTTAGGCATTAATACCAAAGATATGTCTAGTTCATAATAGAAGGATATGTTCTTTTATGTGGTAAGGAGTTGATATTATTCAATTCATGATGTTGCAATAGAGCATAAAAAACTTTAATAACATAAAGGTTACCTTTTAATATACAAGGACAGACAATCTTCTTATTCAAATAAATTATTATAAAATTATTGAATAATAAGGAAAATCCATCTTTAACCAAACTAGAAATAGAAATCAAGTTTCTTCTGATTGAAGATACATTAAAGATAATTTTTCAAAATTAAAATAGTATCGCTCTCATACTGAAGCATGCAATCTATCACTATAGTAATCATTGCCTTGAATAGTGTCTTTTAATAGTCAAAATTAAGTTTCTCAATGACTTAGTTGTCTAGTTTCTTAAAACAACTACAAATAAATACAGACATGATTAGTGGTGCATATATATATATATATATATATATATATATTATGTATCAGTAGATACCACTGCTAAACATATCTTGACTATTAAAAATTGAGATTTACTTTGAATGTTCACTTTGCTGAGATAAACTAGACATTGCTTCTTCCAATGTCATGACTACTTACAAAGAAAATATATTTTTTTTTGGTTTTTTACTCCCACTTGTGATTTAGGAGCTATTGGTGCATGAGTTTGTTTTAGAAATTTTTTCTTACTTCCTTTCAGTTTAGAAGAATTTTTTTCAGTCACAAGTACTTTAGATAGTTTCTTGATAATATTTTTAGTCTATAATAATTTCCTAAGTAATTATGCTAAAGTCTAATCAAGTCTATTCATATTATAGTTTAGGTAGAATTACTTTTAGGAGTTTGGTAGTGATTTAAAAACAAAATCTGAGAATCCACATCAATCTCAGCTCTAAGGATCTCTAGTTCTTTTAGCAAACTAATAATCTTGAGAACATGATCCCTCACCAGGGTACTTTTAGTCATTGCAGTATTCATTAGATTGCTCATAGTTTTCTATTTGGCAGAACAAGTCTGATTTCCAAATATTTTTTTGAGATTAAACATTACATCATAGGTAATAGCCATGGACTAATTATATTATTAGAGTATATTTTACAAAGAAGCAAAAATATAACATCTTGACATCTCATCAATTTTTATCAATTTCTCATAAGGCTCGACTTCCTCATTGTTGCCCCTTCATGAGGTTTATTTGGGTACATATTTGTGAGTATAAATATGTACTTCTTAGATATCAAGATAATAGGAAGGTTTATTTTTAAATCTATATAAGTGGTTTTATCAAGTTTTTTTTTTTTGAAATAGTGATGAGTGGGTTGAAAGATATTTTTTTAAAATAATTTGAAAAAAATTACATTGAACTTAATTAGTTTGAATTTTATCATTAGAATTGGTTTCCTCTACTAATTCTTGAATGAATTTATCACCAAATTAACAAACCATAAATAGCATGCCTCGATGAAAGATTGTTTACTATTCATTATTTTTTCAGATAGACCAATTCCTATTTATCTTGTTATCTAGGTAGTAGGTCATGCTAAACTAGACAAATTGATGACTTATCTTTTTTTTTGTAAAGTAATAAAAGCACTATCAAAATTTTGTACAAGCTATACAAGTTTCAAAGCACTACATTATTTGCGAAATACAATATAAATTTCAGTTTTAATTTTCCAAGCTAAAAAACCAGCATCCTAAGATTTGCCTTCAAAGAGCCTTCTATTCTTTTCCCTCCATACACAGTATACCGTAGCTACAAAAGTAGCTTTGGACACCATATTTTTTGGGCTATCTTTCGCATGGTTGTCTTTAAAGCTTTTAAAAATAGTAGAAAATGAAACAACATTTTTTATCCCAATCCAGTTTTTGAGTGTGGTACACACATCATTTTAATAACATCAGTTAAAAAATAGATGAGACATCATTTCTGGACAACTGCAGAATTTGCAAGATATGTTATCTAAATTTATGAAGGCTTGATCTTTCGATCTAAGTCTCTTGTGTTTAGCTATCCAAAGATAGATTGTGTGCTTGGGGATGTGCTGTTTATCCAAATAAATTTTATCCAGGATTTCTGCTTTAGTTTTTGAGTTCCCATAAGATAGTTGTAGGCTTAACCTATTAATCTTCCATTCCTACCACAATTTTCCAGCATAACCTTTGCTTGCTCCTTTGAATCAGCTTCTTTAATTAAGATGTTCCTTATAAAAATCAGGGCTTTCCAATAAGTTGAGTCTTCTTTGAAAATCCGATAATTTCAAATGTCCAACGAATTGAGATAGAAGTGGTTGACCGACTTGATCCAGAGTGTAACTACCTTCTTATCTATTCTTCAAAGAGTTTTTAGGAAGAAAGTCTTATTCCATGTGTGGATATTGAGAAGTCAAAGGCCTCCGGTAGAAGTTGGTGCGCACACTTTGGCCTAAATTAACTTGGACCTCTATCTTCTGGCTTGGGGACTACCCCATAGGAATCTTCTACAGCCGTTATCGATAGAGTCTAAGATAGAATTTGGTCGAAGGAATATTGAAAACCAATATCCTTTGATACCTTGTAACACAGTGCGGAGAAGCACCGACCTACCTGCTATCGAGAGTAATTTACCCGCCCACTGATGGATAGTCGAAGTAATTTTTTTTTAATAATAAAGTGAATTGAGACGTTATAAGCCGACTTGAGGATAATGGGATACCAAGAAAGACGAACGGAAGAATGCCCTCCTTATAACCCGAAAAATTCAGAATCTCCTTTTTAAGATTTTGGCCAACTCCTCCAAAGAAGCTATTTAATTTGTAGTTTTTGACACTAGCCCGGATACTTCCGAGAATTCCCTAAGTACTTAAAGAATGATCTTTATGGATCGTAAGTCTCCTTTTGAAAAAATAATTAAATCATCCGCATACATAAGATGGGACATCTTTAAAGGATCACATCATGGATGAAAAGAGAAGAGATTCAATGCAATTTTCATGTTCAGCTGTCTTGAGAGATATTCCATACATAAGGCATAGAGGTATGGGGAGATGGGATCTCCTTGCCTAAGGCCTCAATATTATTATAAAGTCTATGAAACTCCCCATTTATGGCAATGGAGTAACACGTTGTGCTTATACATTCATATATTATTTCAATAAAATGTTTTGGGAAGTTTATTTCATTATGAGCTTCTTTTATAAATCCTCATTCAACCGAGTCGAAGGCCTTTTATATATCAATCTTTAGGAAGTATTTTGGAGAGATCCTTCTCCGTGCGTATCTTCTAATCGATTTCTTGCACAAGAAGAAAGTTATTGGAGATTAATCTCCCTTTCACATAGGCAACTTGGGCTGGGTCGGTTATGGAGCCCATCACTAATTTCAAACGAGATGATATAAGTTTTGCTATGATTTTATAGACCACATTACAACATGAGATGGGTCAATAATCTTTGACTATTGATGCGTGCGAAGTCTTGGGTATTAAGGAAATATAGGCATGATTCATTTAGCGTAGCATTCTTCCAGAGTGGAAGAAGACTTATAGAATTCTATAGTAAATCCATCGAGGCCAGGTGATTTCGAGTTGCCCATTGTAAATAGGGCATCCTTTATCTCTTCATTAGTGAAGGATAAGGGCAGAAGCTTGTGATCTATTTCTTGGAGTATTCTACCCTTATTTAGGACTTATTCATTTATCTTCTCAATTCTGCTTGAGAAGCCTAGGAGACCCATATAATATGAGGAGAAGGTCTCCACTATTTCATCCTTTGAAGTAGTGAAAGTTCCGTCATCTTTAAGAATGGAAATAATCTTACTTTTCTGGATTTTAGAACTCATTAGGGCGTGAAAAAAACTAGTGCTTCTGTCACCTTACCTAATGTAGTTGATTTTTGCCTTATGTCTAAGGAAGGATAGTTTGGCTTCTTCTAAAATCTTTAATTTGATTTTGGAAGCAATTTCCTCCTCCTTTAGTCCATGCTTGGGGCGTTGCAGCATTTCAGCTTGCAGCTCTTAAGACTTTTCCTAGCTAGAACCATCCTTGTACTAATGTGTGCGTAGTGTTTTTCGTTCAACTTCTTTAAGGGTCTTTGGGAGATTTCAGTTTTTTGACCAGCTGAAACATAGAAGACACTTGGGTTTCTTCTTTCTAGCATTTGAGAAGTATAGGAATGAAATCTTTGTGGAAAGTCCACATATTACAGAATTTGAAGGGGATTTTCCTCCCTTTATCATCAGATTCAGTAGATAATACCATTAAACTATGGTAATATCTTATTATTGGGCTCAGGAATCTAACATGACTATCTAACCTCAAATTTGACCACTCACCATTCCCCATTGCCCTATCTATCTTACTAGATATCTTACCTTTGGTCCTGGTGAAAAAATCACCGAAGGAATGCAGGTCTTCAAGGTTTAATGTGGAGGTGCAATTAAGAGCGTCTTAACACTCGTAATTTGTGACTATTCTACCTCTAGCTTTATCTAATCCAGAGAGATGGGAATTGAAGTCTCCTAAAACTACCCTTGGGGAAGAGCGAGTTCTACCTTTCTCTATCTAGTCTTTCCATAATGGTTTCCTACTTGAGATCGAGTGCAAGCTGTATATGATTGATAGTTTAAAAGCTGTCCTTCTCTTTATGTCCCATGCCTGAAGGAAGACGTGTTGTGATGTGCAAAAGAGGAGTTCGAACTTCATCATTTAATCATCCCACAGGACCAATATTCTATTGTTCATATGGGTGGGAAAATTATCAAGGGCCTTGAAGCTCTTGAATTTTCTTTTCATAAGATGAGATAGTTTTTCTTCATTTAGTTTAGCCTCTATAACTGCAAATATGTCGATCCTATAGGCGCTGAACAGCCTTAGAATCTCTTTATGTTTGAGTGGGCAATTAAAGCACCTAATGTTCCATGAAGCAATATTCATAAGACCATCTGCTAAAAGATTTATCCAGATTACCGAGTGTAGTTCTTTTTGCAGTTATATAACATTTGTCATAGCATACATATATCCCCCCCTTAGCACTGCAGGCTCTCACATATACCACCCTTATCACATATGTTACCCTTACATTCATTTTACATTATTTCTTGATGCTTCGGCCTCTCCCCTTACACTTGCCTGCATTTACAAGTTTAAGACAACCCTTAAACCCCCACCCCTATATAGAATAGCACTACATGATCGCATATATTCCACCCTTGTCACTTACATTTAGATTAGCACTCCCCTTACATAAGCCCTTTGAATGGTTTAGAGTACCCTTACAATGTGTCCCCTAACTCTCTCGTGGTCGAGCCTCCTTTTTAACTTCAAATAGAATTTCATTTTCCCCATGGTTCCATAGAGGGCTACCCTTACATCGTGTCTCCTCTTCATGCATCAGATCCCTAGTATAACCCCCATATGTCACCAATGCACACGATACATCTCGAGAACACCCCATGTGGCCACACATATCAAGCATAGATAACATACATTTCTTTGTCGAGTGAATATGTTTCTGTTTTATGCTCTCGGCGAGGAGATTACGAGAATAGTTACTTTTAAGCATTACATGGCATTCATATCAAGCATCACCCCATCCCCTTATGCATATGCAACTGGTTACATAAATCCAACTACCCTTACAGTAGGTCCCTCATATCTTATACAATGTTGACACTTTTACAATTCGCGTTACATGCATTACATTTTTACATTCAACAGCCTATCTCTCATATATTTGACTTTCCCCCTTTACATTTTTAGGTACGGAAACCATTGCATCAACCACTATACATAGCCCCGATACATATATCCTCCTAGCATGCATGAGAAGAACCCCGAACCCCATGCAGTCATTCACAAGATCCAAAAGTAGCACATTCAATTTAGGTGAGCCTTTTTCATAGGTCCCAAGATCCTTAGGTATCCTCCAGTAAATATTATCCTTTACAATCTTAGGTATATAGCAAGCTGAGTTCCATGCAATCATCATAGTTTGTCCTAGAAGATTCAGACCTTCTTCATGGCAGTATCCATCGACTCTTTTAAATACAAACCAAGTCTCCAATACAATCATCCAAACATAGTGTACCATAAGCACATTTACATGTGTGAAAATTACATTTTCTCCATTTACATTAAAAAACTTGTGTACTGCCCGAAGTAGGATTGAATATTGGGAGGACACTATGCATACAGTCACATAAACATGTTGTTTCCAGTAGTATTTTTAAAAATTTAGGCAGATTTGATCTTGCATGATTTTCGTATTTTGCATTTTATTTCCAAAAGAATACCATGCCATCATTGAAGCACATCTCCCTAGAGGTGCCTCTACCTCTCCCCAAAAAGCCCTTAGAAACTGTGGAAGGGAGGGCCTTAAAGCTCTCCCCCAAAACAACCCTCCAATATTCCAAACAAACCGCCCCAGAAGAAAAAAAGAGGTCCAGGATCTCATTTTTATTGATGACTTATCTATAGTCCGATAAATAATAGTAGTGACTTAGATAGAAAATATGCTATTATTCATAGCTAAGTATTAAACCATTACATAATTATATGATTAATCATTTTTTAAATAAATCATTCATATGGAGAAATGATTAATTTAAACATTCTATAGAATTACCTAATTGTTGCTTGCACTAAGTGTACATGCAAGTCAGTTTGTCTGATAGGGGGGAGGCACCAAAACCAATATGCTAACTAACTTACATAAGTTCAAACTAGTGATAGAGACCATAGAATTTATTCTAAATGAATTTTCTCACTGACTTAGATATTTTTAATATAGAAAGTTATTAAAATAAGTAGCTCTGTATATTTAAAGGTTTTACTAATTTTCCACATTTGACACATAATTATTATACTAATTGTTATACATATATGTATGCATATATATATATATATATATGTATGTATGTATGTATGTATATGTATGTATGTATGTATTTATTCATGTCACAACATATATATATTTCCAATACACATATACATGATGACTAAGTATTATGTATATCTGAATTTTAAACATCCGACTATATTGGTTTTAGGGCACTGGCTATAGAAAGTTTAGGGCTCTAGTTAGTGGCCTAAACTAGGTCAAATCTAGCTAATTTAAATGTAATGGTTTGGGGAAATGTCCCAAAATAGAATCGACCTTGGTTTTCGAAACTTTGGCTATGTACTTCACCACTGTCAATTTTTGGCACAGTGATTTCTACCACTATCAGTCACTATCACTGTGATCTTTACCATGTGTATCATCATAGGGTACCCCCACCATAAAATATACCATCATTAGTTGCTTTAACTACTATAGAAATCATTGTTAGCTATAAATAGTACCTCTATCTCTATCATTGGTTTTGACACCCTCCACTATGATCATTGTCGGCAATGAATTCACAAGGCCCATTGTCGGTATTGATAGCCTCTATAGTCACTAACACTAGTAACAAATATTACCATTGACACTACTCACTACAAGAAAAATCTCATATAGCTATGGACAATTCCCTAGCTATATAAGCATTTTCCGTCGCTAAACAGGATATAGTGACGGATTAGCGACGGATTGTTTCTCTATCTAAAGTGATGGTCACTAAAATTTAGCGAGGGAAAATGTCCCTAACTAAAAATTTAGCAACAGAAAAATCTCTTGCTAAAAAAGACAAATTCCCTAGCTAAATTAGCAAGCTAAATGAGATTTTCTCTCGCTAAACAAAAATAACAACGAAAGATTCCCAGACTAAAGTACTGGTCGCTAATTTTTAGCGACGGAAATGGACCCTAGCTAAATAAATTTTGCAACGGAAAAATCCATTTCTAAAATAAAGATTTACCTTGCTAAATTAGCTAGGGAAAATTCCCTAGCTAATTTAGCAAGGGATTTTTTCTTGCTAATTTATCAATGGATTTTTCCCAAACTATTTTAATTTCAAAACTATTTTCAGAATTTATTTTATTTTAAAATTTTTTAATTAAATAATTTAATATCTTAATATCAAATTGAATAAAAAATGAAACTATAAATAATTTATAATAAATATAAAATAAAATCATTTAATAACTTATTCTAATTCAATATTTTACATAATTGAAACAAAAAAATAACACAATTTTATTATATCTTATTCATTTATGTATCTACTGATAGTGCATAAAGTATAATATATCCATTCATTGACGTTGCTCTCTCTCTGCTATTCCAATCACCATTTTTCAACTACGACAAAGCTGTCTGAGTCACGACATGTAATGTCTTGTGAAAATTCTCATATAATATATAAACAAAATTTTCATCATTCTATTCTTTAATTTCATGTATTTCTTCCTTCAAATGAGATATCTTCTCATCCTTCTGTTCTTTAATTTCATATATTTCTTCCTTCAAATGAGATATCTGCTCATCCTTCTTTTTCATTTCGGTCTTCATAACTACAATATGTTCATTTGTTTCCATTGCTTGTTGTTCGACCGCCTCATCCACCATTGCGGAGATAGATGAATTAGAAGCACGACTGCTACAACAAAATGTCACTCCCTTCGAGTTGATTCTGTACACTCGCTGCTTCTTATGACCACCTATGGTCTCCAAATAAATAGGATCATAGTCACTTGGTTGAAGACCCATAGAACCCTCAACTTATTGATGAGCAGCTGTACATGTTCCTCCATTAGGTTTTGAAATAAAATAGAGAAAAAAAAAACTATTCTAGATGTACTAAAATAAAATAAATATTTTTCATTTCAAACAATTTTCAAAATGTACTGTAGTATTATAAAATCTTATTAATATAGCAAGTTCTTACAACAATCATATGAGACTTGTTGTCAACAAACTAACCATCCACTTTCTTCACATGCATCTTCCTGAAAATCTCATAAAATTTTGGATCTCTACCCAATTCTTCATCCTAGAATATATTTTTATTAAGTCATTAAAAAACAAATGATCAAAAAATTTAACAAAATTAATAAAACCATACAGAAATTTGATTTATTGGACTATTAGGACAACCACTAAATATATAAATGTTTATAATTTTAAAATTGTACTATATCTCTAGCATGCTCAATGCTCGACTTTGACCCTCTTATGTGTCGACAAATTTCTGTACCTAGTCCAGCTACCTCACTTTGTCAATTTTTGCTAGCAATATCTAATTTTCTTTGCACATCTAGCTCCTACCAATACTTAAGCTACTTGGGGCAGTTATCCTCGGATATAAAATCAAGAATTTCTTTCATATTATTCAATTTATGGACAAAATCAGAATATATTTGAGCAGCTTTGATCTCCCATAATGACTTTATATTTCCATCAAATTTGGGTGCCCATGTGCACTGATTCTATATATAAAAAAATTATAAAATAATTTATATTAACAACAAAAAAAAATTATTTACGTTCTTGAATAATAACCAACATAATAGTTAAGTAATTTGATAATTATTTTTCCATGCTTTTGTTTTGTTATTTTTACTTGAAAGTCATTAAAATATGACTCTTTTGTTGATTCAAACTCTTTCTTCCAGGAGAATACTTTAGAATCAGCCATTTTCTTGAAAGACCTTGTAATTATAGTCGAACACTTGTGAGATGGAATAAAACTGTACAAATAAATAAATAATATTGAAAATAAGCAAATCATAACAATATAAAAAAACCACTAATAGAACCATCAAAAAAAAAAATTCAAGTCTTTTTTACATATTCTTTTACCTCTCATCCACAATCTCAATTTCTAACTTTGCACTGACTATAGAGGATGGCACAACATTTGATGATGCCGTTGGTTTTGTAAATGGGGAAATTATTGGTACAAAATGTGGTGTAGAAGATCAAAAGTGTGTGTAGGAAGCACAATGGGTGGTGGGCTTACACCTAATAAAGGTGATAGTAGAGGTCTCAATGATGGTGATTGTGATGTTAAAGTCTGGATATGGTGGTTATGAGATGGTACTGATTCTGCAACATGATGTAGCATACTAGATGAATTTGGTTCATTTCTGTGTCCACGTCCGCCTCCACCACGACCACATCCTTTAGGCATCATTTGCTATACAAAAAAAAACATAGAATAAACAATAGAGGTATGATGAACAAGCATGCATTTTAGAATAAAACACACCGATAGATTTCAACTAAATATAAAAAGTCTTTGATAGTTTAATATTATAATAAAATTATAACAATTTAATTATTGGCAACTAGAGGTGTCAAACGGGGCGGGCGTGCTGGGCCGGCCCATTTTTTAAGAGCACGGCCATGCTTTCGTGCCCGACACGGTTTATAAAAGCCGGACCTAGCCCGGCTCGCCGGCATGGCGGGCCGGGATGTGCCGGGCCGGGCTGTGCCGGGCCGGGCCAGCTTGGGCCCCGCCTAGCCGTATGGGCCACAAAATTAAGAAATTTTTTTTTTAACTTTTATTTTTTTAATTTTTATTTTAATTATATAAATTATAAAATTATTGATATTGTAGAATATTATAAATTTATAATATGAATTATGAATATTGTTTAAAATTTATTAAATTAACAAAGTATAATTTTTTTTTATAATGTAAAATAAAATTAGTTTAAAAGTTATTAAAATTATATAATAGAGTTATAAATTTCTAAATGAAAAATTAAAAGAAAAAATAAAATAAATCAATAAATAATGTTAAAAAATTAAAAAGTAAAAAAAACATAAGTAACCCAAATGAAAAATGACCAATCAGTCATTAGATACCGAAAGTCCAAACCAAACAAATTAAAATTTCAACGTAACGTATAAATAAAGCGTACAATCAATAAAAAACAAAACATTGAAATCAAAAATAGTATATCATCATCAATCGTCAAATGGCATATCATGAGCATCATCATCCGCAACATCAAGATCAGTATCATATGGATCATCATCATCATCAGTAATCAACTCCTCCGCTATCACAGTGGATGCGGCTGCAGTCTCTGTCCCAGTCCCAGCTCCCGCACGATCATGGATGCTAAACCTCGAATCCTCTCAATCCTTCAAACAAGCCAATGCCTCAACAATATCTGGACGTAATTTCAAACTCCTATCTAAAATCACGTTCACTACAATAGAAAAAGCAGACTCCGATGCTACGCTCGACACCGGAGGAGTCAGTAGATCCCGTGTCATCCTAGATAGCACGGGAAATGTGGACTCATATGATATCCACCACTGTAATATATCAAGATTCTTAGTATCAGAATATGAGAGGATTGAGCAATAATCGGTATCTAAATACCAAAAAAGATAGCTCCTATGTGATGGTCCACCCTGATGTTTCCCCCTCGTTAGCTGAATGGAAAAATCATCATCTTCGAACAAGGTATCCATGTCCGTAATCACGGTCTCACTACTACCACTACCACCACCATACCTAGTATCATAATATGTGAACAGGTCAGTCAACTTCTTGTGAATGAACCCTTCAGGTGGGTCTTCCAGGTTCATGCACGAGGAAATGTAAGTGATGGTGTTTTCTACCCCTTCTACCTTAATCCTAGGGTCCATGCATGCAGCGAGGCAATAAAGAGATGGAACGGTGGACCAGTACTTTAAGTACTTAGTTTTCATCTCTGCAACCATATGGCTAAGTGTCGGGTCAGCTCGATACTTCCTAAGCATGCTACTAATATTACATATGCACCGGAGTGCAATGCAAGTTGTTGGCATATAAACCGACGAATACATGTTCGTCGTGTCATAAAAAATCTTCAAGAATTTTATTTATGAAATTCCTGAAGCCCAGTCAGTATCATCAATAATAAGTTCATCACTCTTATGATTGACGTAGTCGGATATCACATGTTCATATCCAACACATGATTCTAACATCAGGTACGTGTAATTCCAACGATGTCTCACATCTGATTGGAATTTCTTCTTCTTAAGATTCGCAGACAAATAGAGACTGCCAAACTCTTGTTGTCTATGAGGAATACGAATATATTTTAGTGCATTACGTATATTATCCAACGCAGGAGAACAGACCGTCATACCCGCTTGAAAAATCAGGTTAATCACATGACTCATACATCTGACATAAAAGATCTCTCCTAATGGTGCGTCTCTAATATTCCTAACAAACATGTTAATCACTACTCCATTATTAGATGCGTTATCGAATGTGATACTAACAATTTTATTTTAAATTTTAGATTCCCTAAAGATTTTCATCATTCACTCAAAAATGGCCGAGGCATCATGAGGATGAAGAATATCAGATGATCCTAAAATTTTTTTATTCATTGTCCAGTTAGAATCTACATAGTGGCTGGTGAGACATGCATAAGATGATTCATCGTGACTTGTCCAAATTATGAACGTCACGGACACCACTCAACTGTATGCAATAAATTCATTAATTTAGTTTGGCAATTGCGCTTCCACGGTAGTGAGATTAAGAAACAAAAACAACAAAAACATAGAAAACAAATAATATATATCCTAATCTAGCAAGCATCCACGACAAAATCAAAAAAACCGAGAAATCAACACCAAAAATAACGTGGTTCGCTAGTCGCTCAGTACGACTAGCTACATCAACCAGAAAATACTTATGCGTTACAGATTTAAACCAAAAACGAAATGTCTTACAGTATGCAACACACAGAGCAGTCACGATAAATCATGCAGAGAGAAGAGAGAGAGCGATGAACAATTCCATGGGTCAAAAACAACCACCCGAAAATAAAATTACAAATCATTTTATTTTAAAAAAACATCTTGGTTCATTTAATCGTAGGGGGTCAGATCATGGAATGGATCAGGCTCTGCTCCAAAAATTTCGGCCCGCTGACCGGTCAGCGGGACCTCCGTTATTGTGCTACTGCTGCATCCCCGGCCTTTTAATATTTCCTTTCCTGCACTTACATTAAAATATTAAAACAGAAAAAACATTTTGTTATATAAATAGATTATTAAATAAAAAAAATTACATATACAGCAAATTATTTTTTATTTTTCTAACTTATACAATTTTAGTATGTCATTCCTAGATGTGGACCTAGGAATCCTACGATAAGCATGCTGAAAATATGTCTTCATGAGGCGCACTACCCTTGGATCTTTCGAAAATCTGATAGGAAGATCTATCAATGTGATAAGTCTGGTCATGTCATCCTTACCCAACTCGCTGGAGTATATGAAGGGAGTAAACTTTGAGACTGAATTCGATCCAGTCTCAAAAAATGCAGTGCCAAGTTGGGTTCGCCTAGGATCTATGGACCATGTTTTTTGGTGCATAATTTGGCATGCCTCTTAAGGTGCCCAGTCCCAAACGAACTCTTACATGTTAAAAGTCTCATACAATATTTGCACTGTGACATTTCTTCTTCCTCACCCCTAATATTTTTTTTGTTTTATTATATTAAAATAAGTCCAAACTACAGAAGTCCTCCTAGTTTTTTATTTTTTATAAGTTTGGGTTGAGACGACTGGAGAAACCATAGTTTCAACAGCCTTAGACCTCTGTGTAATATTTTCATTTTCTAAATTTAAATATGTTTCATTAGTATTTGTCATTTTTTAGGATTTTTCTTAATTAGGACACTATTTTAAATTTTATCTATTTTAGGTCTAGAGAGAGAAAAAGTAAACAAAAAAACTTAAATTAAATTACCCGGTCAAGTAGTGAGGTCGATCATGTGCACGGTGCACCACAGTCTATCTCAAAATTCAAAACCCAAGTTGATATTCCCGAAAAGCTAGGACAATTGTCAAATGACGAAATCTCGACTTCTTGGGTCCCGAGAGAGAGGCGCAAGATTTTTGAGAGATAAAATGAGAGATTTGAGAGAAAATGTTTATGAAAAACATAAATGTTATAGAGAGGGGGGGTGGTATTTATAGATTATAGAAAATAATTTTTTTTAAAGTCATTTTTTTTGATTTTTTTTTAAATTTTTTAAAATTTTTTAGGGGGCAGAATCATGAGGGTCGTTGGATTCTGCCCCCTAACCGTTGGAGGCAAGATCCAACGGCTACAATTTTATTTTTTTTTATATTTTTTTTGCCCGTTGGGGGGGGGGAGATCAGATTGGCTCGGGGGACCACAGGTCGGGTCTGATTGGACCCGACCCGCGTTCTTTTTTGTGGGAACGGCGAAGGGGATAATGGTGCATGTGTGCCCATGCCGGTGTGCCGTGCCGGGTCAGGCACGGCATGAGGCCCGGTTGCCCTCGGCACGGCATGGCACGAGACGTGCCTTACCCGAGCACGAGATTTTCCCGTGCCGGGTCGGCCCAGGCACGGCCAAACCGTGTCGTGCCTCGTGTCGGGCCAGCCTGGTTGACACCTTTAGGCATCACTGTCATCCTCCAATGGATCTTCTGATATTTTGCCTGATTCTGATAGAAGTTCGAACTTATCTTCAAATAGAAATTGATCATCTTTAATTTCTATTATGCCACCATTTGAGTCACATAAATTTTCTAGATCTTCATTTATATTCACAGACTCAATATTATTTATGTCATCTTCCTGGAATGTCTGTGCAATATCTAAGTTTGCACTTCTTTGTTGTGATATTGGTACTTCAAATTTTGACCGAGCTTTGATTTTGCAAATCACCTACCAATCACTCTTATCACGAGATAAACTTGGATATATATAATAATATACTTGAGTGGCTTGAACTGCCATAATAAATGGCTCATATTGATTATATCTACGTTTTTGGTTAATATCCACTAGTTTATAATTTGAATGAATCTTTGTGCCCATATTTCGTGTAGGATCAAACCACTCGCACTTAAATAATACAATCCTATTTTTTTTGAGTCCAGGATACTCCAACTCAAAAACTTCTTTGAGTTGACCATAATAATTCATCTTATCTACACTATAACCTGCACCTTTAATACATATACCACTATTCATTGTTATTTTAGAAGAACCATGCCCGATTCTGTGAAATTTATATCCATTAACAAAATATCCAGGATAGGTTGTCACATATCTAAACGGACCTTTACTTAAATTCTAAATAAAAATATTTGAATCTCCATTTGAAGGATCAATTTCCTGTGACATAAATTAAAAAACTAATATTACGAATAAAAGATAATAATAAATTAAATAATTTGAAAATTTAAAACTTAATAATTCTCACATAATGTTTGAACCAATTCGCAAATTTAGTTTCTAGCATATAATCGAAATCATTGCTATAAATTTCTGATTGCCTATATTTTAACTGCTCAACATAAATACTACACAAATATAAAAAGAGAGAGAAAAATGTAAATCAATTTTTAATAATTCCTATTAAAGATAAAATTAAACTATGATTAAACCTGCAACCATTTTGTGTATACATACTCAATATATGGTGCAACCTTTTCACAATTAAGTAGAACATAGCTCTGGGTTGCTTTGTACTCTTCATCTGTCATACATATTTTTATTGCTCTTCTAAATGTTCTTTCAGAGTACTTGAAGAAAGATAGTTTGTTCACAGAATCATCTTCTATCATCACATTACCTTCATCATTCCGAGGCACATTTCTATTCTTTGTATTGACATGATCCTCAAAATAATAAGAACAAAATGATGATGCTTCTTCTACTAATATGCATTGCAAATTGAACATTCAACTTTTGTCTTGTTTCTAACATTCAATTTCAACTTACAAAGATACCTACTACCATAATATTTGGTTTCAATTATATTAAATTGCAATATTACTTTATGTACAAAATAATAACACACAACAAATTATATGTATTTACCTCTCAAAAAGATACATCCACCTGTATTGCACTGGCCCTGCTATCCTTGCTTCATATGCCAAATGGACCGGCAAATGCTCCATTGAGTCAAAAAAAATATGGTGGCAATATCTGTTCAAGCTTACAAATAATAAGTGGAATGTCATTCTCCGCCTCACCATGTCATCTATTTTGATTGTGGTTGTAGTTAGCTATTTTAAAAACAAACTAAGTTCTATAAGGACATTCCAAATACTTAGGCGAATTAAAGATTCTTCATAAATACATGACTTTCATGACTAAGTTATTAACTTAAGATTCTTCAAAAAACTAAGTTATTTGAAAAACAAACTAAGTTATTTGAAAAACAAACTAAGTTCATGAAATGCAATTGGTATTAATCTCTGCATAAATACATGACAGTCATGACTTTTCATTCCAAATAACTTAAGGTTTTAAATATCCACGCATCTACCCATATTTGACACATATCCATCAGAAAATTTTAAATTTTTTAACCCATTCACACAATATCTATCTTGCCTTCTTATCAAGTATGTAGCAAGCTTTAGGAAATTTTCATGTTGCCTTATTCAGCTTCAATTCAGGATGCCAACAGTAATCATTCAGCTCTTATCTTGATTTTAAAGTGTCTTTTATTTTTCCATCTACATTATGGATAGTGTTGAAAACATTTTCAAACACATTTTTTTCAATATGCATTACATCTAAGTTATGACAAATTAAATTGAACTTCCAATAGAGCAAGTCCCAAAATATACTACGTTTCCTCCAACCAAATATTTTTCCTATTGGTCTATTACTTCTAGTAGCATCCTTTTCAGTTATCTTCTTCAAACTCAAACTATGAATCTCTGTAATAATATCATCTCCTGAATGAATAGCTGGTGCAACTATCATCATAGTTTTATTTCTTCGAAATGCAGTTATATTTCTTCGAAATGGAAGATTCGTAGGTAGAAACTTATGATGGTTATCAAACTATGACTATTTACCACTAAATTTGAAGTTAAATACATCAGAATTTTTCATGCAATACAAGCATGCGAATCATCCTATAGTACTCTAGCCTGACAACATTGAATATGCAGGAAAGTCACTTACCATCCACATAAGGGTTGCTCGGATAATGAAATTTTGCTTCTTTGAGATATCATATGTATTCACGCCAACATCCCATAAATGATTTAACTCTGCAATAAGAGGCTGTAAGAAAACATCCAACATGTCTTTCAGATTTTTTGGCCCTGGAACCAAAATTGACAAAAACATATATTGCTCCTTTATACACAACCATGGAGGCAAGTTATAAGGCGTCACTATCACTGGCCATGTTGAATACTATTTTCCAGATTGCCCAAATGGTTAAAATCCATCAGTGCAAAAACCTAATCTCACATTTCGACTTTCAACTGCAAAATCTTGATATATATATTTAAAATACTTCGAAGCAAGTGAATCTGATGGATGATGCATTACCCCTTCTTCAACCTCATGCTTAGAAGACCACATCATATCATTTGCTGTAGCAATTGATGCACAGTCTTTATAATCAATGAATTAATGGAAAATAATACATCTTCTTAAATACAACCTTCAATTTTGTGGCACATCTACAACACAAGGTGCCTTCATAAATCGAGGATAATCACAAAACTTACAGCTAATTAAATCACTATCACCATCCAAATATAACATATATCCATTTAAATAATAATCAATTTTTTCGACTGGTAGACTCATTCCCCGTAGTAACTTCTTAGTGTTATAAAAGTTGCTAGTGAACAAATTATTATTCGAAACAATCTTTTTCATCAGTTTTATCACCTGATCAAATAATTTATTAGACATATGATTTTCTGACTTAATGCTCATAAGTCGAGCCACAAGTGACAATTGCTAATGTGTTTTACAATCACACCACAACTCTTTATCTACATATTTAAGCATTTCCTAAAATTACTGAGCTTCAGGATTAGGTGGTTCATCCATGTAATCCATATTGAAGTCAGCACCAGTAGCTAACATGATCATTCTATGGTATGTGTTTGATGATTCTTCACCACAAGCAAACGATTTAGTACCCTCATTTTGGTCAATGTTTAGAGCCTTTGTACTTTCCCCATGATAAATCCAAACAAAATAATTTGGCACAAAACCATATTTTGCCAAATGGTAACTTATAGTGTTTGCATCACAAAAAGAGATATTCTAACACTTGCAATGATTACATGGATACTTTATTTTTTCTCCATCCATCCATCTCAATTGACTACATGCAAAATTGATGAAAGTTTCAAGCCCACTCAAAAAATCTTTATTCAAAAATCCATTAATAAACCTTCTGTACATCCACTAACGATCTAAACTCATTTTTCCATGTTTTATTTACAAAAAATAATACTCAGTCATTATTTTGAATTAAACATTTTATTACTTCAAAATATAGTAATAATTAAATAAAATTACTTACAGATGAATATTTAAAAATTAAATATCATGAATATCGAAGCAATGCATTTGTAGAAACAACATGAATAGATTAAGCTATTATTAGCACAATAAAGATTAATAGCTATCACAGTAATACTAGAAAAATGAGCAAAATATATAATGTAGAAGAAATGAAAGCAAAAAAGAAAGACATTTAAAGTTTGGAGGGAAGAGGGAGAGAGAGAGAGAGAGAAGGTGGGGAGAGAGAGAGGGGCAGAGAATTGGAGAGATGGGGGAGAGAGTGTGAGAGAGGAGAGAGAGAATGGAGAGAAAGGGGGAGAGAAATTGTGAAAGGGAGAGGGAGAGAGAGAGAGAGAGAGAGAGAGAGAGAAGGTGGGGAGAGAGAGAGGGGCAGAGAATTGGAGAGATGGGGGAGAGAGTGTGAGAGAGGAGAGAGAGAATGGAGAGAAAGGGGGAGAGAAATTGTGAAAGGGAGAGGGAGAGAGAGAGAGAGAGAGAGAGAGGAAGGGAGAGATGGAGAGAGAGAGGAAGAGAGGGAGGGAGGGAGAGAGGGAGAGAGAGAGAGGGGGGGAGAGAGAGAGAGGAAGAGAGAGAGGGAGGGAGAGTGAGGGAGTGAGAGAGAGGGAGAGAGGGAGAGAGGGAGAGAGAGGGAGAGAGAGGAGGGAGAGAAAGGAGGGAGAGTGAGGAGGGAGAGGGAGAGAGAGAGAGAGAGAGAGAACAAGCAAGAAATGAGAGCGGGAAAGAAAATAACAAGAGAGAGCGTGACACAAAGGAAAAGAGGAATAGAGTGACAGAAAGAATTAGAGAGGGAGAGAGAGACACAGAGAGTGAAGTGTTAGACTGAAAATTTATATAAAAGAAAATAAAATTTATTCTGTATTAACCTATCAAATATTACATCTTTTTCCAAACATAAGTTCATATTTGAGCCTGAGGCCCGAGGGCTGTGAATAGGTAAGAGTACGACCCTTATTTGTATTATACCATATAATAGCTTAATCAACGGACACTCTCATGCTATGTGCTTACATATTATTGATATTATATCTTTTGCCATTTAATTTCAAGTTAGTGCACCAAATTAGTATTATCCCATATATAATTATATGCTAGGATACATATAGTAAATGTAGTTATAAATAGTTACAAATAGTTAGACATATAATTATAAATAGATATATGCATACAAGTAGTTATAAGTAAATATATAATAAATGTATACAAAGTTATAAATAATTATATAGATTTACATATATGTATACAAATATGTATACATAATTAAAAATAAAGTTATATTTATTTGTATAGAGTTATTTATCGTTATAAGAATATTTATATATAGTCATACACATATAGTTAAACATTTTGTTATATGATTTTATACATATAATTATAAATATTGTTACATGTAGTTATACATATTGTTACATGTATAGTTAAGCTTATATTTATACATGTATGTATATATATTTTATCATATAATTTCATATATTTATACATATAGTTATATAAAGGTATGGATATACTAAAATACATTTTTTATACTAATATATAAAAATGTATATTAAACAAATGTTGTTAATTATATATTTAAATATAGGTATGTATAAAGTTTCTATAGTTATACATATAGTAAGATAGAATTATTTAGTTATATATTAGTATACATATAATATATATATTTATAAAAAATTATATATCGTTAAACATTTAGTTATGTGTGTGTGTGTGTGTGTGTGTACATACGAGTAGTTAAATTTAGTTATACATAAATATATACAATGTTATAAACAAATATATAGATTTACATATATGTGTAAATAGTTAAAAATTAGTTATATTTAATTATATAAAGTTTTATTTAGTTTTACAAATATGTATATATATTTATACACATATAATTAAATATAATGTTGTATGTTGTTATACATGTAATTATAAATATAGTTACATGTGGTTATACATATAGTTACACGTATAATTAAACTTATATTTATACATGTATGTATGTATATTTGTTCATATAATTTCATATATTTATACATATAGTTATGTATATGTATGGATATACTATAATACATTTTATATACTAATATATAAAAATGTATATTAAATATATGTTATTAATTATATATTTAAATATAGGTTATACATTAATAATATAAAATTATGTATAGTTATATGTTATTATACATATAATATATATAGTTATAAAAAATTATATATCGTTAAACATTTAGTTATATATATATATATATATTCATATGTGTTGTTATATTTAGTTATACATAAATATATACAAAGTTATAAACAAATATATAAATCTACATATATGTATACATATATGTATAAATAGTTAAACATATAGTTATATTTAATTATATAAAGTTTTATTTAGTTTTAAAAATATTTATATATAGTTATACACATATAATTAAACATAATGTTGTATGTTGTTATACATGTAATTATAAATATAGTTACATGTGGTTATACATATAGTTACACGTATAGTTAACCTTATATTTATACATGTTGGTATATATATTTATGTATATAATTTTATAGATCTATACATATAGTTATGTATAGATATAGTAAATATATTTTTGAATACTAATATATACAAATGTATATTAAATATAAGTTATAAATTAGATATTTAAATATAGTTATGTATAAAGCTTTTATATTAATACATATAATAATATACAATTATTTATAGTTATATGTCATTATACATATAGTATATATAGCTATAAATATTTTTATATAGTTAAACTTATAGTTATATATAGATATATTCATATAAATAGTTATACATAAATATATAAATAAATATATAGATTTACATATATGTATGCATTATGCATACTTACAAATATATTTATATTTAATTATATAGAGTGTTATATAGTTATACAATTATTTTTATATAGTTATACAAATATTTATATATAGTTATACAGATATAGTTAAATATAATATTGTATGTTATTATACATGTAATTATAAATATAGTTACATGTGGTTATACATATAGTTACACATATAGTTATACTTATATTTATACATGTTGGTGTGTGTGTGTGTGTGTGTGTGTATAATTTTATATATCTATACATATAGTTATGTATAGGTATAGATATAGTAAAATATATTTTTGAATACTAATATATACAAATGTATATTAAATATAAGTTATAAATTAGATATTTAAATATAGTTATGTATAAAGCTTTTATATTAATACATATAATAAGATACAATTATTTATAGTTATATGTCATTATACATATAGTATATATTAGCTATAAATATTTTTATATAGTTAAACTTATAGTTATATATAGATATATTCATATAAATAGTTATACATAAATATATAAATAAATATATAGATTTACATATATGTTTGCATACTTACAAATATATTTATATTTAATTATATAGAGTGTTATATAGTTATACAATTATTTTTATATAGTTATACAAATATTTATATATAGTTATACACAATTAAATATAATGTTGTATGTTATTATACATGTAATTATAAATATAGTTACATGTGGTTATACATATAGTTACACATATAGTTATACTTATATTTATACATGTTAGTAATATATATATATATATATATAATTTTATATATCTATACATATAGTTATGTATAGGTTTTGATATAGTAAAATATATTTTTGAATACTAATAATATATACAAATGTATATTAAATATAAGTTGTAAATTATATATTTATATATAATTATGTATAAAGCTTTTATAGTAAAATATATAGTCAAAGACAATTTATTTATAGTTATATGTTCTTATACCTTTGGGATCCAATGGCAAAAAGACAAAATAGAAAACATAGAAGTTCGGTTTACAACATATCAGACCAAAGTAAATGTGGTCTTGTATTTCAGGCGTGAAATATATTAATATAAATACAATTTGAATCCCCTTGGAAACAAAAGATGTCAGCCACATAACAGAACAAAACTCAAGCAAAATAGGCAAAGATTAGATCAACTTCCATATATGTCAACAAAGTTTGCCTCATCCTACTTTAATTGTTTATGATTTGCTTGAAATGTAATTGGAAAGCCAATCAAGACCCTTGTATAGGCCATCACAAGAGGTAGCACGGGTACTCTAAATGTGCCAATGGCGTTGGAGAAGAGAGTGAAGTCCTAGCTTGTCAGTGATTTCAGCTGCATTCATCGCATTGGGAAGGTATTGCTTATTGGCAACCACCAACAAAACTACATCTCGAAGCTTTTCCTCGTTTAGCATCCTATGCAACTCATCTCTGGCTTCATTTACTCGATCTCTGCCATTGATGTCCTCCACAAATATGAGACCTTGGGTATTTTGGAAGTAATCCCTCCAGAAAGGGCGAATCTTGTCTTGACCCCCAATATCCCACACAGTGAAATTAATGTTTTAGTATTTAACAGTCTCTACATTGAAGATAATAGTAGGAATTGTTGTGATAATTTCATCAAGCTTCAACTTATACATAATGGTTGTCTTTGCGCCAGCATCAAGACCTAGCATCAAAATCCTCATCTCCTTGTTGGCAAACAGCTTGCCGAACAGCTTTGTGACTGTAAATCTCATTTCTTCCACTAAATATCTAATCCTTTGTCATATGGCAGCAAAGACATCTGATGAGAGAAAGAAACAGAATCAATAGACCTCAAGAGATGGTCACCAGAGAGGGAGGTCAACCTCTATATGTTCTTATACCTATAGTATACATAATTAAAAAAAAGAGTTATATATAGTTAACCATATAATTATGTATTGATATATTCATACAAGTAGTTATAAGTAGTTATACATAAATATATACAAAGTTATAAATAAATATATAGATTTAATTATATGAATACATATATGTATACATAGATACAAATATAATTATATTTAATTATATAGAGTGTTACATAGTTATAGAAATATTTATATATAGTTATACACATATAATTATAAATATGTATGTAGTTAAAGATATAGTTATATATAACATTTTTATAGTTATACATATATTAAACTACAATTATATATAGTTATACATATATTAAACTACAATTATATATACTTATATATTATTATACATATGATATATTTTGTTAAAAATATAGTTATATAGAATTACTCATATAGTTATAAAATATTATATAGTTAAAAAAATAATTATATATAGTTATTAATATAGTTATTAATATAGTTATAAAAATAGTTTACATAGTTACAAATATAGTTAAATATAATTATGAATAGTTTTATATAGTTATACAAATATTTATAAATAGTTATCATATACTATGAAAACATCACACTTTCAAATGCCCAATTGAATTACACCACTATAGAGAAAGAACTTGTATAAACAATCTTTTCTTTTTGCAAGTTAATATCATATTTATTAGGAACCAAAGTCTAGTATATACTAAATATTTTATAATCAATTATCTCTTAGAAAAGAAAGATATCATGCCTAGATTGATTTGATGGATTTTACTATTATAATAGTTTGAACTATAGATATTAGATAAGAAATGTACATATAATCAAAATTTAAAATAGCTTATCAATACAAGAAAAAGAAGATAGAAGAGTTGTTGAAGAAGATATTAGATAGATTTTTTTTATTTGAACAAATTATATTATTGAATAAAAATGTAACTCCATGGTAAGTAGTATTGAATGAACCTTATCATTGCAAGTAGTACTCTGATCAAATTATGAGACGAAGTGTTATAGATGGGAGATTAGTAGTATCTTGCAATAATCTCACTTTTTGCTCGTACTCTCACGAAGTTATGGAACATATTAATAATTATGTGCTTTAAGTATTTTGCTTCTCAAAAATAATGTTGATATTTACATATATATGCATAAATATATATGTGCATATACACTGACCTACACACACACACACACACACACACATTTATACATCCATATACATTACTATACATTATATATCACAATACACATTTTTGTACTTTTGTATATTCACACATCTATATTTTTATCAAAGTTGTGTATATATACTTGTATGCTTGCATATACTACTGGACACCCACACAAACACACACATACCTATATATGTAATGTATTTTTAAAGTTACACATGAAACTGTAAATGTATTTAAATTTTTATAATTTTGAAAATTTAATTAAAATAAAATATTATATATTGTACACAATTTATAAAATATTGTAAATTCTTTATATTTAAAATAAATTTTTGTTTGTGTGTATATGCGCGCGCGTGTGTGTGTAAAGCATATTAATGCGTAAAATTAAATTATGAATTAACTATATGAGCATCTATTTTATTCAAATAGTTGTTTTTTAAATATTTATATTAAAATTACTATTATTATACTCATAAAAATAAATGTAAATGGCATATTTGTAAATTATGTTATTTTTACAATTATGTTAAAAATTAAAATATTGGTCATAAATAGATAATATTGTTTTTGTTTTTTTATAAATTTTTTTTATTAAAATATTAATGTCAATGAAAAATCTCTACCTATTATTTATTGTTATTAATAAATTTTTAGAAACTTTAAAATTCAAACAATTATAATGTAGTGCATATAAATACATGTCTTTAATGTTTTGTAAAAATTCAGTTATTTCTTTTATTATGTTCAAACAAAACATGTTACCATATAAATACATGAGTAAATTTTTCTACAAGTTGTTATTTTTTTTATTCAAAATATATAAATGACCTTATAAATATATGAATTTGTTGTTTTAAATAATTATTTTGAATTTTTTTTTAATTGAATACACGAAAATGTTTTTATTTATAATTAATAGATACATTTTAAACATTGTTTATTTATAATAAATATAACATATTGTATATTATGAGGTGCAAATTTTATTATATAAATAAATTTTATTTTTAAAGTTGTATCTTTGTAAATTGAAACTACATCACATATATATTTTATCTTTGCATGTTGTAGATGTAGTTATATTTAGTTTTTTATGTAATTATATATATATAGACTTATGGATATGTATAGGTATTGATGTAGATAAAACATTTATATATAATAATATGTTGATATACGTATTGTTAACTACATTTATATATAGTTATATATAAATGTATAAATCTTTATACATTTAAGTTCCTCAAATTAATAAGTGTTTTTAAACATAACTATACATCAATATGCATGTGGGATATAATTCAAATTTCTTATATAAATATATTTTATTATATCTATAACTATAAAAATAGTATACATAAACATAACTATGTATAAATATAGCAACATATATTTTAACACACACACACACACACACACACACTGTGTGTGTGTGAAATTAATTGATGATAGACACCTTGCTTTTATTGTTACATTTTGGAAAGTGACTACATAAAGGTAGATATAATTGTGTGAAGAAGTGGTTAGATGTAACAAAAAAAAACTAAAGATCACTTTCTATCATTATTTTTGGCCAACAAGAGACTAATTGGCAAAATAAGCTAAATATAGAAATGACATTGGATTAATCATATCTATTCTTAGAAAAATATACCAAGCGCCTTAACATGGAGCTCACCTAGTGGCGCATCATCATCGCCATATTCTACAGTCTCTTAACATCAACTTCTTCCAAGGTCTCAGATAATCAGCCATGGAATTTGACAAATTCTATGTCAAAGAGAATGAGAGAGGGGTTAAAACTAATTCGATCTAACTAGTTTGATTAAAATTGAGTTTGATTTGATATATTTATTCTACTTTGATTTAATAAATATATCATTTTATTATTGTTTTATAATGTTTGATTTTATTTTATTCCTAAATAATACATAAAGAAATCTGATTTCAATTTATATGGTGTTGTTTCTCATGAAATACTATGAAAAAATTATTAGAAATCTGAAATGATTTCACCCAGCATATGAATAATAAAAAAATAGTCATATTTAAAGTTGAACCCACTCTTCCACACATGTCAAGTAAAGAGAAAATAATGTAAACCTACAATATGATCAAAATAAATAATGAATATTATGTAAAGAATATGTATCATTATTGTGGCATAAGAAAAGTTGATAGAGAGAGAGGGAGAGAGGGAAGGAGAGAGAGAGAGAGAGAGGAGAGAGAGTGAGGGAGAGAGAGAGAGAGGGAGAGACGGAGAGAGAGAGAGAGAGAGGGGGAGTGAGTGAGAGAGTGAGAGAGAGTGTGTGTGTGTGAGTGTGAGAGAGAATTAGAGAGAGAGAGATGGAGAGAGAGAGAGAGAGAGAGAGTGAGTGAGAGTGAAAGAGAATTGGAGAGTGAGAGCGAGATGGAGAGAGAGAGAGAATGAGATGGAGAGAGAGATGGAGAGATAGAAAGAGAGATGGGGAGAGAGAGATGGAGAGAAAGATGGAGAGATAGAAAGAGAGATGGGGAGAGAGAGATGGAGGGAGAGAGAGCTGGAGAGAGGGAGAGAGAGAGAGAGAAAGATGGAGGGGAAGAGAGAGAGAGAGAGAGATGGAGAAAGATAGTTGGAGAAAGAGAGAGAGAGAGAGATGGAGAAAGATAGTTGGAGAAAGAGAGAGAGAGAGAGAGATGGAGAAAGATAGTTGGAGAAAGAGAGAGAGAGAGAGATGGAGAAAGATAGTTGGAGAGAGAGAGAGAGAGAGATGGAGAGAGACAAAGAGAGATGGGGGGAGAGATGGAGAGAGGAGAAATGGAGAGAGAGAGAGAGAGCTGGAGAGAGGGAGAGAGAGAGAGAGAGCTGGAGAGAGAGAGAGAGAGAGCGAGCGAGAGATATGGAGGGAGGGAGGGAGAGAGAGAGAGAGAGAGAGAGAGAGAGAGATGGAGGGAGGGAGAGAGATGGAGAGAGCTTTTACTATAGGGACAGTTATGAAAGCTTTTACTACAGTTAGTGTAGCAGCCTCGGCTCTACATTCAGAAATTAGGGCATTAAATTTAGGTTTAACTGTTTGTAAAAAATTAGACTATAAGAATATTCAAATACAGGTAGATTCATTGTTATTAGTCAATTTAGTAACAAAGAAAATATCTCTTTGGAAACATGAAGAGGAATTAGAAATTATTTTGAATCTCATAGAAGAACTGAATGCATCAATATTACATATATATAGAGAGCTAAACACCCCGGCAGACAATCTTTCAAGGCTAGGTTCGCAAAAAGGAGAAGCAAAATATGATGAGGTTACTCTGCCGATAAAAATAAAAGGCCTAGTGGAACTAGACAAGAATGCAATTCCCTATGTAAGAGTTAGCAAGAGTAGAAAGTGAGAGGCAGTTAAATATTAATAGATTATATAGGTATAACAGAAGAGGAAAGGTTAACGGTAAAAATGGAGTTCTCTTGGGGAATATGGTATAGATGTATTTGTCATTCTTAGCAGCGCAGCTCATTCAAAGCTTCATTTATTGGGAGGCAAGATTGGTTGGCACATACAGTCTAATTTCTTTGTTTATTGTATGTTTTAAGCTTTATTTATGCTTATGATGGGGTACAGGTTTGCACGAAGGATCTATCTCTACAGTGAACTAATCTGAATTGGTATTTTTCTTGTAGTTTGTATTTTTGTACTGCTGTTTTTCTTAGCAGTAGGGTCAGGAAAGTAGATGGATCCGGCAATGCTCAAGTTTTTGTGTTAATCTTCTGAGTCTGTATTAATTTTAGTTATTTAAATGTTATGATGGATGTGTTATAATGTGTGAATATGTCTGAAACACAAGTGGATGTGTTATACAGTATGTGTTAATTTTAAAAAAAAAGAGAGAGAGAGAGAGATGGAGGGAGGGAGAGAGATGGAGAGAGAGAGAGAATTGGAGAGAGTGTGAGAGAGATGGAGAGGGAGAGAGAGAGAGAGAGAGAGAGAGAGAATTGGAAAGAGTGTGAAATAGATGGAGAGAGAAAGAGATGGAGAGATAGGGAGAGAATTGGAGAGAGTGTGAGAGAGATGGAGAGAGAGATGGAGAGATAGAGAGAGAAAGAGATGGAGAGAGGGAAAGAGAGATGAAGAGGGAGAGAGAGAAAAAATTAGAGAGAGAGAGAGATGGAGGGAGAAAGAATTGGAGAGAGTGTGTGTGTGTTGGAGAGAGAGTTGGAGAGAGACAGAGAGATAGTTGGAGAGAGAGACAGATGGAGAGAGAGAGAGAGAGAGATGGAGAGAGAGATGGAGAGATCGATGGAGAGAAAGAGAGAGAGGCGGAGAGAGAGCGAGAGAGAGATGGAGAGGAATAGAAAGTTGGATAGAGAGAGATAGATGGAGAGAGGCAGACAGAGAGAGAGAGAGATGGAGAAAGATAGAAAGAGAGAGATGGAGAGAGAAAGAGAGATGGAGAGAGAGAGAGAGAGAGATGGAGAGAGAGAGAGATGGTGAGAGTAGAGGTGTCAAACAGGCTGGCCCGGCACGGCCCGGCCCGTTTTATAAGGCCACGATCGTGCTACCGTGCCGGGCCTAGCCGGGCCCGGCCTGGCCGTACATGCTAGGGAAGACGGCAGAGGTTGACCCGAGCGGCCGAGCCAGAGTCCCGAGACCGAGAGTGAGAGAGTGGAGAGGCATGCCGGAGGCCGCAGGGACAGGGCAGGCAGAATATTGTTTTTATTTTTTTTTAAATAAATTTATATATTGTTAATTGTATTGCTTAAGTGTAGAGTATTAATTATTAAATATAATTTTTTTTAAAATGTTAAAAATAAAAATTAAATAAAAAAACAAAGTTTAGAAATTTATTTTTTTTTCAAATTCAAATTAGTTTAGCTTTTATTATATTTATTAATTATGTATTAAAGTTATTAATTTTTAAAATAAAATTTAAATCGTAAAAAAAATAAATCAATACATTATGTTAGTAAAAATAAAAATTTGAAAAAAATTAAACAAGACAAATGAAAAATTACCAATCATGCATTTGAAACCGATGGTCCGAACAAAACAAGTATAAGTTTCAACACAACGTACAAACAAAGCGTACAAATACAATGAATAAAAAAACATCGAAAAAAAATAGCAGATCATCATCAATCGTCAATCGGCATATCATGAGAATCATCAGCCGCAATATCAAGATTAGTATCATATGGATCATCATCATCGGCAATCAACTCATCCACCATCATAGTGGATGTGGATGCGACTGCAGTGTCTGTCCCAGTCCCAGCTCCAGCACGATCATGGATGCTAAACCTCGATTCCTCCCAATCCTTCAAACATGCCAAGGCCTCAACCATATCTCGACGTAATCTCGATCTCCTATCCGAAATAACGTTCACTGCAACAGAAAAAGCAGACTCTGATGCTACGCTTGGCACCGGAGGAGTCAGTAGATCCCGTGCCATCCTAGATAGCACGGGATAGGTGGACTCATATGATTTCCACCACTGTAATAAATCAAGATTCTTAGTATCAGAATGTGATAGGATTGAGCAGTAATCGGTATCTAAGTACCGAGACAGCTCGCTCCTATGTGATGGTCCACCCCTATGTTTCCCCCTCGCTAGCTGAATGGAATAATCGTCATCTCCGAACAAGGTATCAATATCCGTAAACACAGTCTCACTACCACCACCACCATACCTAGTATCATAGTATGTGAATATGTCAGTCAACTTCTCGTGGATGAACACTTCAGGTGGCTCTTCCAGGTTCATGCACGAGGAAATGAAAGCCAGGGTGTTTTCTACCCCTTCCACCTTAGCCCTAGGGTTTATGCATGCAGCGAGGCAATAAAGAGATGGAACGGTAGACCAGTACTTCAAGTACTTGGTCTCCATCTCTGTAACCATATGGCTAAGCTTCGGGTCAGCTCGATACTTCCTAAACATGCTACTAATGTTGCATATGCACCGGAGTGCAATGCAAGTGGTGGGCATATAAACCGACGAACACATGTTCGTCGTGTCATAAAATATCTTCAGGAATTTCATAAATAAAATTCCTGAAGCCCAGTCAGTGTCGTTAATAATAAGTTCGTCACTCTTACTATTGACGTAGTCGGATATCACGTGTTCGTATCCAACGCATGATTCCAACATCAGGTACGTGTAATTCCAACTATGTCTCACATCCGATTGGAATTTCTTCTTCTTAAGATTAGCAGACAAACAGAGAGTACCAAATTCTTGTTGTCTGCGAGGAGTGCAAATATACTTTAGTGTATTGCGTATATTATCCAAAGCGGGGGAATACACCTTCATACCCGCTTGAACAATCAGGTTAATCACATGACACATGCATCTGACATGAAAGATCTCTCCTACTGGTGCATCTCTAATATTCCTAACAAACATATTGATCGCTACTTCATTATTAGAAGCGTTATCGAATGTGACACTAAAAATTTTATTTTGAATTTTATATTCCCTAAATATTTTCATCATACACTCAAAAATGGCCGGGTCATCATGAGGATGAAGAATCTCAGTGAATCCTAAAATTTTTTTATTGATTGTCCAGTTAGAATCTACATAGTGACTCGTGAGACATGCATAAGAAGAATCATCGTGACTTGTCCATATATCGGACGTCATGGACACCACTCCATTATATGCCATAAATTCCTTAATAATTTTTTGTTTTTCTAACTTATATATCTTTAGTATGTCACTCCTAGATATGGACCTAGGAATCATACGATAGGAAGGCTAAAAATAAGTCTGCATGATGCGCACTACCCTTGGATCTTCCGAAAATCTGATCGGAAGACCCATCAATGTGATGAGCCTGGCCATACCGTCCCTACCCAAGTCGCTGGAGTATACGAAGGGAGTAAACTTTGAGAGTGAACTATATTCAGTCTCAAAAAATGTAGTGCCAAGTTGGGTTTGCCTAGGATCTAAGGGTCCATGTTTTTGGTGCATAATTCGGCATGCCTCTTAAGGTGCCCAGTCCCAAATGAACTCTTGTATGTTAAAAGTCTCATACAATATTTGCACCGTGCCTTTTCATGTTCCTCACCTCAAACATTTTTGGTGTTATGATTTTAAAATGAGTCCAAACTACAGAAGTACTCCTAGTTTTTTGTTTTTTAGAACTTTTGGTTGAGACGACTGGAGAAACCAAAGTTTCAGCAGCCGCAGACGTCTGTGTAACACTAACATTTTCATTTTCCAAATTTAAATACGTGTCAGGTATATTTGTCATTTTTTATGTTTTTTATTTTTTCCTAATTTTTTCTAGAGAGAGAAGCTTTAGAGAGAGAATGTAAATAAAAATGTAAAATAAATTACCCGGTAAAAGCAATGAGGTTAGTCACATGCAAGGTGAACCGCAGGAAGCTCTGATGTTCAAAACTCAAGTTAAGTTTCACGAAAATCCAAGCCGAAAACAAAATCATGAGGGCCGAGAGTGAGATGCACGATTTATGTGAGAGAGAAAGTTTTGAGAGGTTATATGTTTTTGAAAAACATAATTGTTATAGGGAGGGGGTAGAATTTATAGATTAAAGATATTAATTTTTTATAAAAAAAGATATTTTTTTTATATTTTTTTGATTTTTTAATATATAATTAGGGGGTAGAATCACGAGGACCATTGGATTCTGCCCCCTAGACGTTGGAGTCGAATCCAACGGCTGAAATTCAATCAGATTTGAAAATTTTTTTTTTCCGTTGGGATTGAGTCAGGAGTCGGGACCACGGGTCGGGTCCATTCAGACCCGACCCGTGGGCTTTATTTCGAAAGGGTCCGGGTCACGCCCACGCGTGATGCGTGCCCGCGTGAAACCTAACTAGCACGGGAAGAAACCGTGCCGGGCCGGGCACGAGCCCGGGCACGGTTTAAAAACATGTCGGGCCGGCCCAGGCACGACCGAACCGTGCTGTGCCTCGTGGCGGGCCGGGCCGGCCCAGCACGTTTGACACCTCTAGGTGAAAAAAACCATCTAATTCTCCATACACACCAAGCCAAAGAAAAGTGCAACAACCAACCCTAAAAAAGATTTTTGCACTCCATATAAGATCTAAGAGCAAGCTAGGGATGTAAGGCATAAGCTAAATCCTAGATCCGAGGGGCATGATCTTAACACCCCCCTTCCCCCCAGGGTAGATTTCAAAAAATCAACTAAAATAGCATGAAATTAAGGGGTGTGTATTAGATTCTCAGAGAACTATAATTGGGAATCTAAGATTTATGAGTCTCATTCATTTTTAACATATGAATCTCTCTTTAATGTTAGACTAAATTAAGGTCAAGGATTTGTGTAATTATGATTAATGTGATATTTGAATGGTTTTATGATTAATAAATATAATTAATTTATATTATGGAATAAAAATTAATATATGTTGTGATTAAATAAAATTTAAATTAGTAATTTAATTATTAGTGGGTTTATGCATGTTGTCATAATAGATAATAATAAGTAAATCATGAGGCTCACTCACACATATGGTAGGAAGGAAGTGATAGTCTTTCCATATGTGATGCATGAGACAAACTAATATGTTGAAAACTAATATTTATGTATATTAATCATTCTGAGTATGATGCTTATGAAGCCCATATTATAAACGATTTTACATGCCACTCTATTATGCATGTCTTAGAAGAGCTTGTTTTTGATTGAGGTAGATTTTTTATAGAATATTTTTTAAGGGTTTTATCTTTAGTGTGTGAGTAATATCATCACTTTGAAGAATGGTGATAGATAATCTATGAGATATATATGAGTGGTTATGACTCATAAGGTAATGACAATCCTTTTAGTTTCTTTCAATCAATTGGTTCTCATCTATGAGATATGAAGGAAGCATATATTAATAATGTGAGTATAATATTTATAAAGCCAGAGTGCAAATACTTATAAATCATATTAGTTTTAGGTCTTTATGATACTTGAGTCTAGAGAATAAGAACATACAAATGAAGCAATCATTAAGGGTACTTGACAAGTTGCATAAACGGTATCACCTTATGAATGACTCTTGAGTAGAAATAGTTTGCTATTTGATGGTAAAGTTCTAAGGGGATAGCTATGAGAGGACCATCATTAGTATGATCTTAATGGTGATAATTAACTTGTTTTCCATTAGGGAAAAATAATATTCTATAATAATTCAACATTCGTTCGATATCAAAACCTAATATAATTTAAATTATTTGAATGTGTATCATATGAATCAAGTGGATAAATCCTAAGGCCCATGAGTGACTCATATTCACATGGCGATGAACAAAGGAGTGAGATTTTTTAAGAATGCAAAAGGTGAACTTATTTTCACTCACATAGTAACTTAGTGGAAAATATGCATATATTATTGAAAGCTAAATAAAATTACAAGAAAAGATCATTTCACCCTCTCATTCATTGATCATATGTTGGACCAGCTAGTTGGACATTCTCACTACTAATGACTATTCTAGATATCTTCAAATAATGATAACTCATAAAGGCCAAGACATGACTACTTTTATGTGCTGCTATTTTGGCATCACAGAAAGAAAATTCATATTAAAAGCTTGATTACAAAGCCATGATAATTTTTAAATACCACATTTTTTGTGTTACCAAAATAAAATGGCTATCAGAAGTTTAATGACAAAGCTACAGTTTTGCCTAGTGCCATGACTTTGGTGATACAAAAATAATAGCATCATTAGAAACCAAATATTAAAGTCATGTCTATAACCTAGTTTTATGACTTTGAAGTAATAGCTTGACATAATGCTATGACTTTTCATTAAAGAAAGAAAGCGAGCATGTAAAGTCATGACTTTCATTAATCAGGTCATGACTATAAATACCTACCTCCAAAAAATTACTTACAATATTTTATTTCCTTCCTGATGCTTTGAAAAACCAACCATAAATCTACCATTCTCATTTATTTACCAATTAAAGATAAAAATCCTAAAAAAATTATCGAAGAAATGAGCCACAAGGAGAAATGGAAGCATTAGAAACCAGCACCATAAAGATTCCACCTAAAGCCATGGTACTTGCAGTGATTTTTGTTATAGAATTGGGGAAGCAATGAATGGAATCAATTCTGGCAAAGAAAAGTTTTATTGGAGAAAGAAGATTTAGTGAATTCAACCCTTTGGAAACATTATAAAAAAGAGCATTTGGTTGTTATTATACATGCAAAGAGAATGAATACTGCTTACATCGTGAAAGAATTCTATGTCAATTTGAAGGGAATATGAGAAAAAATATGCTATACGAAAGGTATTTGGGAAAACTTTGATAGGGCAATAATAAATGAGTTGCTTGGATATTTAGGAGCCAAAGATATTATGAATTTTAAATCCATTCATAAACAACCTAATTTTCTTACAATTGTTAATTTGATGATAGATGAAAAGGACACATGGAGGGTAACTTTGAAGAACACATATAAATACTTGATGCGAGGAGAACTTCTAAAGATGAGTAAAGTTTAGTCATATTTCATATTCTCATTTTTATTACTGATACTCTATGTCTCAATGATCATTCTGGAAATAGCGATCTTGATGTATGTCATCCTAGTTACTTATAGTTTTCATGTTGGGTAGATTCTTGAGAAATTAATTTTTATTTTCCTTGAGGGTGAATTTTCTAGCCAACTAATTTGCACTTCCTTGATTACTTATTTATGTCTAGCTAAGGGATTCCCTATGGATAAACAATTCATGCAATATGTTTAATAGTGTCCCCATAGCATTATTGGGTATTAAAAGGGGTTTGAAGGAGATAAAAAAGAAAGAAGGTCATCCTTAAATGGGAAGAACCAATAAAAATTTGGAAATGATAATTGTCATTTACTAGCACTGACATACAAAGCAAGGAAAACAAGGAAAACAAGGAATGAAGATGAAAAAAAAAGAAAGTCTCTATTGACCATTTCCTAGCTACACATGGAAGTATATTTGTTAATATTTTTCACATTTAAAAAAAATATATAGTAGGTTACCAAAAAAATCAAGGAAAACAAGATAAATGAGATTCAATCCCTATATAAAATAGTAGTGGAGGAAGTTGGACATAATATGTAATGTGGGAAATGTATCTCAAACAAATAGAAATATACCTTATCACTAACTAAGAAAAGTTAGAAAATAAGATCTAAAGACTCTTGGAAGTTGGGGATGAAATACTTGGAGATCAGATTGATCAGAAGTGTTAAATCATTTGGAAGACTTATACAAGATTATCATAATTAATTGGAAAAAAATGGTAACAAAAAAGGTGAAATGAAGGAAAATGACAAACACTATTAGGAGAACTAGTGGATATAGGAATTGAGAAAATATAATGTGGATCAAAAAGACTTGTATTTTGTAATGAGATCTTTTGAGGGTGCACTAAACATTATTAGGTGAAGACTAGGTGCTTTGTATGACATCTTGACAAAGAAATTGGACTGGGAAACTACACAAAAGGAAGATTTGGAGAGACCATCTACCCCTATGACACCATCCGAGAATTCCATATCAGATTTGACCTTTCAGGAATATGATCCTAAAGGAAAATCATATCATTAACCCTTCTTAGTACATTGATTTGTATTTTTTATTTATTTTCATATCATGATAATATAATCAATTATGATGAATTTATTTGAGATGATATTGAAAAATTTTTTTATTGATGGGGAAGTCATTTCCTGGTGACAAGGAATAGTTTGTGTGTAAGTTTGTATGTTATATAAACTATAAAATATTCTTTTATATTTATGGTGCTATTAAAAGATGTGTAAGTAATAAAATTGGTCATCAAGTAGTTTTGGTACCCATTCTTTATTGAAACTCTACTTATTTAGTCAATACAATATTTGTATGCCATATATGTGTCAAATGGGCTGGGCAGCCAGGGATCGGCATGAAGCCCAGCCCATTTCAGGCATGCATGGCCTGTCATGACATGCTATAGTAGCATGCCTGAGCCTGTGTTGGGCCCACCCTTGGCACGAGTCATGTCATACTGTGTCGAGAGATTTTGGCCTATATGTCATGCTAGGCATGACACGGGTGCTTGGCACATGGGCACGACATGGGTGACAATGCACCAAGCAATGCTTAATGGGGGGATGACACTATGATGCTTGACATGTGATGACATCATGGTGCCGAAACCCTAAATTTTTAAAAATTTGACTGACCCGACCCAAACCAATCGACTTGAACCAGGACGAATTGGCCCCAAGCCCAAGTGGGGTTCAGGCCGCAAGCATGTGCTGGGCCTACCCTCCAAGAAACCATGATGTGCCTGGCAAGGCACGGTACCGTAGCATGACGTGCAGGTTGTGACAAGCCAGCCCGGGTGGGCCCAAAAAAATGAGTCAACCCTCTCCGTTTGACACCTTTAGTATGACACAAATGTTTCATGACTCAACCATCTCATTAGCTGAATTCTTTAATTATGCATAATATTTTGTTGGTTATGATATTATCATGGAGTTGTAATCATATTTATCTTGCAATAATTAAATATTATAGCCTTTTTCCAAAGTTATGACTTTTGATTTATATAAATTTATAAAGTCAAAACTACTTGGGCCAAAACTATGATAATTATATAGTATTTTTCCTTTTTGACACATAATATTATAGAGAGTATTATTTGACATAAGCACTTCCCAAGGCCATGACTTTTGATCCCAATTTCATGTCCATGTGATATATGAGAATGGTCAAGGCCAAAGTGATGACTATTCATAATGACAACCATTTAATATACAAGAAAGACCAAGGCCAAAGTTCTAGCCATTTTAAGACCATGACGATATGATGCACAAAAAAGACTAAGACGAAAGCTATGTCTTTTCTTTGTGATATGGCCATATGATACCCAAGAGAGACTATTCCTAGCATCATGACTATTCTTAGTGCTATAGTCATATGATACACAATCAAGATTAATGTCAAAGCCATAGTAATCCTAGCATAGTGATTTTTTATTATAGAGACAAAAGACACAAGTCATGGATACTATATAATGCTACAACCTTTGAGTAATATAAATATTAGAATGTATTTCAATGTTATGGCAACTTTTTTGTGTCATGATTTTGAGCTCAAAAGAACAAGACAAATTTCATGGTATTTTCCAAAAGTCATGACTTTTTACTTAGATAAATGCCAAAATTTTAGAGTATAAATGAGGAAAGGGAATATTATCAAAATCTCTTGATAATTTTTTTCTTCTCTAGGTACCAAGACAAAAGAAAAGTGCATTAAACAAGTGAATAAGGGGGAGTTTCACATTCTATAGGATATCCACAAGTAAATAAAGGATACAAGATATAAGTTAAGTTATAGAGCTGGGGGGAAGAACTCTTAAACCCTTTTCCCAATAGGGTGGATTCAGAAAAGTCAACCAAAATAGTATGAGATTTGGGTTTGTATCCTAGATTTTTATAAGGGCTATCATTAAAAATTAGAAAATTATAAGAATTTTTTCTTTTGTAGCTAGTTAAATCTCTTTTCAATGTGATGCTAAATTGAGGTCTAAGTTTTATGTAATTATAATTTATGTGATAAATGAATGGTTTTATGAATAATTATTATCTTTCATTCATGTTGTGAAATGAAAATTGATAAATATAGTAATTAAATAAAGATTGAATTAGGGATTTCACTATTTATGAGTTTGTGCATGTTATCATGGTGGATGATGATGGGTAAACTATGAGACTCACTCATGTATATAATAAAAAAGAAGTGATAAGACTCTAATCATGATGCATGAGTCAAACTTATATGTTGAAACCTAAAATAAATGTATATTAATTATTGTGAGTATGATGCTTACAAAGCTAGAATGATGAATGATTTTAGATGCACTCTATTATACATATCTTAGAAGAACTAGTTCTAGATTGAGGTGGTCTTTTTATAGAATATTCTTTTAAGATTTTTATCTTTAGTGTGTGAGTTGCATCATCACTATAGAGGATGGTGATAGGTAATTCATACGACATGCAAGAGTGCTTGTGATTCATAAGGTAGTGACAACCCTTTGAGTTACTTTTCCTCGTATAATTCCTACCAAATAGATTTGAGGGAAGCATATATTAATTATGTGAGTATGACTCTTACGAAGCTAAACGTACAAATACTTAAAAACCATATTAGTTCTTGATATTTATGACACCCAATATAGGAGAATAAAAATATATATACAAAGTAATTATCAAGGGTAATTGATGAGTTTTCTAAAAGGTATGGACTTGTGAATGACTCAAGAAGAGATGATTTTTTGTAAAATAGCAATGAGACTACTATGAGGAGACCATTATAGTGATATGCTCAATGGTGATAACTACCTTGTATGTCATTGAGGAAAATAGATATTCTATAATAATTTAACATTCATTCTACATCTAAATCCAACATAAATCATATTATTAAAATATTCATCATATAAATTAAATGGACAAACCCTAGGATTAAAAGTCATACCAAAATCCCAAAATATCTTTTCTAAAAGAATTGTGTTGTCTCACAATTAGTTGACCAAACTACTAATACAATCTCTTTAAGATCAAAATTTGAATAAAAGTTGTTTTTATTACTTTAATGACTCATATATTTGCTAATCTTTATTGATAAGATACTCGCATCAACATGATTTTGAGATACTATTTAACCAATAAAATTATGAAGCATGACAAAGTCCCCACCAAATAAAAAAGTAAAATTATAGGAATGAGCTAACACCCTATGACCCAGAAAATGATAAATCAAAAGATGATGTATAGACAATCATTTTTGGTGAACCTATAAATATTTATAAAGGAGTTAACGTAGAAGAATGATGTAGATGACTTTCACTAGGGAATAAAAGGGTTGAAAATGTATGAGAATACTTCAAAGTATCAATATGAGGAGACCTATTATTTAACAAGTAGTAACATCTATTATAGACCTCTTGGTACACTAAATCAACTCTATTATCAACCATCAGTGAGTTATAGAAAGTGAAGGCTTGGATTCCATTAAGGAAGCACATTTAATAATCCTTATGCAATTCTTGAATCCTAATGTCATGATATGCTAACCCAGGCCCCAGCTACTAAATAATTTGAGAAAAGAAAATTCCATTGTAAAAGAGTGAGTGAGATAATGGGATGAGAGTGATGAAGACACTAACTTGGGTTTGTTTGAAAAAAGTAACTTGGGTTTGTTTGAACAAAGTGTTGCATTATAAGTTTTAGTAGCTGATATAAAGAAAGCTGAGGAAGTCAAAAAGTATGATGAAAGTACTATAGTAGAAATATCAGTGGCTAATATAGAAATAATTGAGGTTGAAATCTTAGAAGAGGCAATATAAGATATAGTCGTGATAATGCAAGAAGATGTAAATGATAAAGTTTTAGTGGCTAATATGAAGGAAGTTGAGGAGTAAAACCATGAACAAGAAGTCAAAAAAGTCATGACATTTCACAATGTCAAGGTATTGTGACTGTCATGCTACCTAATTTTATCAATTATGTGATATTCCAAAAGCTCATTAATAAGAGTATATGATCTATAGAGATTCACAAGTACATGGGTTCATATAATAAGTAAAACTAACTATTCAATGTTTAAATTACCAAATATTCTTATATATTTTGGTTGTTTATTATGATGTATATATTTGGAAATGAAGCTAATTATTTTTGATTTCATGACATTGGTATATTGGAGAATTTTAATAAATTATCATGTAAGTAATAGGTTTTGAAGGATTTTGATAGAGATGGTAGATCATTAAGTATCACATAGTTTTTGATATTCGTTCTTGACCAAAACTTTACTAAATTAATTAGATAATTCTTATATGTTATAACCCTATCAATTTATTAGCATATTATTTTCATAATGTGACACTTTTTTAATAGTTATGATATTATCATATAGTCATAACCATGACTTTTGAGCTACCAAGTACCTCATTGGTACCCAAGGTCACTATTAATTTTACAACACCATGATTTTATCTTTATATAAATTAGTAATCTCAAGTTAGAGTCATGACCTTTTTACAAACTATAACGTCTAAGCTATAGAAAAATATAGAGCTATAACAACTTATACCCAAGTCATAACAATTAATCAAAGCCACAACTTTTATGACAAATAAATGTTATAGATAACATTACTTGACAAGTAGTATTTTTAAGGCCACAACTCTTATTTTCAAAGGAAGGCATAGCCATGGTTTATACGCTCAAGTTAATCATCAATGCCACTACATCTTATTAGTGCCATGACAACATAATATATGAGAGAATAGAAGGTTAGTGCCATGAATACTCATAGTACCGAGGACATTTATTAGAAGTGAAAGGTAACTTTTATTGTATGATTATTTTCTAGCACCACAACCATAGCCAACAAATGAAAAACTTTTTTAGTGCTACAATTATTTTTAGTGCCATGGCCTTATAAATCTCAAGATTTACCATTTGCTAATGCCATGGGCTCAACATAGTACTATGAGTATATAACAATATGAAAAGCTATTACCACTCCATGGCCACTTATTAAATTGTGGCCTTTTATGGACTACAAAAAAACAAAGGGCAATATTTACAATTATTTTACAATATTATAAATTTGTATTATAGAGTGATTAGGCTCGAGTCATGGTTATTGTCAATATCATGACTATGTGTTAAAGAAAGATTAAGATGCAGAATAAAGTCAAAACTATTTTCTAGAATCACGACATCAAGCCAATGAGATGAAGGCCAAAGTGGTGACTTTTTTTAAAAGCCACTACATCCTACTTAGAGTAATACAAGGTCACCCAAGTATAAAAGTTGAATATAAAGAAATTTTAATGGATCTCATATTTCTTCTACTTCTTTCTTATAAAACAAGTAAAGTCACAATAACTATTAAATCATATTAGTGAATTTTGCACTCTTTAGGGGTTCCATAAGAAAGCAAGTGACATAAAATTAAGGTTAATTCCTAAAGTTGGGGGGGGGGAGGGTTCTCATATACCTCTCTTTCTAAAGTTGGATTTGAGAATTTGTACCAAACTAGCATGATTCTAGGATTTGTATAATTTTATCTATGTGATGTTAATTAGTTTACTATGAATAAATAAATCTTTTGATTTATTTTATATATGAATATTGATAGATGATTAAATAGAACTTGAATTAGAATTTTGACTATTAATAGGTTTGTATGAGATTCTCTTAGTGGATGGTGACATAGAATCCACAAGACTCACTCATGCATATGATTGGAAGAAAGTGACAACTCTTTCGACTAAAATCCATGAGATAAACCTATAAATTAGAACCTAACATTTGGGTATGTGAATCATTGAGAGTATAGTGCCTACAAATCCAAAAGTGATAATATTTTTGCATGCTAATCCATTGTATATATTTTAAAAGAATTGGGTCTCCATTGGGATAAATATTATATGGAATGTTCTCCCAAGGGGTAACAATACTTATAAGCTACTTTTACATGCACGAGTCACAACATACTCATGTGAGTATGGTATTTGAGGTCAAGGAAGATGGTGTCAAGTATGGGAATTGCATTATTACTAAGAAATATTGTGATAATCAATCCTTAGAACATGCAAGAGTATGTTATAATTTTCAAGGTGGTATTAATACTTATAAGCTACTTTTACATGTATGATTCCCATTGGTTAAACTTGAGGGGAAATGTATATAAATTATATTAGTAAGGTACTTACAAATCATATCAATTTGTGATATTTATGAACTTTGATGCTAGATAATAATAGTGTGGATATGAAATAACCATCAAAGATAATTAATGAAGTTATCTAAAAGATATGAGATAATGAATGACTCTTGAGTAGAGATGAATTATTATCTTAATGATGATATATCATGTGGACAACTATGAGAGAATTACCATTATGATGGGCTTAATGGTAACAACTATCTTATATAATGTTAGGGAAAGGTATCATAGCACAACACCCCAACCTTTATTCTGTGTTTAACAAAATATAAGTTAAGTAACTTTAATAGCATTACATAGATTAAATGAATAAACTATGAACCTTAGATTGTCTAACAATATGAGTATTCATTTTACTAAAAATATGTTATTTTATTATTGAATAACGAAACTACCAAAACAATCTTTTTGGGATTGATATCTGAAAAAAAGTCTATTTTATGACTTGTAAGACTCATCCACTTGCAGATCTTAGTTAAAAAAATTAGATAGTAGAATAAAGTCACAACAAGTTTTTGGTATTATTGATAGAGATTATTTAGTTTGATTAATCAATGTGAGTTGACATATTTATTCATGTAAAAGGATAAGTCCTTTTTAGTAGTTCAGATAGTATTAAGTTTAATAAATATTCCCAAATTCAAAAACTAAATCTTATTGACTTGTTTAAACATAGGTATGTAGATAGTTTTCTTTTGGATTTGTTTGTATTTTTTTATATCCTTTATTTCTAGCCACTCATATATAAAATTAGAATGTCTTGCTAATCTTTCCAATATTTTATAATAATTTATCTTAAAGAGGTATGATAGAAGAATGAAGCATATGAAAGACATTTTGAGAACCTTATTGGATAGCTAAACTTATAGTAATAATTATAATAGATAGTTTTCCCAAACTCATATATAACATTGCAATTGAAGTGAGCGAGAGTGTCCCGAACTATAATTATAACAAGAATTAGCATACATAAGAAAGTGACTTCTATTAAAAATCTTATAGCAACCAATATCAACCTTATTATTAGTACAAAGATAAAGAGTTAAAGAGAATGAGAATATATAAGCTATAAGTAGATGACATATTATGACTATGAACCATCTTCAAGATCTTATTGGATGGCTAAACTTGAAGAATTACTGAGATAAATTAAAAGAGGCAATGCTATTAAAGAAGAAAGGATGAAACAATGGAAATATATATATATATATAGATCAGAAATTATGAATTAGTTTAAGCTTGAAGAAGTGATGCTTTAGAAATCTTTGTAGCTAAGATAAAAGTGGTCATGGTTATAAATTTAGAAGAGAAAATTAAAGATACAACATCAACTATACTAAGCGAATAGGAAGAAGCGAAGAATGGAGCTTTTGTAGCCAATATAAAGATAATTGTTGTAGAAAAGCATGAAGAAGAAATTAAAGATATAGTCTCCATTATTAAAAAAGAAGAAGCTAAAGCGAATGATGAAATCTCTATGGCTTATATAAAGATAATTGTGGTAAAAATCTTGAAGGGTAAACTATGATATGACCTCTACAATTCAAGAAGAAGATGAAGTAAATGACATATCCTCATAGCCAGCATGGAAAAAATAAGGGTAACAAATCATGAATAGGAACTCAACGATGTAGCCTCAACTATTTAAAAAGATGAAACTGAGGTGGATCATTAAGCTTTGGTGACTTTGTTGACTGAAAAGGAAAAAGTTGGTGATTTGTATGAGAAGGAAATTAAAAATTCCCAGACCTTTCATAATGTCAAGGCTAGGGAGAAAATAAAGAAAAAGATCAAAACGCAAACTAATTATGAGGATGAGGAAATATAGTCAATTATTCCTCCACCATTCATGATTGATATTAAAAGTACAAGAAAGAAGGGATGTCACTTTTGGTGCTTAATAGCAAAAAAAATCAAAGTTGTAGATATTTCCAACTAAAGAAATAAGTTTTGAAGATTTAACCATGTATATTACAAGTAGCATTGCTTGTGAGGCAACCTAATTTTTTTTGCTTACATGATCAATAGTGATTATTGTCATAATAAAAATTATATGTACTTATTTACACTTATACTTCCCTCAAAATACAAAATAATAGTAGATTCAAAGCCAACTGCTATTCTATTTTTTTTGTCCAAAGCTGTGGTAGATTTTCAAAGCTGTGACTTTGATATTATAGAAATAAAAAACACTTTAAAAGCTACATGACAAGGCAATGATAATTTTCAGAACTACAACTTTGATTTTACTAAAGAAAAAGCATCATAAAATTTACATTATAAGGCCACAATAATTTTTTAGAGCTGTGACATTTATGCTCTAGAAGGAAGAATATTACATAAGCTATATGAAAAAGCTATAACTTTGATGTAATCTCATGACTTGGAAGGTTATGATTTTCATAAATCCATGAATTCTCATTTACTTAAGTAATATAATCTCATAGAGTGATGACTTTCAATTACTAGGTCATGAGAATAAATAACAAAACCTCAAATCTTTTCAACAAAAGAGCCTAAATTTTCAACTAATGTCATGATAATCCACCCTAAATCTTACTAGCTTGTTAATTCGACAATGAAAGGAAAAAGATCTTCAAAGAAAAATATCATAAAGATGAGCTATAAGGAGAAAAGGATGAGGTTGAAACCTAGTGCCACATAGATAACACATGAAGTCATGATGCCCAATGCAACTTTTATTACATAGATTGAGTAGAAATGGATGAAGTATGTGAATTGAAAAAAGTAGTATATAGGAGAGGGGATTTAGAGAATTTATTCCTCTCTTTAGTGATTTTATTAGATTATAAAATTGAATATTATTTTGTATGCATAGAGAATAGGGGAATACCTTAGTTGTGAAGAAGTTCTACGTGAATTTGGAGGATAGGCTGGAAAAGATATACTATGTGAGAGGGATTTGAATTCATTTTGATATAAAAATCATTAAAAATCTACTTGAATTCCTAGGAGTAAAAGATAGTAACAATTTAAAATCTCCCCATAGAAAAATAAATTTTCTAGATATCGATAAAATTTCTAACTATTGACAAATAGTAAAGACATGTAGAAAGCGATGTCGAATAGTGCATATGGATATTTAATGAGGGAAAAGATTATGTTGGCGAGAAAATTTTGGTTATATGTCATATGTTCATTTTAATTATTCATTCATAATATTTTTTATGATTATCCCAAAGAGAGAAATACTATTATATGACCTAATCATTGGGTATTATTTTGATGTGTGAAACATTCTTTTTGAAATCAATTTTTAGATACCTCAAGGGTGAAATTCTTGGACAACTAATTTTCCCTTCATTATTATTTTGCTTTGTTCAGGTAAGAAAGTTTTTACGGATGAATAAGTTTATAAAATATGTTTGATAGTGTCCTCCCTAACATTATTGGGCATAAATAGGAAAATTGAAAGAGACAAATAGGGGAAGAAGCTAATACTTTGGTGGGGAAGGAGTGATTAAATTTTGGGAAGAAGACTTGTCCTTCACTACTATAGATGACACACAAGAGACAAAAAAAGGGGTAAAATATGAGGAGGTAAGCTAGCTCATATTTGGCATTCCTCAGCTAGACATGATGATATATTTAAGGATATTCTATTTATGTTTGAAAATGTGCAACATAATATAGAGCAAAAAAAGTATAAAAAGGGATATCCATTCCCTACATGTAGAAGTAGCAGAAGAGGTTGGAAAGTATAATATGAAGTAGGAAAAATATCTCCATAAAAAGAGATGACTTGTGCTGCAATGCAAAAGAAGTTTAAATATCATATCTACAAACTCTTGGAGGAAGGAGTGAGATATGTGGATGTTGGACTGATGGGAAGTAGTGAATCATTTGAAATTCTATACAAAATAGTAGTGACAGATTAAAAAAGAGTGATGGAGGAAAGATTCATAACAAATGGGAATGCAATATCATATAGGTAGTACTAGTGGATAAATGACATTGGAAAGAAAAGTGCAAATCAAAAAGATTTTTAATTTGCAAAGAGAAGTTTTGAGATTACACTAAATTCAATTGGGCAAAAATAGGAGGCTATGTTTAATATTTTGGCGGAGATATTGGATGAGTTATCTACATAGAGGAGAGATTATGATGGGTCATCCATTTCTCTGTCACCTTTAAGGACCCAATGTTAGATATTCCTTTCAAGAAGTATGATCCTAAAGGAGAATCATATCAACCACCCCCATCATTATCATGATTTGTATTTTTGTTATTTTTTTTATATTATGATGATGCGCCCATTATGTAGACTAAATGTTGTGATGTTGTGTTTCTTTTTCTTTTTTTTGGAGGGAATTATTATTTGGAGATGAGCAATTTTTTTAGCGTGTGAATTTGTTTGGTGTTTAAATTATTGAATATTCTTGTGTATTGGTAGTTTATAATGATGAGTATATGTGAAAATAGATCTAATATGTATTGATTTCATAAATTTTCTATTTTGGAGATTTTTAATGAATAATTCTAAAATCAAAAGGTTTTTGGAGGAGTTTAGCTGAGAGGACAAATTATTGAGTCTTGCATAGTTTAGTTGAGAAATTTTGTATGCCATGACCCTATGATCTCATTAGCACAATCTTTTTATTATACAAAATATTTTTAATGGTTATGATATTTTTATTGAGTTTGTCATACTTAGCTCAAAAAATTTAAATGACCATAATATCAATTCTTTACAACAACAACCAAGTACCCCGCTAATAAAAGTGTCAAATGGGCTAGGCCAGACCGACCTAGTTTTTTTAGGCCCAACCGGGCTTGCATGTCATGCCTAGCATGACATGCTACAGCACAGTGTCGTGCCGAGCACAACATGCTACAGTACTGTGTCGTGCCTAGCACAACATGCTTTTTTGGAGGGCAGGCTCGACACGAGCCTACGATCTGAAATCTGCCAGTTTGGGCTAGTTCAGGTTGGGTCAATTAAATTTTTTAAAAATTAGGGTTTCAGCAAAAATGTCATTGCGCCGCCATCGACAATCATGCATGTTGTGCCTTGTCCATCAGGCATGCTGAGCCTCGCCCATTGAGCATGCTGAGCCTCGCCCATAGGGTGTCGGCGAGTCATCCCTCCATCGGGAGTCACTTAGTGCGTGGGCTGGTGTGCTGGGCTCACGTGCTAGGCAATTGTGTCGTGCCTGGCATGACGCATGAGTAGAAAAACTTCTGCCCGACATGGCATGACACGTTCCGAGGGTGCGCCTGCCATGGACCTGGGCACAACACTATAGCATGCCTTGACGAGCTTCGGGATGGACCGGGCTGGCCCGGCTTGTTTGACACTTATACCTGCTAGTAGTTAAGGTCATGGCCAATTTCACAGTACTATGACCTTTTCTTTATATGGTTTGATAGTCTCAAATTAGAGCCACATCCTTTTTACAAAGTAGTAGCTTCTAAGCTATAAAAAATTAAAGAGTCACAATTGATGAGTTTCATTTTGATATCTCCATGGGATCGTTATATAGAAAAAAGCTTATTTTATTACTCATATAACTCATGCACTTGATGATCTCAATTGATGAGATACTCTATTTGATAAGTTTTTGGGTGATCACCTAACTAATAAATTAAGTAGTATAACAAAGTCGCAATATTGACTTTCTTCCATATATCAATTCTAATGGATGGATGTATTGATAGTTTAGTTATTCAACAATGAGACAACTCATTTTTAGTAAAATAGATATTCAAATTATTAGACAATCTTAGATCAATGAGAATATTTATCTAAACTATGTGATGATTTTTACCTTGCTTGACTTATATTATGTCTGAACATAAAATCAAGGTTGTGATGTCATGTAATGACTCATTGGTTTATCATATACAAGATGGTTGCCAATATTGAGTCCATCCAAATGGTAATTGTCTAATAGCTATCCAATTAGTATGTCACTACATAAACAATAATTTATCTATTTTCAAGAGTCATTCATAATCTCATACATTTTACGTAACTTTATCAACTATCCTTGATGGTTGCTTTATATACACACTTTTATTCTATGACCTCAGGTATCATAAAAATCAAAGATTAATATTATTTGTAACCAGTTATATTTTTGACTTCATAAGAACAACACTCATATAATTAACATATACTTCTATTAAGTTTTATTAATGGGAATCATATAAATAAAAGGAACTTATAAGGATTACCACTACCATATGACCCATAATATATTTGTACATGTCCTGAGGATTGCATGTCACAATTCTCCTTGGTGATAATGTGGCTCTCACACTAAAGGTAAATACTTTAGAAGAATATTCTATGTAATATTCATCCCAATCAATAACCTATTCTTTTAAAATGTTAATAATGGATTGGCATGTAAAAGTATTTTCACATTGGCTTTACAATTGTCATATGCATAACAATTAACTTATCCAAATTTTAGGTTTTAATATATAGGTCTATCTTTCCCATCATTGTTAGAAGAAATGTCACTTCTTTCCTACAATAAGCATGAGTGAGCCTCATGATTTATAAGTTGCCATTGAACATGACAATCTCACACAGTCATACTAATTGTCAAAATCTAAGTTCAAGTTCTATTTAATCACCCACCCATCAATATCCATAACACAAAATAAATCAAGCATATTCATTCATAAATAAAAACCGATATCACTTCACATATATCCATTTACACAAACCCTAGACTCATGCTATTTTGGTAAAATTTATAATTATATTCTAGAGTAGGGCGTTTGAGATTTATCCCACCAAATTATATGAATTGCATTAAGTTTCACAACCCTTGCTTGTGGAACCCTTAGTAAGTGCAATATTTTATTTAGGAGTTGGTAGATGCGCATGACTTGGTTTGATTCTCATAGGAAGAGGAAGAAAATTAAGAGCTTTTTATGAATTTTTCTATCTTGTACTTTTATACTCAGGTGATTCTATATTTCTCTAAGTAGTTAGTCATGATTCTCAGAAAAAAGTCATAATTTTATCCATTATCTTTCATGTTTGAGGTTACGACTCTTGAAAGTGGAAGTGACTTTGGAATTCATCCTAATCTCTTTATAGCACAATTATCACACTGAAAATGATCATGACTTGGGCTAAATATCTCTGTAACATGTAGACGTGGAGTTATGAAGTAGTCATGACTTCATCTATTTGTCTTCTTATCTTTAATAAAGGTCTATGATACTGAGAAATGGCAACGACTTGGTGAAAAATTTCTTATATTGATATATGGTGGCAACATTGATAAATTAGTAGTATTAGCATTGATCCATCTTGATATATGTATATATAAATGACCATATCTTTATATTAAGGGGTTGTGGTATTATATTCACGATACTAGGATATATCCACGACACTAAGAAGATATCTTTTATATATTAAGGGGTTGTGGTATTAATAAATGGCCATGATATAAAATTTCTTTTTCATAGGTCATCAAGTGTCTACAGTATTATGGGTGATCATAATTCTAGCCTTCACTTCTGCCATATATCATGTAATTGTAGTGCTACAAAAAAACAACAAAACTAGTAAATAGTTCAAGCATAAAAGTGTGGCTTTAACTTTCTTTGAGAATAAGAGTCATAAACCTTGGAAAATGATAGTGCTCAAGTAATATCCTTTGTAACTTATAGAGGATAAAGTTCATGAGCATACTCGAGTAAAATCTTTCTTTGTATGTCACGAATCTACCATCTTGTTAGAATAATCCTTCAAACGTGCATCATATTCTTTTTTTGGATGCAATATTATCTAGAGTCACAATCACATTTATCTTATAACAATTAAATGGATGTGATATTAATTTCATATCAATGTAACCAAATACTCCACTATTACAAAAATTCACAACTACTTCCTAGTGCCACATCTTTATATTTACCAATGCTTTAAGTTCTCAAATTATATTCACATACTTGTGCCTAGCTATAACTTTTAAAGTACAAAATTTTACAAAGTTAAAATTACTCAGGCCAAAGCCATGAAAATTATTTATTGTCATAATCTTTGGACACATAACACCATGGAGGGCATTACTTGAGATGTGTACTTCTCAAGGCCACAACTCTTACCCTCAAAAGAAGGAAAAGCCATGACTTATATGTATGGGATAGTTGCCAATGTCATAGTCATTCCTAGTGTTGTGGCCACATTATATGCAAGAATGGTCAAGGCCAAAGCTATAACCATTCATAGTGATGTGTTCATTTAATATAAAAGAAAGATCAAGGCCAAAGTCATGGACATTTTTAATATAACAACCATATGATGCACAAGAAAGATCAAGACCAAAGTCATGGCCATTCTTAGTGTCGTGGCCATATGATGCACAAAAAAGATCATTCCCAATGCCACAACCATTCTTAGTGTGACGACCATATGATGCATAAGAGAGACCAATGTTAAAGTCATGGTCATTTCTATTATCATGACTATTTTAGAAAAAAAAAGGCACAAATCATAGATGATTCTCATCATCACAACTTTGTATTAAAGAAATATTAAGATGTATTCCAAAGTCACTACCGCTTTTTAGAGTTGTGACCTCGAGCTCAAGAGAGTAAGACCAAAGTTGTGGAATCTTTAAAAAGCTATGACTTTCTACTTAAAGAAATGCAAAAATTCTATAGTATAAAAGAAAAATATATATATATATATTATAAACAAATTAATGTATTTGATTTATATTGTGAGATGAAAAGTGATAGATATAGTGATTAAATATAACTTAAATAAAAGACTTGACTATTACTAGGTTTATATGTATTATCATAGTGCTTGGTGAATGTAAATAATAAGGCCTATTCACACATATGGTAGGAAGAAAATGATAGTCCTTCTAACCATAATGTATGAGGCAAACTTATAAGTTGAAACCCAACATTGAGGTATATTAATCATTTTGAGTATAACACTCATGAAGTGTAAAGCATGAATTATTTTGCATGCTACTCTACTATACATTTTGAGAAGAAGTAGTTTTCAACTAAGATGAATATTTTATAGAATATTTACCTAAGAGTTTCACATTTTGTGTGAGTATCACTTCATCACTATGGAGGATAGTGATAGGTAATCCACATGAAATGCATGAGTGATTGTAACTTATAAGGTTGTGACAATCCTTTAACATGCTTTCAATCATATGGTTCCCACTAGTGTAATTTGAGAGAAGCATATGTTAATTTTATAAGTATGGTGCTTACAAAACTAAAAATAAAAATGCTTATAAACTACATAAGTTCTTGATTTTTATGACACCTGAGGCTAGAGAACATGAATGTCAAATAAAACAACTATTAAGAAAAATTGAAGAGTTTTCTAGTAGGTATGAACTTGAATGACTCTCAAATAGAGATATTTTTTTGTTTCATTGATAAAGTACTAAAATAATAGTTATAAGAAGACCATCATTGGGACATGCTCAATGATCATAATCACCTTTAATGCTATTATGCAAAAAAGGCATTCTACATCAATCTAATATTCATTCTATATCCAAACTTAATATAAATTTCATTATTTGAATATGCATCATTCAAATCATATGGACAAACCCTAAGATCTAAAAGACATACCGAAACCCTAGAATTTCTTCTCAAATAAAATTATGTTATCTCATTATTAGTTCACCAAACTACTAATATAATCTCTATGTGATTGATATCTAGATAAAAAGTCTCTTTACAACTTATATGTGCCATATACACCTAGATCTTTGTTGATGATATATGCTCACCAATAAGTTTTTAAAATACTATCTATCTAAAATAATTAGACAGCATAATAATGTCTCAATAATAATATAACATTGTGTTGTGACATTAATCCTCTATCGTGATATTCATTCTTGGTGACAATATTATTTTTAGGTGACATCATCATGTTGTTTGGTCATGACAATAAATAGAGTCAACAAGTGAAATCTGAGTCAAGATATAAACTATTAAATTGCAACATGAACCAACAAAAATCCCACACAAGCCATGCATGACACTTAGACTATTAATATGATTTTTTTTTATTCAAAGCAAAAAAGAGGGCAATAAATTAGAAAAAGGAGTCAAAGAAGAGGAGAGAGGATACAAAAAAGTAAACCAAGAAAAAGTATGAAAGTCTAGCAATCTAATATGAATGGAGTAGAGTGACAACTTTCAGCATTCACCAAGGCTAAGAAAAGATTGACCAATCTTAGAGAGCTCTACAAGTGAGAATATCCTTACAAGGAATAAGATCTAATTCTTATTTCAATTAATTTTCAACTCTTTCATTATAGTTTTGAAATGATGTTTGATTCATATTACTATGTGAATTACTTTTCAATGTTAGGTTACATTTTATATCTAGGGTTGGTTTGTGGATTTATACATGAAGATTAGTTAGTATAATTTATGAACCATGTTGGGTATAGCTTATAAAATTGTTATTGTCTTTGAGAATTATATTATGATATATAAGTTATGGATATGACTAAGATAGCTTATGTATTATGTGAGTCATTGTATTCATCATATGAAATGTGATGGGTAACTAATGAATTACTTCTGACACTCTTAAATATTCTACTACAATGGTATTATCTTTATCTTAGATAGACTGTGATAGGTGAATGACTATATAATAAAGGCATTAATCATATGGACTATAATAAGTGACTAATGAATTAATTTCATTATTCTTTGATTATGCTAGTAACCATGGCATTAATGACTCTTAGATAGACTGTGATATGTGAATAAGGGTGTAGTTGAGACACACTTTATATGGACTATGATAGGTGATCAACTACCTCAAAGAAAAAAAAAATTCTTAAGTATCATTCTTAATGGCCACATGAACTAATGCCGATGAATAGGTGATGAATTTGAAAAAAAAAATGATTAGCATGTGTGAGTCGCTGTTGCATATTTTATTTTCCTTTTATCCAATAACTCATAAACTACATACCCATGGATCATGTAAAAATAAAATACTTTATATATAATGAATCAAACTAACCCTAGAACCATATATGTCAATAAACTCTAGAAACTATATATTGGAGTTTTATACTATCATAAGCATGACACACTTACATTTTATTATACTATTTGTTTTGTTTGATATATCATATATCATTTGATCTTATTGTGAGTTTAGAAATTGAAGATTTCATTAACTTTAGTGTTTAATCAATCCAACCAACCAATTTATATGGGAAGATAACTCTGACTCATAGAGTTCACTCTAATACTTGTTAGACATGCATACTTGTGGTTAATTTTAGTTAATTCCAAATTGACTAAATTTTATCAAGCATTTGATTAATCAATGGTATGAAAAAGTGATCCTTGTTGGTGAATTTGTTGATTTTCATGTTGTCCATGCATATTCTCTAGCAAGTGATAGTTTGGGTAGTCATCAAAATATTTATCATTATTTGTAACTAATCTTATTTCTCCATTGCTAGGCACACATTGCACTTTCTCAACCCAAAAGATATCTAAAATGAAATAATAATCTCTATATAAAACCACTTAATCACCTATTTTTTTACTACCTGTTTCATAATCATATTTAGAATTCACTTTTGTATCATAGAATTGATGCAGCATTCCTCCAGCAGGAACTTGTGCATACAAATGGATGGACTAATTCATTTTATATCTGTCATGGTAACATGTTCGACACTCTAAGAACTGAGTTTTGTGGGTATCTTTGACATTTTTCATTATGTGTTTGTATAATAAATATGCTTTAAAGATGGCTAATTCATGAAATTATGTTTTTTATGCATTCTGATTATTTATAATGAAATTAGTCAAAAATTAGATACAAATAATGGACTTGGTGGAAAGTTGAAATGGAGGGCAGATGAGCAAGGATAAGTCACAATATTTCCAATGTCACTACACTTTATACACTAGTACATGCCTATAAAGTAGTTGCGACAAGCCTTTCTTGGCCTCAGCTCTACACATTAGTCAAGAAATTCATAGTATATTTTGACTCTACCATCTAGTTATATTATTTTTCTACTATGCAACATATTCTTTGGGCTATAATATTATTTAAAGCTACAATTACATTGTTTCTAAATATAATTTTCTGTCATAATATTTTTTTCATGTCACAAATATAAAATACTAATTTTAAATATAAAATCATGATAATTTTTGGTGGCACAACATATTCTTTTTAAAATAAATATCAAGCAATACAAGGTGATTTGATGTTGCAACATTATTTGTTTCTACTCCATTCTTTTCATGAGAGTAATTCCTCAAGTCATGATATTATATGCTACTAGGACATTATCCTCCATGGAGAAATTTTTTGAGTCATGACTTTTTCACCATTGCAACTATATTCCTATGCATCCATATGATGTCATGACTTTTTTTGTGATATTATGCTTTAAAGAAGAATTTTCTAAGCCATGACTTTTTTAGCATCACAAACTCATTCTTCCATATCCATATGAAATTGTGACATTGCTCATGACATCCTACGTCAAGAAGACCCATACAAGATTTGAGTTTCATTCAATTCCATGACTTCTACCCAATGTCATGACATTGAATTTATTAAATTGCTACAATATGCAATGGGACCAAAAGGATATATATGGTGGAGATAAAGAATTTTATTTCCAAATCTAAAACCTAGATCCTAACATCAACTATTTTTAGGAAAGTCCAATTCAACAAGATGATCTTTCAATCTTCTCATACAAAATCTTCTCCAATATGAGGCTAACTAGGATCTATGATTAGTTTATATAATTGTGTATGATGAAAGCAGTTTTATAAAAAATAATTGTGGTATTACTATGCATTGAATGTTGATGGAAATGAGTGTGTATTAAAATAAATATTTAGGGCGTCATTATCTAATAGGTGTATTATTTGTGATGGATTTTGATAGGAAAGCCGTGAAACACGTGCACAAGGTCATCATCAATAGGATGTGACAACACTCTAATTTTGTTTTGTGCAATGTATCAATGTCTAAAAGCCCAAGATTTATGTAAGTTTAACTATTGTGAGTATGGGCTTACAAAGTCAAAAGGATACATACTATTATTACCATTCCATTATGTATCTTATAAAATTATTGGTTCTCCATTAATGTGATAGTTATTTAGAATGTATAACCTAGAGTATCACAAAATCTTGGGAGTTCTATGTTGGTTTTGGTAGATAATGATAGGTAAGTCGTTAAACACATAGAAATGGGATGTATTTCATCAGGTGATTACAACCCTGGTTATTTTTCTCATGTATAACTCTCATAGATGGAATTGCTAGGAAGAAATATGTTAATTGATATGAGTATAATGTTATGGAAGCTATAAGTATAAACATAATTATTACCACATCATTGAATGTCTTAATGACAGAGATTGAAGAATAAAGATGCATAGTCAACAAAATTATAAAGGATAATTAGCATATTGCCTAAAATGTATAAAAATGTAGGAGGCCAACTAACAAGTAGATATGGAGCTTGGATATACATGACATGTATATTAAAGGCACAACCATAAGAGAACTATCCACATCCATGATAGCCTATGGATGAAAACATCTTGAATGCTAATAAGGTGTAATTAATTTTACATAGTTTTACCCTTTGTACGACAAATTATGTGATATTACCATAGCATAAAAGATAATTTTTTCATACATAAGAAAGTAAATCAAACATAGAATCTAAGTTTCTATATGGGATCCAAGTATATCTACTCAAATTAAATAATAATTAATTCACTATTGGATAGTCAAACTAATATAACAATCTTTGTAAAATCTATTCTTGACTTAGGTTTATTATATTATTTGTATAACTCAAATACTTGTGGATTTAAATTGGGCTTGAACATGCATCTAATGAGCTTTTGGTGATGTGCTAAGAAAGATCTCATTTTTGATATCATAACAAAGTTTCAACAAGTTTTTGGTACTATTTCTAGTGATTATATTTAGTTTGATTGATTAACTTTGAGTTTACCTTAGTACCTTATAAAATAGTTCTGTTTGTAGTTATTCAGATATCTATTTTTATTTTGAGTTTGTTTTATTATTATTTAATTTTATTTTTGTTTTGTAGCTACCAAATTTTATGCATATTGAAGATCTGGGACTAAGCTAATATATCTGGACATAGAGATAGAAAGAACTAGTTGATATTTATTGAAATAGAGATATGAAAGAGAAAGCATGGAGAAAAACTAATGAAGTGCCAAACAAGTAGTTCAATAATGTATTCCATGCAAAACCCTTGGTGATTATTATAGAGCAACACTACGACAATAAAATGAGACTAGCTAAAATGTTTATGGTGGATATATTCTCAATGATGAAAGCTAAGAAGAATGCCTTTGTCAACTAATTTATAGCTTTAAAATTAGTAAGAGATGACTAGTTTTAATCCAATCTATCAAGATAAAAAATCTAATGTACTATAGAATATAGTAGAAATATTTTTTAAATTTCTGATGGAGACAATAAGGAGTAATGATGGAGAGGAAGATCAAATAAGATGAATGAAAATAAGGCTTGAAAAAAGTAACTAAGACAATAAAATGAGACTAGCTAGAATGTTTATGGTGGATAGATTTTTAGTGATGAAAGCTAAGATGAATGCCTTTGTCAACTAATTTATAGCTTTAAATAGTAAGAGATGACTAGTTTTAATCCAATCTATCAAGATAAAAAATCTAATGTACTATAGAATATAGTAGAAATATTTTATTAATTATTGATGGAGACAATAAGGAGTTATGATGGAGAGGAAGATCAAATACAATTAATGAAAACAAGGCTTGAAAAAAAGTAACTAAGACAATAAAATGAGACTAGCTAGAATGTTTATGGTGGATAGATTCTTAGTGATGAAAGCTAAGATGAATGCCTTTGTCAACTAATTTATAGCTTTAAATAGTAAGAGATGACTAGTTTTAATCCAATCTATCAATATAAAAAATCTAATGTACCATAAAATATAGTAGACATATTTTTAAAATTACTAATGGAGACAATAAGGAGTAATGATGGAGAAGAAGATCAAATAAGATGAATGAAAATAAAGCTTGAAAACATTGATATGATTATGAAAATTATTCTGAATCAAATTATATAGCATGAATTCTCAATGACAAAATTAAATTCTAATGAATTACTTAGCAATATTGAGACAAACTAAAAGCTAATGGAAGTTCATAACATTGAGAAGTGGCAAGGTAGTAAAAGAATATGAAATAAAAATAATAATAATATTAAAATGGAAGCACATGTAGAAGATGATGTTGTGACTCACAATCTCACACTATCCCAAGTCAAGACATAAAATATCATGACACCTGAAGCCATGACATTTTCCAATGTCATGGAATAGCCAGACCTTACTACCTAACTTATTCAACTTGAATCAACTCATCACATAGTAGAAAAGTAGAAGGTTAAAGTCAAAAAAAAGATTTTATAGATGGTAATTGCCTTGAAGAAATGGATGAAATTTTGGAGTAAGAAGAAGATTAGAAACTCAAAGAAATCACAACACAAATTGATGAAGACACATGTTATGATGTAACAATATTTTTTAAACTCATGATAGAAGTATTAGATGAGACATGCATAGATGCAATCATGACACACTTTGATAAAGCCACGACACTCTGGTGTGAAATGAAACAAGAAATAGACACAAGGACTAATGAAAATGTTGACACAACATGATCAAAAGAAGTTATGCCACAACTTAATGAAATAACTTATCAAATAGATGAAGCTATGATAAAATAGGATAAAAAGATAAAAGAAATTAAGGTCGAAATGGATGATAAACTAGATGTGTACAAGATCGAGGTTGTAGTTTAGAAGGAAGTCACAACATGTGAATAAGTCACAACTAACTAATAAAATCAATGAATAAAAAAGTAATGTTAGATGTTGAAGTAGCTATGAAATTGAAGGAATAGAAGCTAAATAAAAATACCATGATATTTTCCAAAGTCATGTCACAATCAATCCAATAAATAAAATATGCACAACATCATGACATTTTTCAAATTCTTGACCATGGATGAAAAGGTCATGATAATTTTTAAGGCCATGAGACAACTAAAGTAGACAATAGACAATGATTTCATGACAACTAATAGAGTCATGACATCCAAAGCCAATCATCTAATAAGAAATAAGACTATAGGTGACCAACTTTTGTAGGAGATATTTGAGAAATATACTAGCCTAAGAAAGAAAGGCATAATGACTATCTTCTATTTAGTATGATTAATCGACACAAAGAATATAAGACAAAATGAGATAAAACCATTATACAAAAAAATTGCGTGTGGATGGTTGAGATTGACAATAATGAAAGTGACCAAATAACTAGTCTAGATATGGATATTAAATATCATATTTTTGGGAGGCAACCCAAACATTTATATTTTATGCTAGTGTGAACAAAATAAACTTCTTACATTCCATTGATTCATAGATTAGATTGACAAATTTGAGCTCTCTTATCCACCAAATGAAGTCACAATACTTAAACCTAGTTATGACATTAATTCAAAAGTTGATAATATTTCCAACACTCCAATTCTAGACAAAATCTCTAGGAGTGAGAGGAGAGAGAGAGAGAGAGAGAGAGAGAGAGAGGAGTGAGAGAGATGTTTATTAACAACAAATCATTGTTTTAAAAAGGATTTCTAAGAGCAAAGAAGAATAGATGAAGAGAAGTAGAAGAGAAGAAGAGAGCGCCGCGCAGAGAGAAAACTAAGCAAGATCAATAATAAAAATATCCAACATACTTAGGTAAAAAAAAATCAGAGTTTATATATTGGCTCTGATAATTGATAAAAAAAATAAACAGAAATACTTTACAGTTATTTACACGTAGATTTTATAAATATCATTAAGGGTATAAGAGTAAATTCACAAGAGGTCCAATCAACTATATCGAACAGTCCGGTCAACAATTCCCCCCATTTGATGTAGTTGGAAACAATCCAAGTCTTTCTCTTAAATAAGCTAGCTTTTCTCTAGGTAGTGGTTTCGTAAATATATCGACTACATGCTCTTCGATCCTGCAAAAAACCAACTTAACTTCATTAGTCTCAATAGCATCCTTGATGAAATGGTATTTTAAGCCTATATGTTTAGTTTGACAATACATAACCACATCACTATGCTTAAGAAGTTGCTAGTGAAGCTGAAACATATTCAGCTTCAGTGGTAGGCAGGGTGACTGTGGATTGTTTCTTGGACTGCAAAAAAATAGCCATAGTTCCCAAACTAAATATGTATCCAAACTCCAGGGGCACTTTTGTAATCCTTTGGATATCCTCCCCAGTCACTATCGCAATAACCAGAAATTTTAGTGTGACTAATTTGTGTATTTCTAGCCTAAGTCAATTATTCCTTTGAGGTACCTCAATATTATTTTAGCAACACTTAAATGTATGTGATTTGATGCATGCATAAATGTGACAGTAAGTGGACAGAATACACTATATCAGGTCTAGTTGCAGATACATATAGCAAGCTTCCAATTAAGCTTCTGTATGTTTTTACGTTCACTAGTCTTCCTTGGGCAGAAAGTAGTTTTTGATTTACTTCTAAGGGGCTAGAGATAGGCTTACAGTCTCTCATTCCAATTAATGAATTTATGTATGTGACTTGAGAGATGGACACACCACTTGTGTCGTGAGTTATTTCAAATCCTAATAATTGTCTTAGGTTTCCTAGGTCTGACATTTCATACTTAATCTCCATTTCTCTTCTAAAATTATTTATTAATTCAGTTTTATTGCTTGTGAAAATAATATCATCCACATATATGGAGATAATAAAATTCTAGATTTTTTATCTCTTTTAATGTAGAGTGTAGGCTCACTCTTACTTCTGTTAAATCCTTGATTTAATAAGTAAGAATTTATTTATTGATACCAAGCATGAAGAGCTTGTTTCAACCCATATAAAGCCTTATTTAGTCTATAAACATAGTATTCACTTCCCTTTTTTACAACCCCAAGGGGTTGCTCTACATAGATTTCTTCTTTGAGTTTTACATTCAAGAAGGCTGACTTTATTTTAAGTTTGAATAAATTCCAACCCTTCTGTCTAGCTAAGGCTATTAGAATCCTTACTGTTTCTAACCTTATTACTGGAGCAAAGGTTTCTTGGTAATCTGTTCCGGGTTTTTGAGAGTAGTCATTGGCCACTAATCGAGCCTTATATACAGGCTTATTTGAGTTAGGTTTAGTCTTAATCCTAAAGATCCATTTTACACCTATACTGTGTTTATTTGAGGGTAGGTCAACCAAAGTCCAAGTGTCATTCTTTTCAATGACAGACATTTTTTTCTACATTGCTTTTTTCCATAAATTATGTTTTACAGCCTCTTCATAGTTGAGTGATTCTACTGAGGCGTAGTTACATCTCTGGTAAATATCTATAGGTCTTTATATTTAACAGAAGTTTATTTTATTTGATTTAGATAAAACATACATAGATTTAGAATTAGAAATAGATTCAGAACTATATTCAGAAGTAGATCAGACATACATTCAGTAGCATATTCAAAAGTAAATTCAGAAGGGGAGTTGAAATCATGCATTGGAGTGCTTATTAGTTTATTGCGAGCTGTAGAAATTTCTTTACAGCCATTTTTAATTCTAGATTGGACTTCATCAAGGCTTTCACCCCATTTAAGGTTTTCATCAATTAATATTTCTCTACTCACCTGAAATGACTTAGTTTCTGGTGAATACCATATGTAACCCTTGTATTGCAGACTATATCCTACTAAAATGCACTTTAGACCTTTTGAGTCTAACTTATTTCTATGTGCATTTGGTATATGGGAGTAGCAAACACTCTTGAATAAAATTAAAGTGTTTAGCACTGGATTTTCTTCCATTCTAGGCTTGTACTGAGTAGATTGTCAAATGCTTTAGTGGGGCACCTATTGAGTAGATACACTGATGTATTCACTGCTTCTACCCAATAGTTTTTTAGTAGATATTTCTCATTCAGGATTGACCTAGCCATCTCCATTACTGTTCTATTTTTCCTCTCCGCAACTCCATTTTGTTGTGATGAGTAGGCAGTAGTCAATTGTCTAATTATACCTTTTAATTCACAAAAATCCGTGAATTTTTGAGAGAGGAATTCACCTCCTCTATATGTTCTAAGTGTTTTTACACTTAATCTAGATTGTCTTTCAACAAGGGACAGGAGCTTCTTGAAGCAATCAAGTGACTCAGACTTGTGCTTTAAAAAAACCCACATGTGCCTTGTGCAATCATCGACAAACAGGAGAAAATAACTACTGTTGCCTAATGACTGCACTAACATGGGATCACATATATCAGCATGCATCAGTTCTAATAGTTCAGTGGCTCTCCAGGTAGAGTGCTTAGGAAAACTTTTCCTAGTTTGTTTTCCCAATGAACATTCCTCACACACAGAATTGGGGATGACAAGGTTTGAAGACACTCCATTCACCAGATTTTTTTGAAAAATATTTTTTAGGCTTAAATAGTTTAAGTGCCCAAACCTTCTGTGCCAAAGAGAAGCTTCAGACTGGACATTCATGGATAATGCCTTGTCTGGTCTCTTAATGAATCTCAGTGGAAAACTTCTTCCACTTGACATTTTTACTGTTCATGCGGGTTGATCCATTTCATGATCAAATATTTCACATGCATTATTTTCGAATAATTGTCTGTATCCTTTTTCAATTAATTGACCAACACTTGTAACTTCTGGTCCAATACTGGAACCAAAAGCACATCTTTTATAAACTTAATTCTAGTGCAAGTGGGTACTGCCACTTTGCCTTTAGCTTTTGCCTCAACTAAATCACCATGGCCTAATTTTACTTGTGAATTCACTATTGAAAGTAAATCCACAAATATTTTCTTGTTTCCAGACATGTGTTTTGAACAATCACTGTCCAGAAACCAAGTGTTTGGTGAAGATATCTCATCTGTTTCATTTGCAAAAAATAGATGCTATGTAGAGGCTACTCGCTCTACAGAGCCAACATTTTTTTAGAAATACTTTTACATTCTTTTGAGTCATGCCCAAACCTTTTACAGTTTAGGCATTGGTTTTGTTTTCAAAACCAACACTCTGTTGCACTGTGGTTTGATATCTTGCATATATTGCAAGAGACATATTGGTCCTTATATGAGTCATCAGAGAGTGTAGAAAAAGAGCCAATTTTAATTTTAGTTTTATTTTTAGATTTAGAACCATACCTTTGGCTTGGTCTTCTGTTTCTTATTTCTCTGGATTGAATATCAACTTTGTTGGGCTTGTTTTCCCATCTCGACTGCATTGCATTTTCTCCAGAGCCTTCTACCCTCTTTAATAGCCGACTTTCATAATACTTCAGCGGCTCAGGACTTACTGAAAAGTTAACTTCAAAAGATGTTTGGTTTCCTCTATCACTGCCACAATGGCATCAAATTTATTAGGCATACATATTAAGAATTTTTCAACCAGACGAATCTCGGGAATATCTTGTCCATAATTTTAAGTTGATTAACTATATCAAGGAACTGAGTTGAAAACTCAGTAAGAGAATTTGAGTTTTTCATGCTCAAATTCTCAAAGTCCTTTCTCAGAGAGTGTAGAAGAGCTTCTCGAGCCTTCTTATCTCCTTGATATTCATCGATTAGGAGGTCCCAAGCTTCCTTGGCTTGAGTTCAGCCAAGTAATCGAAAGAATATAGCATTACTCACACCATGTTGGATGAAAAGTAATGCTTTCGCATTTAACTTCCTTAATTCTATTTCTTATAGTAATTTATACCCTCCAGAGCAGAGAAATTCATGGCCTCTTCATATCAAGAGACCATGATTTTCCATATATCTTGTGAGATAAATAGGGTTCGCATTTTAACAAGCCAATAATCAAAATTCTCACCATCAAACAAGGGAATAGGGATTGATCCCAAGTTTGATGAGGTTTGATTTTTGGAAAACATATTTGTTTGAAAAAACTTGAGAAAATCTGAACAGAAGGTTGGGGGTTTTGTAGAAAATATGATTTAAACACCATAAAACCTTCAGATCTTAGCAGATATGGTCAGATCTATGCTAGATCTAAAGAAATCGTGATAAATAAAGTAGGGGTTTTAGAGATCGTCTTTTCTAGAAAAATTAGTTTCGAACAACCATTCGAAAATAATTTCAATTTTAGGTAGATATCAATGCTCTGATACTAGATTATTGTTTATTAACAAAAAATCATTATTTTAACAAGGATTTCTAAGAGTAGAGAAAAACAGATGAAGAGAAGTAGAAGAGAAGAAGAGAGTGCCATGCAGAAAGAAAACCAAGCAAGATTAATAATGAAAATATCCAGCAGACTTAGGTAAAAAAAATTAGAGTTTATATATTGGCTTTGATAATTGATAAAAGAAAAATAAAGAGAAATACTTTAAAGCTATTTACATGTGGATTTAATGAATATTCATTAAGGGTATACGAGTAAATTCACATGAGACCCAGTCAACTATATCAAATAGCCCGGTCAACAAGAGAGAGAGAGAGAGAGAGAGGAGTGAGAGAGAGAGAGTGAGGAGTGAGAGAGAGAGAGAGAGAGATTCTTTGCTTGAAGAAAAGAAAATATTAAAATATATGAGTTTGTTCAAAATTCAAAGTACCAAGATTTTATGGGTATTTTGGTCTTTACATGATGCATTTATATGATAAATATGTTTTAAATATGACAATTTCATGAAATTATGTTTTTATGGATTTTAATGAATATTAGTGAAATCATCCAAAAATTAGATATTATTGATAGACTTAGTGGAATGTAGAAATAAAAGGTAGATGAGCAATGAGAAATCATAATATTTCTAATATTATTACATCTTATATACTATCATATGCCTATGAAATAGTCATAGTAAGCCTTTCTTGGCTATGAGTCTACAAATTAATCAAGTCATTCATTGCATATCATGGCTCTACCACATAGTTAAATCATTTTTATACTATGCAACACATTCATTGGGCCATGACATTATTTGTAGTCATAACCACATTTATTCTAAATATAATTTTGCCATGATATTATTTTTATGTCTTGATAGCCAAGTATCAATTTGAAACATAAGGTTTCAACACTTTTCAATGTTGTGACATATTTTATATAGAACTAAATTTGAATGATAGAAGACAATTTTATTTGCTCTCATGATATTGTGCTTTAGAGAGGAATTTCCTGAGCCATGTCCCATGACCTTTCTCAGCATTGTGACCTTATTTTGACATCCTTATGATGAAGTAACACTTCTCATGATATTGCATGATATTATGCTCCATAAAAAAGTTTTCTAAGCCATGACCTTTTTCAACATCATGATATTATTCTTATGCCTCCATATGATGTAGAAATATTGCTCATGACTTCCCACATTATGATGATCCATAGGAGATTTAAAGTCTATTCAATGCCATGACTTGTTCCCAATATTACGACATCTAATTCATTAAACTTTTATAGTATATGAAAAAACTCGAGGATATAAAAGGTGGTATTAATTTTAAAAAAGAAAAAGTGAGGAATGAAAAACATAATGCAATCCAACACCACACCAAGGTGCACCACTTCCCTTGATTAGGAAAATAATCTCGAGCCAAACATGAATAAAAATAGATTAGAAAATAAATTTCAAACCAATATTCTAATCTTGGCTATCATTAGGAAAGCTTAATTCAATGAAATGATCTTTCAATACTCTCAGGAAAAATATTCTTTAATATTAGGTTAATTAGTTATCTATGGTTGGTTTATTTAATAATATATAATGAACATGGATTTGCAATGAAAAATTGTAGTATTGTTATGCTTTGAATAATGATGCACATTGGTGTATAGAAGAATAAAGAAAAGGGTTTGAGCATAAAATAAGTGTTTGCGTGTTGGCTATGATGGATGCTAATATGCAAGCAATGGAATACAAGCTCGTGGTCATCATTGATTTGAAGTGATAGCCCTTTGATTTCTTTCTCGCATGATGAATCTATTTGTAAAAACCTTAAATTTATAGAAGTTTAATTTATGTGAGTATAATGCTTATGAAACTAAAAATAGAAATATAATTATGACCATTCAATTATGTATCATTTAAAAGGATTGACCTTCAAATGGTATATGAGTTATTTAGAATGTCTAGCCTAGGATTTAACACATTCTTGGGAGTCATGTATTACCTATGACTAACAAATACAAGTAAGTCACAATACACAAGCAAAGAGGATGTAGTCACAATGCACAAGCAAAGGCAATGTATTTGATAAGGTGGTGACAACCCTATGGTCATTTTCCTCTTGTATACTTCCATGAATAGAATTATTATGGAGGTATATGTTAATTGATATGATTATAATGCTAACAAAGTTGAAAGCACAAATAAAATTATTACCATATCATTATATGTCTTTATGACAAATAGACAAAAATCAAAATGTATACTCAAAGTAATTATTTAGGATAGTTACCATATTAGCTAAAAGGTATAAAAAACATAGAAGGCTAACTGATAGGTAGATGCAAAGCTTAAGCATACATGATGTGTATACTAAAATATTATCCACAATAGTGACAACCTATGAATGAAAATATTTTGAATGCTAACAAGGTGTGACAAATCCTACGTAGCTCTACCATTTCATATTGTGGTATTATCAATTTAATAATTTGTCCAATAAACTATGTGATATTGTCACAACACAATAAATAATTTCATCATACACAAGAAATTACCCCAATCTTAGTCATATTTAATTCATTGTTGGTTGGTGAATCTATAATAATAATTTATGTAAGATCAATATCTAGACTTATATTTACTATATTACTTGTACATCTAGTAAAATTGTAGATTTCTGTTGGGGTTGAACATGCATTCAATGAGCTTTTGTGATATTTTGAGAACCATTATTTTTTGACATTGTAACAACATCACAACATCCAACCAATTTTCTTCTTGTATTTTTTCAAAATATTAAGAAGTATCTCTTCTTTTTCACAATAAAGAGTAGATTAGATAATCACCAAAAGATTACTTTTTTTAAAAAAAATGTATACTTTAACTATGATGTAATCATTTCATTTCCAATATTGGACTTCCCTCAATGGTCTTCAATACTTTTTTTTAAAATGTAGATTAGATAATCTCACGGATTCAAAATATCTCATGTTAATGAATTCATTATTTAGCTTCAATGTTTGAGATATGTGTTCTGTCACCATCCTCTTAAAATTGGACATGATATAATATTTTCATGTTTTTTGTTATAATTCTCTTGATGATTGAGCCCAAAACATTGATGGTTGAATATTTCTTTATCATATCTAGAAAACGCATAGTGCTGAATTTATTAAATATCACTTGTGGATCATTAATTTTTATAGCAAGTTCTCCTTTTGCATATCAATAAATTTTCTTCTTGTAGCAAGGAATAGTCACCGAAAAGGATTATAACTTTTTTATTATATAAATAGTGAATCGCAGTGAAATGAATAGGAAAAATGAACTTGTTCACTTGTACTAATACATCTTCAATTTTTTTTTGGGCTAAGAAAATTATCTATCAGCGAGCTGAAGAGTAATTGTGGTGGACCTTGCTTCTCCAATACTTAGCTGCTTGAAAATTGACATAAGTATTTAGTTGATGCTGATACTTGCTAATAAATTACAAAGAGCTGTCCCACAATAAGTATTAATAATAGTGCATGTAATTGTATAGTTTATGGGATCTTTCAACCTAGAGAGGAGTTTGTGTTGTAAAATAGATTTGTATTCATTATTAAGTAATACTAATTCAAACGATCAAAATTTTCTTTTCTTGGATATAATATCTATAATGAATTTAACACAGTTAGATATTTGCACCAAATTTTCTACAAGTTGAACCTTAAAGTATAGTTGTTTAGAACATCAAGAAATTTATGTTGGTGGAATCAATAAGAAAAATGTGGTGGTCATTTAGTTTTTTGTTCTATCCTATTTTATGTTTGGCATGCCATATACTAAATAATACTGATTATTTGGTATGAATTTTATGATGTGTTTTGCTTGAAAGAGTGGTTGATTTGTAACAATTTTACAAAAAACTTACTTTTGAATCATTCTGATGAATAGTTATGAAATTATAAGTTTTTAGTATGAAAAGTGTGACTTGTTAGATTGGTGACTAAAAGGTAAGCAAAAAGTCACACAAGTTATAACATTTGACATGCTATAACTTGATTACACCTCAAAGTAATTATAGATTGGTTTTAATATTAATTTTTGGTTAAAATTCTAAACACAATCATGGAAATCTTTATATATCATGACTCAACAATCTTTTTACTATGTACCACATTCTTTTGGCTACAAAGACTTTTTGAAGTCAGGTCAAACTAGCTCAAAACAATTTCATGGCTATGCTATAAATTTAATGTCACTGCAACCAAATATTCCATTGGTACTAAAAGCTATGGTAGTCTCCAAATACCATACCTTTTTCTTTACCAAACCATATAATGCTTAACCCAAAGTAGTGATAGTGATTTGACATCATGAATCTTGCCTACAAAATATTATAGAGAGCCAAACTCGAGTCGTATCCAACTCAAAAATCCTGAATCTTAGCTCAAGAGAGAAACCATGGTGCTGATTATTCTTTAATTAATGTCATGACTTTGGGTTATAAAAGTTAATTTAACTAGTAATGGCTATACTTAGATTCAGAACAATGGGCTATAAAGTCTAAATAATATGTCATGACATTGTCCATCATCATGATTACCAAGTAGAGCAAAAAGACCAAAGCCATGCCTCATACTCAACTTTATGATTATGTGTTGTACAATTGAAAGACCAAAGCTACAAATTTTATTTAACATAATGACTTTCAATTAAAAAACCTACACAAGATGCTTGGAATTGGATATATAAAAAAAACATAAAAACCCAAGAGTGATTTGCAAGAGGTGTATGGAAGATGACCCAAAAGGCTCTACAATTTTATTTTCTAGGTGAATCATAAATAACAAGAGTAATATAATGCACAAACATGAATCTTAGGATGCAAGCATGCATTCTGATGTCCTCTTAGTGTCAAATAAAAAAGAAAATAAGTAAGTTTTAAGGGATTTACGTTTTGATACAAAAAGTTTTAGAGTAAACAAAATTTTCCACTTGAATTTGTACAAGACAAATTTATACTTATCTCATATATTATATTTCTAAATTTCAAGCTAAAAAGAGTATAGGAATTGTGTAATATGTTCATTGTGATCGATGCTATATTTAATATTTTAATATGATATTTTGATGCGATATTATTTGGTTATAGATGGTTTGGTAATTAAATATAATCAAAACAAAAGTTCTGGCTATTAGTGGGTATGTGCTTAATTGGAGTGGTGGACATTGACAGGTAAGCCATAAAACACACTTATGTATGACAGAAAAAAAGTGACAGTCCTTCTAAAAATTATACATAAGACAAACCAATATATAAAAATCTAAAATTGTGGTATGTTTAATCATTATGGGTATGGTGCTTATTAAGTTGAAAGCATAAATGCTTTTATAGACAACTCCATTATACATGTCTTAGATGAACTAATCATCAATTGATATTAAGTAGTAAATAGATCATTTTCATTAGAGTTTCATATTTAGTATGAGAATCACCTATCATAGTGTGGAGGATGATGATTAGTAAGCCATGTGATAGGCATAGATAGATATAATTCATATGGTAGCAATAGTCCTATAAGTTACAATTGGTCAAATGACGGTTACTGGTGCAACATTATTATAGTGCTAATGAAGTTGAAAGTACAAATTCTTTTATTTCCATATCAATTATTATCAAGAAAGATACTAGATATTAGGGATTAAAAATACATATCAGAATTAACTATTAAGTGCAATTAATGAGATGTATAAAAGGTGAGAACTTGTGAATGATCTCCATGCAACTATGATGTGTTGTCTCAATAGTAAAGTATTGAGAGGATAACTACAAATAGACCAATTATTGGGAATGACTCAATAGTTGTAATACCTTGTATTTCGGTAGAGCAAGAGGTCATTTCACAATTATGCAGTCTTCATTTTATGACTGATCATAATCATAATAAGGTTATTTATGAATTCTATCATTTATCAAAATCTAAATCATCACTAGAATCTAGGATTTATGACTTTAATCCTACATATCTTGCATACTATAGTAGATTTTGATTATATATAACTAATAAAAGATGCATGTGCAAGCCTTGTGAGATTGATATATGGACTAAAAGATCATATTGTGACTTTGTTATGTTGCTTAATTTTATTAACTAGGTAATGTCCCAAAAACTTGTTAATAAGAGTGTATCATGAAATAATATTCATAAGTGTACAAGTCATATAAGTATTAAACTAAACTTTCATTTAGATATCAATCTTAAAAAGATTGTATTGATAGTATTAAAGTTAGGTCAATGGTTTATTCATTTAATCTATGTTATGATATTTAAGTTGCTTGACTTATATTATGTTGAACACAAAGTAAAGTTTTTAGGTGTTGTGCAATAACTCCTTTCCCTAACAAACATATGAGGTGGTTGCTACCCTTGAGCCTATTCCAATGGTGGTCCATTTATAGTTATCTCTACATTATATCATCACTAATATAATAATTTCTCACTGCTCGAGAGTCATTTAAATGTCCATATCTTTTAGCCAACTTTGTCAATTGTCATTGCTAGTTATTTCATATGGACATTCTTATTCTCCAGTCTTAAACATCATAAAGAGTAAATATTGACATGATTTATAAGTATTTGTATTATTAGCTTAGAGGTGTCAAAGAGACCGGGCGGCCCTAGCATGGCTTGTGGCCCAGCCTAGTTTAGTAGTGCCTGGCTCAACATGGCATGGTCTAGAACCATGCCTCTAACTAGGCTGGGCTACCCCATACCACAGTTCATGATATGTTGGGACAACATGAAAAATGCCTTGTGTTGGGATAGGTACAATCTATGTGCTTGGCTCAAATGCATGACAAACTAACCTAGGTGACCATCCGATGGGATCCCCATCGGGTGGTCACCCAAGTGGTCAATTTTTCTTAAAAAAGATGGGGGGCCCCATCATGGGGTAGTCCAATTTATTTAAAATAGTCGACTACGTGGCCAATTGTAATTGGCCAGCCCTTAAGCTGACCACCTGTCAACCATATCACACAATGAGTAATAGCGAAGATGCACAATGGGTAAAGACAAAAATATAATGTCTTTTTACATGGTTGTGCACTCAGTCATGAACCCGGCCGTGCCCACCATGGTATGCTGGGCTGGTGGACCACACCACCATGTCGTGCCTGACATGGTCGTGCCTTGAAAAAATGGGTTGTTCTAGTATGATACAGCATGTTTGACAAATCTATTTTAGCGTCATAAGCACCATATTCAGATAATTAATACATGATTCCATAAAGTTTTACTAATGGGAACTCAAGGAAAAGTAATTCACAAGGGTTGTTACTACATTATGAGTCACAACATACTCATGCATGTCATGAGGATTGCCTATCGCCATCTTCTTGGTGATGATGAAACTCTCACACAAAAGGTGAACCTCTTAAAAGAACATTTTATATGATATCCATCCTAATTGAGAACTAGTTCTTTTGAGATATTTATAATGGATTTATATGTAAAAGTATTTATACTTTTGGCTACATAATAAACCATACTCATGACAATTAATAGACCAAAATTTTGGGGTTTAATATATAAATTTTTTTCGTGTATCATTGTCAAATGAGTTTTCACTTCCTTCCTACCATATCAATGAGTGAGCTTCATGGTTTACCTATCATCATCCACCATGACAACCTCATACAAACCTATCATTAATTAAAATCCTAGATATAGTTCATTTAATCATCCTTTAAAATCCCTAATATAAAATACATCAAATACATTCATTAATTAATTAAAACTAATTCATACCACTTATCTCAATTTATATAAATCCTAGATTCATGCCAGTTTTGTACAAATTCTTGAATTAATTCCTAGTAGAGATGAGTTTGAGAGCCATGCCTTTCAACTCTAGATATTATCATTAATTTAGCTTCCCTTGCTTGTTGGTAAAACTCCTAGGGAGTTCCAAATTTGTTCATAGGGTTTGATAGTCACCATGACTTTACTTATTGCATGAGTGAGAAAAAAATAAAATGAAAGATTACATGGAATTTCTCTATCTTCGACTTTTATACCCATGCATCCATAATCAAACACCTCACACTATACGAAGTATCAAAAATAAACCCACAAATGCTTATAATATCAAGTATAAAAATAAGCAAGTCAAATTGACTTACCACACCAACACACTTAATAGTTAACGCACACAATATAACTCTAGAAATATTTCCTTTCATACCACAAAAGCTATCATGACCTCCAAAGCACTCTCACTCAAGAGTCATGGCTGCTATTAACATGATTTAAAATACTTTTAAATCCAATGTGAGGCTTTTTTAATTTAATAAATTAGCTATAAAGTACATGTAAAAATAATGAGAATAATATTTAATAAAAAGATGGATCCAACATAAATAAGTTTAATTTAAAAAATAAAGAAAACACATGTATTGTGAATAGTACTACTTATGGTCAACTACATGTTTGTAGAAAACTATAGACAAGTCGATAACAACTTCTTTCCTTCCCATTTTTCATATTAGTTTTATTCTAAAAATACTTATTCTCTCAAAACTTGAGTAAAAGCAAAATAAAAAAAAATAGATCAAGATTTCTCACATTTAGCCATTTAAAATAGATCAAATTATAGATAACATAATGAAAATACATTAACTATCAAGTTAAAATATTTATATATAAAAGAAAAGTTATTTACATAAAATAGCTCATATGGCCATATAAATAATAATGTTTCAAACAAAATCCAACTAGTATCGCAACCAAAAGCTTCATATAGCTTTGAAAGCTTTAGAATTAGGATTAGCTTTTAGTATTTTATCTACCTGGTAAAAATAGAGGTGAGTAACTATTGTTCATTAGGAGAATCTCAAGAAAACATGAAAAAATTAATATTTTATCTCTATAACTGCATATATTTTCTAATATATAATTTAAGAGTTTAAGAGTAACTTTTGAAATATCCACATATATATTTATACAAATACACGACTATACAAATTCATGAAACCATAATCTGTGTGTGTGTGCATGTTCTCAAAATATTCATTTTTCAATCTAACCTTCTTTCACAAACATGCATAATTTATGCATATTGATTCTTAGCTAACCTGGTATATTTATACATATAACAAGCCACAATGAAACATGTAGAGGGAAAAAACAATTTATTAGCTCCAAACAAGCACCACCATCACTTGGGAGCACACATACACACTCTCATGGTCAGAAGACTCATGATATTTCATAAAAGTTTCTTGCCTGACATTCACTACCTCTATATAGCCGAACTCCACCACATGTACATAATAGAATTTAGGATCATTTTCCCAAGAGCATATCTAATCCATGCCACCTTTAAGGATATTCTTATAGTTTTAGTCCTCCATGTCCTTTATAGGACTAAAAATTCATTTCAAAGCTCCATATCTAAAATGTGTATTTTTTGAAAATTGTTGAAATTTCATTCAAAATATTATATTGCTCTAATAATATCAAATTATTTCTCATATGATTTGATACATGCATATAACCATAATTCTATTTTAAAATTAGACAAACAATTTATGAACCATAATTGTTGGCACCCGTTACATATAACGAAACACAATTTTTCCATTTTTAGAATACAACATTTTTCTAAAAAAATGCATGGATAAATGAGTTTTTAAATTTATCAAAAAATCAATTCAAGGTTTTCCAAGTTTTAAATATCAAAAATTAGCTTAAATATTTCAATCTAAGCATTATAACAATATTACAAACTCAAACAAAAACAAACGGAAAATATGGTTGAGAATTTATGCAATTTCAAACTAAACTTAAGAAATCAAGAAAGAAAAATAAAAATATATTAATTAACTTCAATATTAAGCTTCTTTTTCTAGATTAAAACCCTTTCATACATGTTTTTAAAAGGAAATTAAGGGTTTATTGAGTTTAATAACTCCATAGAATGAATTTTTACTAAAAATCATGAATTTTTGAATTTTATTTCATTGATTATGTTGGAAAAAGAGGAAGAACCGAAGGAATCTAAGAAAGAAGAAGAGAAACAAATAGAAGTCATGAAATAAAGAAATAAATGAAAAAAATAAAAATTTTATTTTTCATTTAATAATAAAATGACCAAATTATATGTGTGGTTTAAACTAACCTAATTTTCTCTCTAAAACTTCAAATATAGAAAATTTAGTTTTAATATTTACCATTTTAGATATCTAAATCATTTTGAACACAAACATAACTTTTACAAACTTTGTATCTACTTATTTAACCAACTTAGCCAAATTAGATCAATGGCTTAAATGGAGAAAATTTATTTTTTTAAAAAAATTAAAAAATTATTAAAGTAACACTATCCATTTTCTATGCTAGGCACAGAGGTTATGTTATAAGTCTATATGAGCTCTAAAATACTTTAAAGCCTCATGGTATGAACAAACAATAGATGCTTTTAGTGTCAATTAGTGATGCCATTGTCCAAGATCTCAAACAATTATATATAACTTTTTGTCATAAATTAAATATTTTCTCTTGGATCTATTCAAATTTTCCCCAAATAATTGTTATATGTCTCCCATTTTGGTGAAATACAATATTTATGCAGACATTAGATATTTCACTAAATGTATGTTTTGAATAATTTTGATAAATATTAGTAAAATCATAACTATTTTGGATAAAATTAATAGACTTAATGAAATAAGAGCTTGGGAAGAGAGAAACATTAACTCTAGACATGATATTTCCTATATCATGACATTTTAAGTGAAATAAAATGAAAAGTTGTGATATTTTTTATATAATGACTTGCATACACCTTCCAAATCATACGAAGTAGTTAAGACATTTTTTCTTGGCACTAACTCTAATCAAGATATTCTTTGTATGACACTATTCTACCACCAAATTATCATAATTAATATTCCATTTTATAACATAGTATTCATGGCTATGATATTTTATTGGAGTCCTAGCCACACTATCTCTAAAATTCAAAATGATGGTGATATGAATTTTATGTTATGACCTCCAAGTACCTCATTGGTATAATTAGTCATAATAATTTTCAATATTATGACTTATTCAATACATAGTCAAAATACTAAGTATTTTGAGTTGTGACATTATTTTTTGCTATGATATTTTGTTTTTGAGAGCATATACTCCAATCATAACTTTTCTAATGCCATGACATTATGATCTAGCTATAAAATACTAAATCTACAATTATTCCTACTCTTGTGACTTTGTTTTATAGATAGTAAATGTATTTGTTGTGATCATTTCTATCACTATGATATTTTGCTACATAGAGAAAACATTAGTCATGACCATTTCTATAGTTGTGATATTTTACTCCAAAGAAAAAAATCAAACCGCTATTCTCAGTGCCATGATTTTGAGCTTCAAAGAGAATTTGTCTCAATCATGCCATTTTAAGTGCTACAAAATTGTTATTTATAGGGGAGTTACTTGAGTTGTGACATTCATTATTGTCACAACTTTGATTCTCTAGAGAAGATCTGACAATATTAGAAAGTCATAATCTCAAGCTAATTCCATGACATCTAGCTTAAAGCATCGCATAGATCCTCTAATTACATAGGCAACACTTGAAGATTTTGTGAAAAGAGAAAGAGGAGAATTAAATTTTTAGCCAAGAGCAACAATAAATCCTAGGAAGTAAAATTCAAACCCCCAAATTAGGAGCACATACAAGTTAATTGTGAGCAATATTTTATTGGGTTTAAGTTTTATAACTTAAATTATCACTTGGACTTTAATTGGGAATCCTTGATTCTATAAAAATGAGATACCTCTCAAAATATGTAATACAAAATTTCATCCAATGTCAAAAAAATTTGAGATATAGGATTGGTATAACATACCTTTGTAATATGAATATATGATTTCATAATGATTATATTTTTGCTAATATCGTGGTTTGGATTTTAATCGATATAAGTGTTTATCATAACTAAAATTTAGTGGTTTCAATACTATATCATAGATTTATGTGTGTCAGCCATGATAGATGGTGAAATGTTTGTCATAGTACACACTCATATGATACAGTAAAAAGGAAGTACTAACGCATCCAATCTAAATGCATGAGATAATCTTATGTATGAAAACCTGAGATTGAGGTAGGTTTAATTATTACAAGTATGATATTTATAAAGTTAAAAGTATGAACATACTTATGACCAATCTATTGTGCAAATTCTAGAAGAACTAACCTCAAGTGATATGGGTGTTAAGTAGAATATTTAATCAATGAGTTTTACCATAGTGTATGAATCTCATGTCAGCCATGATTGATAGTGACGAGCAAGTCATAAAACACACATAAGAGGAAGTTCTTTGTATGTTGGTGAAAACTCTACGAGTCCATTCATCTTGGTCATATATGATTTTCATAGGTGTGATTCATGGGTAGATGTATATTAATTATCATAGAGTAAGACACTTATGAAGCTAAAAGTATTATTAGATTTATTACTAAATCATCTCGCATCATTAAGATATTAGGATTTAGAAAAAAGAAGTATAAATTCAAATTAATTATCAAAAGAAGTCGATGTATTGTCTAAAATGAGTAGATATGTGATTGACCTATGAATAAAAGAACATTTGATTTTAGTGGTGAAATACTGAGGGGACAACTATGAAGGGATCATCCTTGGTAGTGATAGTCCAAGAATGACAACCAACTTATATTTCATGAGGACACTTAAGGTATTTTTATACTAAACAATCATTCATCTAATAATCAAACACAACTTTGATCAAATACTAAAATAGTAAATCACGCACAAGGATATGGGTCAACCCATAAGTCTAAGTATCCTTACAAAAACCTAAGTCTATCTTACTCAAATCGAGTAACAATTAGTTCACTTTTTGTTGATTGAACTACGCACACAATTCATATGGGATTGATATATGGATGTATATCTAATTTACTAGTATGAACCATATACTTGCAGGACTACATTTGATGAGAGATAATTTTAGAGCTAGATTTAGAGATCAAATAAATTAACAATATATTTTGGCACTCTCACAAAGTTGGAACAACTTGTTTTTTATTGCTTTCATATTGCATGAATCCAAATTGATTACCATGCTATAGATCTTTAATTTAATAAAATAATGTCATTTGTAATGAAATAACTTTTTTTACATGTAAAACTCCTTTGTCCCAAAAGTTTAGATAAGTTTTTTTTAGATGCTACACATGTTTTTTAAATGATTTATTTTAAATAAGAATATCATAAAAGAAAATGGCTACAAATAATATCTTGAAGAAGATGCATCATGAGTCTCATATGAACACTAAATGAACATTATACAAACACTACATGAACACCACATGTCCCCGATACGAACACTACACAAACACTAAGCAAGGCTTCATATACAAAAAAAATTAGAAGAAGAGTATCACACATAGAGGTAGCCCAATCCCAAAATAAAGCATGTATCCTATCCAAACTTTGCAAAGGATTTTGGGAAAAAACTTCCCGAAGTTTTTTTTTTTTTAAATTAAAAAACAAGGGGATGGAGGAAAATACATTTTAGCATGAACAAATTAGTCATTTGATAAAATGAGTTATCTTTGAAATTTTATCAATCATCAATTGCCTCTTCCCTTCTTCACATAGTCACACATGCTGGTCAACCATTTCATGGCAACATATGTGACACCCCATCCCATGGGGGGTCCCATTCATTCCATCACACAATATAATGTGCAATAAATTAAATTTTCTCAAATGTACCATACATTTTTTTTCTTTTTCATTTGCTCAGCAAAATAAAAAAACACATATCATATTATTTAAGTCACAACCGGCTTCCCTTCACATGTGCGATCACGCATGTGGATCTGTCATATGCTCTAGAGCTGTACCTAAAAAGGAGTCCCGCAACTGAGTGAGCAAAGCTCAGTAGAGGTAAATTTTTATAGAGATACTCTCTACTTAAGTGCACGTAAATCATCATGCATATATATCAACACCCATTCAAGTACAATATTTATATGAATGCAATTATGGATGAAATATTTATATGTCCATATTCCCGAGTCACATCGACTCCCTCACACATGCCGAAGCCAAGTGTGACATATTGTGTGTGTGTGTGTGTGTGTGTGTAGAAATATTTATTTTTTTGGAATTATTTCAAAAAATATGGACCTCCTACAAAAAACATATTGGATATTTTTCCGAATAAAATATATTTTTTTGGATTTACTCCGAGAAATATGGACCTCGTCCGAAAAATATATTAGATATTTCTCCGATAAAATATTTTTTTTCCTTGGATATTTTCCAAAAATCACCACGTAACTCAGCCTAGACGTTGTTCCCATTCGAGTTCACAAATTTATAATAGCCATGCTCCAGAAAAAAATACTGCACAACTTAGTTTGGACGTTGTCCTAATTCGAGTTCACCAAATACAATCCATTTACCTTTATGTGTGTGTGTGTGTGTGTGTGTGTGTGTGTGTGTGTGTGTATCATGCACTCGCCCATGTATATGGAATGTTCCTGTGCACATGAAATGCAATTATGTCATTTACAATTAAATGACATTTCAGACACAACTATAACAATCCAATCCAATTCACCTGTACTAAATTTACTAAATGAAACACAAAATTTTCACCAATTAACCATTTCCAATGATATTTCTAATAATTCGAAATGAAATATATAACATGATCATCTAAGATTTTTAAATAGAAAGAAATTCTGATAGGAGAAAATCACTATGTTTTAGAAAATTTCATAAAAACTTTATAAATTCGATGTCAAACTGAAGATCTCGTCGTATAGAGCAACTTTAGTTCTTGGACTATTCTATTTCAACTCTAGAATAATCCATTTCAATCAAAAGAAAATCAACGGATAGTTTATATTTTTTTTCTTCGCATAGTGACACACTCTCTCACTTGCTCCCGAAGTTATTTTTTTCCCCGTCGGGCGTCATCCCATTTTCTAGATTCCCAGCGTGTTTTTATTTTTTTTATTAAAAAAAATATTATTATTTTTAATTTTTTTTTGTCAAATACATGGACTGCGCATGCGCATCCACATGCTGACATTATGGCATGGTCTTTTCGTATATGTGTGTTTGTTTATTTATTTATTTAATAATTATCTAAATTTTAAATAAAAAAACAATAACAAAATTCTGACTTCCTCAGAATTTGACGAAATTTGTCACCATAGCTATGTTTTCAAAGGCGAATTCAATAACGAACTCTATTTTATTATCAGGGTTCTAAAATTTTAAGTTTATTTTTCTTATTGCAAAATTTCTATTTTACCCTTTTTTTTCCAAAAACAAATCATATTATTTATTTCTTTATTTTTTTTGGATTTCACATTTTCTCCTCCTTAAAGAATTTCACCCCAAAATTCTCATAAATTCAACTTTACAATTTTAAACATATCCTAAAGTTAAAAAATTATTAAATTACTAAAACACATACCTTCATTTTCAAATAAAAAAGGATAAGCAACACGCATCGTGTCTTCAGGTTCCCATGTTACTTCTTTTATTTCTTGATGCTGCCATATCACTTTTACTAGCCTCAGAGTCTTGTGTCACAATACTTGGTCTCGACTAACAATAACGAGTTCCATCTACATCAATAACGAGTTTGCCCCAATCCATTACATGAGTTGGATCAAAGATATATTTCATAAGCATAAAGACGTGGAATATCTCGTGGATACCAGATAAATGTGGTAGTAATGCCAATTGATAGGTAACCAAAACCACCTTCTCAAGTATTTCGAAAGGCTCAATATATCTTGGCAAAACTTTCCACGCTTACTAAATTTGATTACTCATTTTGGCATCACTTTCAAGAAAATATGATCCCCCACCTCAAATTCTAGAAGTCACCTTCGTCTATCAGTATAACTCTTATGTTGACTTTGAGCTATAAGAAGACATTGTTGTATCCTACCTCAGCTCAAAAAACTAGAGATCAACATGGCTTTCCATACAATGCTTCATATAGTGCCATTTAGATACTTGCCAGATAACTATTGTTATAGGCAAACTTGACCAAAGGCAGCTATTCTTCCCAGCTATCCTTAAATATAGACAACATGCTCGCAACATATCTTCCAAAACTTGTATAGTTCTTTCTGACTGACCATCTATTTGTGGATGAAAAATAGTGCTCATTATCAACCGTGTTTCCATTGCTTTCTAGAAACTCTTTCAAAAATTAGCCACAAATTTGGGATCTCTATCTGATACAATAGATACTTGTACTCCATGTAATCGGATAATTTTTCATATGTATAAAATGTACAATTCCTCGCATGTGAAGGTCATTCGCATTGCCAGAAAATATGCTGACTTTGAAAGCCAGCCCATAATTACCCACACAGCATCATGTTTTTGTGATGTCCATGGCAAGCGAGTCACAAAATCCATTGTGATATGCTCTCATTTCCACTCTGCTACTTTCAAAGGCTGGAGTAATCCTGATGGCCTCTGATACTCAGGCTTTAACTGCTAACACATGAGGCATCGTCGAACAAAATCACCAATATGTCTTTTTATCCCATTCTAGTAAAACTGGCGACGAAGATTATTATATATTTTTGTGCCGCCCGGATGTACTGTAAAATGAGAACAGTAAGATTCTATAAGAATCTCTTCTCTCACTTCTACTATCCGGGGAACCACAATCCATCCCATATACCAAAGACTACCATCCATATGAAAAGCCCAACCTTCATCGCATGTATCAGCCTCTACTTGGTTCTTTATAGATAATATTTCTGCATCTTGTTTCTACATCTCAATCACCTTATTTAATAGTGACGGTATAACTACTAAATTCTCAATAACATCTTGACTTTGACTGCTATATTGTAAGCTGAATCATCCCACATCTTCAAGTATATCTTTTTCCCACAAAGCTATACTAGCTAGTGTACCTCATGACTTCCAGCTAAGTGCATCAGCCACCACATTTGTCTTGCCTAGATGGGAATGCAAATAAAATTATAATCTTCTAGATACTCCATCCATCGACACTGTCTCATGTTAAGGTCTCATTGTGTAAATATATATTTCAAACTTTTATGGTTTAAATATACCTCAAATTTCTCCCCATACAAGTAGTGATGCCATATTTTTAAAGCAAAGACTATAGTCGCCAACTCTATATCATGTGTGGGAAATTCCACTGATGATTCTTTAGCTGTCTTGAACCATATGCAACAACTTTCCCGGATTGCATCAGAATACATCTAAATCCATCTTTCGAGGTATCACAATACACTATATTTTTCTGTCCCCTATCTGGAACTATCAGAAAATGAGATGAAGTAAGTCTCCTTTTCAATTCATAGAATGGCTTTTCACATGAATCAGTCCACTCATACTTGACTTCCTTCTTGGTCAATCTAGTCATTGGAATAGCTAACCGGGAAAAATTCTCAATAAATCTTTTGTAATACCTAGCCAATCCAAAAAAAACTACGTATTTCAAAAATTAACTTTGGCCTCTCCCAACTCATAACTGCTCTAACTTTTTTAGGATCCACTAAGACACCATTAGATGATACTACATGTCCTAAAAATTTTACTTCTATCAACCAAAAGTCACATTTACCAAACTTGGCATACAACTCATGTTCTCTCAAAGTTTGGAGAATAATATTAAAATAATCTTCATACTCTTCTTAGGACTGAGAATAGATCAAAATGTCATCCACAAAAATCACATCAAAATAATCTAAATATGGCTGAAATATTCTATTCATAAGATCCATTATTACGGCAAGCACATTCGTTAATCCGAAAGACATTACTATAAACTCAAAATGCCCATACCATATTTTAAATACTGTCTTAAAAATGTCAGCCTCTCTAACTCACAACTGGTGATATTCAGTACGAAGATCTATTTTGGAAAAGACTTGAGTCCCTTTTAACTGGTCAAATAAATCATCAATCCTTGGTAATAAATATCAATTCTTTATCATAACCCTTTTCAATTGTTGATAATCAATGCACAATCAAAGGGTTTTATCCTTCTTCTTTACAAATAAAACCAGAGCACCCCAAGGTGAATTACTGGGTCTTATGAAATCCTTGTCCAACAAATCTTATATATGTACCTTGAGTTCTTGTAATTCAATTAGTGTCATTCTATGTGGAATCATAGAAATGGGTGATGTACCAGGATGTAACTCAATACAAAAATCCACATTTCTGTGTGGGGGTAATCCTAGTAATTCATCATGAAAAATATTCTCGTATTCACAAACTATCAGAAGAAGATCCATATTCAATATTTCCTCTTCTTCTAGGATGAGACATGTCAGCCAACCCATAAGTTATCTGTGCCATTTAGAATCATATATAGTCTAGGATAAAGCATCAAGTTTATCCCATTGAAATACAACACATATATCATATGGTGTGTGTATATAATTCTTCTACGATTATAATCAATAATGACTAGATGTGCTGTTAACCAGTCCATGTCAAGAATTACATCAAAATCTGACATGTCCATGACTCAAAGGTCTTCCATGAGTAGAAATTTTGAGATTTCTAACTCACAATCATGACATATCTGACTAATTTTATCCTTAGTCCCAAGGAGAAATCACATGCAATGTTTCTTCTAAGTTTTTCTCAACTTGTAGTAACCAATGATTTACTATCATTGGGTTCCCTTCTTCCATAAATATTGGAGGATGATGTGTCTTAAACTTTTGAAGATTACTTGATTCTTCTTGACCTCGGGCTGCACTAGTTTGTGTAACTCTCATAACGGCAACACCCTTAGCCTCTATGAGAGCCTGTTGATCAAAGTAGGCTGGGGGTTGATCCTCAGTTTGTGGACATCTCTAGTGTCCCCGTTCTCTACTTGTCATATACATAAGTGAAATAATAATATAAGAATCACAGTCACTCCTTATTATTAGTGCACATACCAACTAATAATATACTTTTCATTTTGAAAATATCATTTTATTTTCTGAACCAGCAAGGTTATGTTTTTTAACCTAGTGTTCTTTTTTCCCCTGAGTATTAGATATTTATATATCTAAACTTTTCTACTACATTATGAAACTTGTACTAATTTCTGAGTTATATGTAATTGTATACTTAACCCTCTGATACCAAGTTCTGACACCCCATTTCTCAGGGGGTCTCATTCATTCCATTACACAATACAATGAAATAAAATTTTCTCAAATGTACCATATATTTTTTTTCTTTTTTATCAATTCCGCGGAATAAAAAAAATACATAACATATAATAAAGCTACAACTACCTTCCCTTCACATGTGCAAATTTGCATGTGGATCTATCATCTGCCCCGGACCTGTACCTGAAAAGGTGTTCCGCAGTGGAGTGAGCAAAGCTCAGTAGAGGTAAACTTTTACAGTGTTACTTCATACTTAAGTGCACGTAAAACATCATGCATATATATCAATGCCCATTCAAATACAATATTTATATGAATGCAATTATGGATAAAATACTTATATGTTCATATTCCTGAGTCCCATTGACTCCCTCACACTTGCTGAAGCCGAGTGTGACATATTACACACACACCCACACACATATCATATATACATATATACATACATACATATATATATATATATATGTATGTATGTGTATATATATATATATGTATATATGTATGTATATATGTATATATGTATATATGTATATATGTATATATGCATATGTCTATTAAAATATTTAATTTTTTTGGAATTATTCCAAAAAATATGGACCTCCTCCAAAAAACGTATTATACATTTTTCCAAATAAAATATATTATTTTAGATTTACTCTGAGAAATATATACCTCCTCCAAAAAATATATTAGACATTTCTCCGACAATATTTTTTTTCCTTGGATATTTTCCAAAAACCATCACGTAATTCAGCCTGAACATTGTCCCAATTTGAGTTCGCAAATTTATAATAGTCATGCTCCATAAAAAATACCCCACAACTCAATCTGGACGTTGTCCAGATTTGAGTTCGCAAAATAAAATCCATATACTTTTATATGTATGTATATGTGTTTGTGTGTGTGTGTGTGTGTGTGTTTATATATATATATATATATCATGCACCCACCTATGTACATAGAATATTTTCGTGCATATGAAATGCAATTATACCATTTATGATTAAATGACGTTTCAGACACAACTATAACAATCCAAACCCAACTCACCTGTACTAAATTTTACTAAATGAAATACACAAATTTTTCTCAAATTAACCATTTCCAATGATATTTCTAACAATTCAAAATAAAATATATAACATGATTATTTATGGCCATTAAATAGAAAGAAATTCTGTTAGGAGAAAACCACTACCTTCCATAAAATTTCATGGAAATTTTATGAATTTGATGTCTAACTGAAGATCTTGTCGCGTAGAATAACTTTAGTTTTTGGACTATTCTATTCTAATTCCAGAATAATCCGTTATAATCAAAAAAAAATCAACAGATAGTTTATATATTTTTTCCTTGCATAGTGACTCTCTCTCTTCCGCTCCTGAATTTTTTTTTTCTTTCCCCCTCAGGCGTCATCCAGTTTTCCAGATTTCCGACATTTATTTTAATTTTTTTATTTAAAAATAATAATAATAATAATAATTTTATTTAAATTTTTTATTGTCAGATGCCTAGACCGCGCATACGCGGCCACGTGCTAATGTCGTTTATGTGTGTTATTTTTTTTAATTAAGTAATTTATTCAATAATTATTTAAATAAATAATAAAAATAATAAAATTCTAACTTCCTCAGTATTTGATGAAATTTATCACCGTAGCTATATTATCCAAGAAAAATTCAATAATGAACTCTATTTTATCATCAAGGTTCAAAAATTTTTAGTTTAATTTTTTTATTGCAAAATTTCTATTTTAACCATTTTTTTTCCAAAAATAAATCATGTTTTTTATTTCTTTATTTTTTTTCTGGGATTTCACAACATACAAATGTTCAATGTTAAAATTACCAAATATTCTTGAGTATCTTGGAGTTTTTATACTATCTGTAAGCACGAAAATGAGACAAATAAAATAATTTCATAATTTTGGAGTTTTGGTAGATTTTAATGAATAGAAATGAAATCAATAAATTTTTAAAGATTTTTGGCTAATTAGTAGATTATGGATCATCGAGTAGCTTTAACATTAATTCTTGGCCAAAACACTACTTAATTAGTCATGAAAATCTTTATACGTCATGACTCCACCACCTCATTAGTGTAATCCTTCAACTATATAACATATTTTTTATAACTGTAATATTATCATAGAGTCATATACATACTTATCTCATTTAATTAAATAACTATGATATTAATTTCTCATCAAAGTAACCAAGTATCATACTAGTACAAAAATTAATGGCCACTTCCTAGTACCATGACATTATTATTAATATAGCTTTTCAGTCTCAAGTCAAAGCCATGAATTTTTTACAAATTCATGATCTTTGAGCTATAAAAAGTTATAAAGTTTAAACTACTCTGACCAAAGGCATAGTAAGTATCCAACACTATAACTTTTGGACATAAAATATTATAGATGATATTTATTCGAGTACAACCATTTCCCAAAGTCATGACTCTTATCCTCAAGAGAAGATAAAGTCAACTTTTATTTCAAGCTAATTGCTAGTGTTGTATCCTTTTTTATGTCATATCTATAAAATAAATGAGAGAGATGAAGGCCAAAGTCACATCTATTTCCAATGCCATGAGCATATGATACACATGAGAGGTTGTTCCTAATACCATGACTATTTGTAGCACCACTACTATATGATGATTGATATAGACTAATGCCAAAGTTGATGCTATTCTCAACATCATAGCCATTTGATGTACAAGAGTGACTATTCTTTATGTAATTATCATCTATGATCCCTTGACCATATGATATACATGAGAGGCTATTTCTAATGCCATGGGTATTTCTAGCATCTCCACTATATGATAAATATGAGAGAGAAATGTTATAGTAGTGGTCATTACTAGTACTACAACTTTGTGTTACAGAGATATTAAGCTCAAGTCATGGCTATTTCCATGCATTGAGACTCTGTGTTATAGAAAGATTGAGACATATTTCAAAGTTGTACCTACTTTTTAGAGTCCTGACTTCAAACTCAAAATATGAAGGCTAAATTCATAGTTTTTTTTTCAAAAGTAATGATCTTTTTACTTTAAGAAATGCAAAAATATTTAAGTATAAAGAGAAAAAAAAATATTAGAAGAAATCTTTTTCTTCTTTCCATGTACCAAATAGAATTCAAAGTGAAGTAACTAAACTCTATGAGTGATTTTTGTGCTCCCTATGAGCTCCACACACTAACATGGGACACTTGACATAAGCTAAACACTTGATTTGGGAGACATGACTCTCAAACACCTCCTCCCTAGGTTAAATTTGAAAAAATCTATCAAAATAGCACTTAGTCTAGGGTTCATTTAATTTTATTTATGTAATGTATAATTAATTTTTACATTAATAAATATGTTTGATTAATATTGTGGAATAAAAATTGATAGATATGATGATTAAATAAAAGTTGAATTAGATATTTAACTATTCATGGGTTTCTAATAGTTGTCTTAGTGGATGTTGATAAGTAAACTAAGAGGTTCACTCATGAATATGGTAGGAAGGAAGTGAAAATTTTTTCGATCATGATGTATGAGATAAACTTATATACTAAAACTCAAAATTTAGGTATATTAATCATTGTGAGTATGGTACTCATGATGCCAAAAGCATGAATATTTTTATATCTCAATCTATTTTACATGTCTTAGAAGAACTATTTCAATTGAAATGAACATTTTATAAAATATTTTTATGAGTTTCATCTTTTGTGTGAGAATTTCATTGTCATCTAGAATGATGGTGAAAGGTAATATTTGGGATATGTGTGAGTATATTATGACATCTAAGAGACATATATTTATTATGTGAGTATGATACTTACGAAGTATAAAATACAAATACTTTCAAACCATGATACTTCTTGGTCTTTATGATATGTAAGGCTTGATAATAAAAATGTACATCGAAATAACTATCAAAGAGCACTTGATGAGTTGCCTAAAAAGTATATACTTGTGATTGATTCTTGAGTAGAGATAATTTATTGTCTTAAAGGTATCTATGATGGGACCATCATTGAGATAGACTTAATGATGATAATTACCTTATAAAGAGTTGGGTAAAAGAGTAATTACACAACAAATAGACATTTGTTTTATGTCCAAACTCAATATAATTTGAACTATTTGAATATATATCATATAAATTAAATGTACAAATCATTAGATCTAAGATTGATACCAAAATTTATAAATATCTTCTTTACTAGAATTTTATCATTTCACTATTGATTGACCAAACTTTTAATACAATTTATATGAATTCAATATATTGATGAAAGTCTTCTTTACTACTTGTATGACCCATATTTATGGATCTTTGTGGATGATATACCCTTTCCAAAAAGTTTTTTTTGGAAAATATTGAACTAACAAAATTAGGTAGTATAACAAAGTCACAATAAGTTATTGATATCTTTAATCAAAATTATTTAGTTTGGTTTGTTAATGTGATTTGACATATTTATCCTTGAGAAAGAATATTTTTTTAGTAGTTTAGATAGTATTAATATTAATAAAGTTTCTTGAATCTAATGGCTAGTGTTGTTATCTTATTTGAAAAATGAATTATTATGTTGTATATTTTACTTGCTGCTTTTTCTTTATTTTTATGAGTCGACTCTATAAGATTGAGATACCACTTTTGCACCTAGAAATCAAAAGAATTAGGAGAGTGATTTCAATATAAAAATCTGATAAAGAACTTATGGAGGGAACTCATAGTAATAGAGAGACCCAAGGTTATAATCAACAAGCTTTCCAATAGCCCATCTACCATGAACAATGAGAGATTGTTGATAGCCCATGAAGATGGACACTTATTTGATTATTCAAATGCAACAAGTGGAAATAAACTATTTTGAGTTGAAGACGAGTTTGATAGTAATGGTTTAACAATACTAGTAAGTGGAAAGATATTGGAGGATCATAAAGAACATAATGTGATATTTTTGGAGCTGTGTGACCTGGTAAAGAAGATTAGACTTTTGCACCAATGCATTAAGGTTATATTTATCTCATTCTCATTAAGGGGTAAAGAATGAAGTTAGTTTTAGTACTAATATCATGGATCCCATGAGAGTTGAGATAAATCCATGAGAGTCATTCTTACTAAGTTTTTTCCACCTTAAATCACATGTTAGTTAAAAGTAAGATAAGTTAGCTTTGGTAAGATGAGCATGAAACTCTATATGTTGCTTGAGATTATTTTATGAGTTATTGAGGAGATGCCTTTAACAATGGGATATATTATATAATAAGGTATACAATTGATGTGACCATAAGTAGTTTGATTGCGAATAAATTACTAGAGGAGACATATACTTGTTTGAGGAGCTAGTGAAAAATAACTACCAAACTCTAATTGATTATTCCTATATGCGAAGACAAGCTAGAGTGATGGAGTTGGATCGGTTCACCATAAATGAAGTAAAAATGTAGACTTTCCTAAGGATCCTTGATACTCAAGAGGAAAAAAGAAGAAAAACAGGTAAAAACAATATTTTGCATCCACACAAAGTGGTGAACTTGGATCTCATTTATCAAATGAAGGAAGACAAAGAAATACAAAGAAAAGGGCACATGCTTTGACCCAACAATAATAAAAAATTTTCATATGAAGGCTATTTGAGTAGGCTGTAGAATGTTGGACAAGCTCTGAGAAGTTTCAGGAATAATATAGTGAGCTATAATAATAAAGGAGGATCAAACTTGAATTATGAACTTTTCCTATTAACTTTTTCACCATATTTAACACACCTATTAACTTTTCCTTATCATAGTTTATGTTTTTGTCTCCCTCTTCATTAACATCCACATTAATTATTAGTCTAATTTAGTTTGTAAATTATTAGTATTGTAGCCATACTAGTAACTTTAAATTGCTTTCAAGTGAGATTGAAATTATCTTAGATTCAATTCAACCATGCTTTATTTTTTTAGAAGATCTATTGATGAGATACTTATTAAAGTAAAGATAAACACTTCCCTAGTTAGAAAAACTTGTTATAAGGGTTTGTTTTGATGTCATTTTACTTATTATTATTTGATTGAGTATTACAACATCATTAATAGTAAAATATAATTTCAATCTTATCACAACCCATGGGCACTCTTATTTGGGTGCCATGATGGACTAGGTTTGTATGAAAATGATTTTAAAGAATAAAACATGTTAATAGCCAATATGAAAGATTTTTTGCATTGGTAAATTTAGTTATTTACCCATCAAGTAAATAAGCAAATAATGGGAAGGAGGGTTTACAAAAATATGGGTACAAGAAAATTGAATTTATATTGAAAAATCAAGAAAAATATATATCGTGATCAATAATACTACAGGCTTACTTGAAATAGGAAATCAACTACATGTCTATTGATGCTACATACAAGTTGATAATAGCTTCTCTTTTTCCTATTTTTTATGTTCCTTTCATTCTAGAATATTTACACCTCAAAAATTCAGTGGAAGCAAAGTAAAACAAGAAAAATAAGTCAATATTTCTCCATTTCAAGCATTAAAACATATCAAATTCTAGAGAATATCATGAATATTCATAAATCATCAAGTAAAACATTCATGGGTAAAAGTAAAATTGTTTACACACAAAATGGCTCTATGATTATTATATGACACGGTTGTTAGAACTGGGTTATACTAAAAGCCATTTATGATTATTTTCTTGATCCACATCCTTGTTATTTTAATAAAAGTTTTTTTAATGAGCTTAATTGTAAAAATACTTTTTTATTTTATTCTGCTTATAGATGATTCATTATGTAGAGATTAGGATATACACAAATGGTTAAATCATTAGTGTTTGTCAAATATAAGTTTTATATTCACAATCTATATAGAATAGGATACCTTATTGGTAAAATTATAGTACTAGATCTTAGTGAGTCTATCTTGACTATGATGAATGGTAAATTATAACTTCTAGTGCTAGTACACTTAAATATATTAAATGAGACTATTATGGTATAATTATTTTGTATTGACTTGTAAAATAAAATATACTATAGTTATTATGAGCATTATTACTCTTATTCTTGAAGGTAATTATTTTTTGCCTATATTTGTTAATAGTTACTTTGATTCATAAATGATGAAGTCTATAAATAGATTTAAGAACTTCATAAATTGGATAGTTTTATTAATTATATGGTAAATATTAATTACTGATGGAATCCATGTCATGTCAAAAAGATTGATGATACCCCTTAAGAAAGCTTATAAGTTTTGATATTGTCAAACCCTATAGGCATATATTGATCCAATAATTCAAATAAATTATGTGTAAAGTATCAATGAAATAATTAGAGGCTGAATGAATAAGATTATTAGTAATTTTGATTCAGTTCATGAGTTTCTCTAATCTTAACATGAGATGTTTAATGTGTGATAAATAATAAAATGTAAAATGTATTTAGAATAAGTGAGAAAGTGAAATTATAATTATGTAGTCATGAATTATAATTAATATAAATTATTGTACGCAATAATTTATATTGGAAACCCGAGATCTTATTTGGGTTGGGGTCCATTCCTTAACCTTATCCAGAAGCAATAAAAGGAGTCGTACAATTTTTGTTTGTTTGAAATATAAGTATATATATAATAAGAATAATAAATTTAATTGTAATCTAATTAATTTGATTTGGCTATTAAATCAATAAATTTATATGCATTAAATTAATTATAATTATGTATATTTATATTTTAAATAAATAGATTCTAATTTTAAATATTAAAAGAAATGAATGGGTCGATTTAATATAAATTTATGTTTGGTTTTAATTTTAATATATATAAAAAAAATACATTAGTTCGATGATACGAATCCAGTACAACATTATCGTCAACATCGCACCATTCTAGAACTATGGACATAAGAGAGAGGACCTTCCCGGCGAGCTCAGTTTAATGTAAGTTTCTACCTATAATGTTTACAAAATGAAATAATAATAAAATAATCCTAATCAACAAGCAATATAAAATTATTTTTGAGTTTTTGAATCCCTGACTAATGTTGCAAGCAAAACCCTAACACAACAATGCAAGCTTTGGACTTAGGATTGATGTTCAACATTTCCAAATCTTTGGGAAGATTAGAGTGAGCAACTAGTTCCTAGTAGAAAAGACTCAAGAAAATATGGGAAGATCCATATTCTACATCCACATGTTTTGTAATATATATTAAGAATTTGAGAATAAGTAAAAAACATCTAAAAATATACTTATACGTATACATGGCTATAGAAATTCATGAAACTATAGTGTGTGTGTGTGTGTGTGTGTGTAAGTTCTCAAAATATATATTTTTCAATCCTATCTCATTTTCAAAGATATGCATAATATATGTATATTGAGACTCCAACAAGATACAACAAGACATACTAATAGAGAAACTAACATGTTAGCTCAAACCTTACTATCATAGCCATTGGATAACGCATGCACCTACTTTCATGATCTAAAGACCTATGAAAGATTTATTAGTTTCTTACCCTATGACCATCACTCCACGAAGCATAACTTCACCATAAGCATGCAAAGGGGTTTAGTGTCATTCTTTCCGGGGAATCTCATGCCCTTCTCCTTAGATAATTTTTAGTTCTAGCCCTCCATGTATTGGTCAGGACTGATAGTCACCTCAACATCACTTATCAAAATTGTGTATTTTTTCAAAATTAATCACATATGGCTCAAGGTATTATATAGCTAAAATAGCTTCATAATATTTCATATAAGGTTTTATACATGCATATCAACATATTCCAAATTAAAAATCAATTATACAATTCATTAACTATGACTTTGACACCATTCATAACTATTTTTCTAGTTTTTAGAAAAATAATTCTCTTAAAAATATATGGGTAAATAAGTTTCTAAATTATCAAAAAGTCATTTTTATAGTATCTAATTTATGAAATTCTATCAATTCATCAAATATCTTAATTAAATCATGTAAAGTTTATGAAATTCATTTCGAAAAAAACATAAAAAATAGTTTGTAACAAAATACCCAACATCACATGTTATAAAGCAAGTATATTTAACTAATAACATAAAACATGAAATTCTCACATTATTTTATAGAGATTTACTATCTTAACTAATCCTTTCCAATCAATAATCTTAAATCCTTAGCTTCAATATTTAAAATCAAGCTATATAATCCCAGTCCAACAACTTACTAAAAGAATATGCAAATAAGGGCGAGATTTTGAAAAAATTCAAATATAATTTAATGCATAAATCAAATAAATAAAATTACATCATTTCACCATAACTCCAACTTCTTTTTTATTAAGATTAAAGCATTTCTTATACTTCATTACTTACTAGAAAGTATTTTTACCAAAATTTTTGAATTCTGAGCTTTAATTTAAGGAGTTTGGTAAATAAATAAGGGACATGAGAATATAACTAAGAGAAAACAAGAGAACTAGAAAAAAAAATCATGAAGGTGAGATATAAATAAATTCTAGTAAGTGTAAAGAAATGTTTGGTAAAGAAATGAGTTCTATATAAAATGTTTCAATTAAAAGAAAAAAGAAAACTATTTTCAAATTTGAAATGATAGTTTTCAAATTTGGAATAGAAATTTTTGAATTTGACATAATGGTTTTCAAATTTGAAATAATAATTTTTAAATTCGACATAATGATTTTTGAATTTGAAAGCCACCTATTTTGATTTTCAATTATTTAAAAAAATGTTTTGCCTGATGCACAAGAAGACAAAATCTAGTTTTCGATATTCAATACACCAAAATATAAATATTTAATATTTGGAATATTTTTTAAAATACTTAACTTTTAGGTCTTTTTCTTTGTAATTATTTTTTTACTGTGTATACCAAAACATAATTTACATTTTTATTTTTTATTTATATGACAAAATTTAATGATATGTCAACCAACACACACATATATGAATATTTATGTTTGTGTATCAATACATATTAGCATATAAGCATGTGTACTTAGGTATATCATTATGTGTGTGTGCCTATTTATCTAGAAACACATAGATACACACCACACTTGCATACATGCTAACAATAAAAAATGATGTGTGCTATTTTAATAATATAAAATGAGAAGATTTCGAGTTTTTAATTAGAAAAGTTTGATGAAAAATAGTGTAAAGACATGAGTAGGAAAGTAATTAACTATCTACTTAGGCAAGTGAAATTATATCATATGAATATTTTTCTTTAGGTGTCTACAAAAATTTAGCATATGTGCATCTCTCGATAGGCATATCGCTCTATGTATGTGCCTATTTATTTATTAAAATATCCGAACACCACACCTGCATACACTATAAAAATAAAAAAAGAAGCATATTTTATAAAAAAAATAAAGAGGGCGGAATCTTAGTTTGGAAATAAAAAATTTTTATCAAAAAAAGTACAAAGCTATTAGTAAGAGAGCAATCAAGAATCTAGTTAGCCAAGAGAAATTCTCTCATATCAAACTAAACATGGATGATCATACAATTTTCAATGAAATTTTGTGCAGAATGATATTCAAAATTATCAAATTCATGTTGGATCTTAGGCTATTTAATGATAATGAAACTTTATTGCTTACTATGTGCATTCCAGATTTAAATCCTCATTATTTCTACTTTTTAATCAAATCAACCTTCCAATTACCTTAAGAAACTAAAATTTAATGTATGACATGTAATATTATTTATGTTTTTTGCTTTTTGAGTGCCAACTTATAATGATATCATGCACAAATGCTAATTGTGTATGTTTTGAACATCAAAATATATTTTTTATGTACACGTTCACATTCTTTAATCACAATTCATTAGAAAGTTGTGTATTGTGATAAAAGAAGCTGAGAAATTTGGATTAGTAAAGTAATTGACACTAATGAGATAAGTTACATTACTTGATATTATACTAAAATTGTTTGTCCAGCAAATACTTGTGAAACTTTTATATAGAATAAAATTCTAAATTGTAAAATTTATGTTGGATCTAGGACTATTTATGGATTAAGAATCTCTTCTAGCAATGTTGATTTTCAAATTTGAGAGTACTTTTTTTTTTCAAAATTTTTTAATCAAACCAACTTTTTACTTGCCATTAGATCTAAATAGTTTTGACATGTAGCATACAACATATTTATAATTTTTTTGAATACAAAAAAATAATAATAAAATAATGCATAAATATTTAATTTTGTTTGTTTAAATTTGATTATTCATTTTTAATGCATAAGTTTATTCAATTTTCGGGTTCATATGAATGTGGATTGTGATAATGATAAAAAATAATCTATTTTTCTTATTTACCATGATAAAGAATAAATGAAGTTATTAAAAAAAATTTCAGATAAGAAAATTTAAAATCATTTCTACTTGACTAATAGTCTTTTATTTTATTATTAAAAAACAAGAGAAAAGTTCAAACAACAAATTTACTATTAAAGATGTAATGTCACTGCTACCACAAAGAGATTCACTAGCTAATCATTTCTTAGGTACAAAACTTTTTGTTTGTGTGTGAGTGTGTGTGGATATATCCAAGTAATTATGTATATATATATAGATAGATACATACATACAATCACACACATAAGCAAACAAACAAACACACACACACACACACCACTATATTTATTGACTAGCATAAACATATATGAATTTCTTTGTCTGTTTATTCATATTAGCATTTAGCACATATGCATGTAAATATCATTATATCACTATGTGTGGATGCCAATATATCTAGAAACATACACACACAACATAAATGCATTCACATTAACAAAATAAATGAGATGCATCATATTACAAAAAAATAAAAGGTGGTCAAGGTGTACAATTCATGTTGGATCTTGAGCCATTTAAGGATTATGAAGCTTACCTTCATAATCCTTTGTGCATTTGAGATTTCAAGCCTATTTTTTTTTCTGATTTTTTAGTCACATCGAACTTTTCTCTCATTTTTAGAGACTAACATTTGATGTATTGCATGTAATGGTAATTTTGATACTTACTAAATGATTGGAAAAAATTAATGATATTTAACAATAATATCTAATTTCATTTGTGTTTAAAATGACAATTTATTTTGGAAAAATACAATAAAATTAGAAAAAAAAATATTAGTGCTAATGCCTTTAGTAGAAAGTAAATGGCTAACTAAAATGTGATTTAATAACAATTTTTTTTTTAATTTTTGAGATTTGATGTTTAAAGTTAATACAAAAAATACCACATTGATAATTATTTATGATACATTACTAGAAAGAATCAATACATAAAAAATTACAATAATAATGAATGGTGAAATTGAGAAAAGAAATAAAAGGGAGGAAGTATTTGATTTTCGTTTCTCAAAATTTATGATTCTGTGATAAAGAGACATGTTTTTGTATCTTACAATCCTATTATTTAGAAGAAATACTCAAATAATCTTCTTGTATCATTTATTCTATTGATCCTAAATGTATCAAATTTAAGAATATGAATGAACTATTTCACCTGTTTGTGAGGAAAGATAGAATACTATATATGTCATATATGCTTCTTCATATATTTTTATTTCATATTGGAAGTAGGATATCAATAATCAATTCAATGATTTTTTTTGTTTGGAATGGCTAGAACAAGCAATAAGAATAATTTAGTTTCAATAGTTATTTGATAAAGAAAAAAGCCAATCCTTTTTTTCCAGATAAATATAATGTAAAATCTAAGTTTGTGGATAGGTGAAATGTCACATTGCCCACATTAAAAGTCCATTTTGGATTTTGGATTTTTCTTCTATAAAAAAAAGCTTCCCCTCTGTTTTGAGTCATCCCAATTCTAATTCATTCTTAGCTTGTATTTTAATTTATTATCATGTTTATTTTATTATTTTAAGATTGAATTTTTTATTTTCTAATTATTTATATAGGTTCTATTTTTATAATAGTGGTATTAGGGTGAGGTTTAAAATAGTAACTTTTATGGTTAATATATGTCTAGAAAAATTCTATCAAAAGGATGATAAGAACGTTAAGGTCTATGGTTTTTAAGATAGTATTGCAGCCCATCCCTTTGCCTAGGATCTTCCTTGGTATATTAAAACAAATAATTACTACTATTCTCATGCACTATTCATGGTAAATGTGAAATAACTAGCATCAAAATTTGAAATAGACTATTTCAATGAGAGTAATTTTCATTATGAAAAATAAAAATTAAGATAATATTGAGGAAGTATAATTGTTTAGATGCAATTGGAAAAGACCCACCAGATAATAAGTGGAATGAGATGAATGATAATATGTTTGCTTATCTGTATTTGACACTAGATGATGGAGTACTATCTAGTGTAGCAGAAAAGAATATGATAATGGAAAATTAAGATACTCTCATAAGAGTGTATGAGGCAAAGTTTACTTCACAATGAGATCTTAAAAAGAAGACTTTATACTATTTGATTGATGGAATATACTAATATAACCAATCATATCAACACCTTGGATACTCTATTTTCTCATGTTTCTATGTTGAGTCATAAAATAGAAGAAATTAAACATGCTAAGATTTTACTTTGAAGTCAACTTGATTAGTATGATCAATTTATCATCAATCTGATGAATGATATCCTTTATGAATTATCTAGTCTTTAATAATATTTCAGCTACAATCTTAAAAGAAAGTAGAAAAAAAATGAGGACATACATATAAGTGCACAACAAGTAGAAGCTATGATAGTGAAATGAGGGAGATCAATAGTTCGTGTGACCTCATTGAGAGTCAAAATTTTGGTAGATCAAAATTATGAAGTAAGAAGAATATTAAGTGTTACAAATATGACAAAAAATAAAACTTCAATAGAGATTATTGATATAAGAAAAAAGTGAGACTTATGAATCATCAAATACTTAAGGGAATATTGCACATATCTATAATGATGAAAACATCGTATACAACAAAGTGACAACAACAATTAAATCTTGTGATGCTTCAACATGTTAGGTAGTAAGCTAATTTCTACTTCACTTCCTGTTAATTTCAAGTTATACTCAAGTATGTATCCTAGCATGTAAGAAGAGAGGAGGGAGATATCTTGAGTACCATATGTATTAGTAGTTGGAAGTTTGAGGTTCACTATAATTTGTACATGACCATATATTACACAAGTAGTATGAGTGGTTAGTTAATTCATGATAAATCTTGGCAGATAGCATTGAAGTATTGTGAAAAGGATTTTTAGACACATTAAAGGAACATCAAATGCTATATTATGTTATACTATTTTGGACCTTATTTTCATAAGCAATGTTGATATAGACTATGTTATTGATATTGTAGTTACACAAGTCTACCATGGGTTTTGTTTTCACTCTTATTGGAGGAGTTGTAAGTTGGGTTTCAAAACTACAACTTATTGTGTCACCTTTTATGCTAGAGGAAAAGTATACTATAGTTACACAAGCAAGTTAAAAGAAAATATGGATGAATATACTATTTGAAGAGCTTGAACACAAAAAAATAAAATTATTTTATTTTGTGATATTCACAGTACTCAACTCATCAATGAATCTAATATTTTACTAAAAGACAAAATATATCATAGTATAATATCACTTTGTGTGAGAAAAAAATACAAAAAAGAAGTGTGAATATGCAAAAAATTAATATCAGTGAGAGCCTAGCAGATGTTATGACCAAAATAATCAACACTGATTAGTTTGTAAGGTGAACCTCTTATCGCTTAGCAGGTACATAAGTAATCATTTTTTTGATAAGTGAGGAAGATGAATTTCACTGGGAAAATAATATAACAAAAGAAACTATAATATTTATGGAGGAAGCACTAGAGTATGAGGTACAATAATAAGTTGAGTCTGAGGCTCCCGAAGTTAGTCAACCAATTTATAATAAAAGGCCACTTTCTTAGCACTTGGAGTATATTGTGGAGAGCAATATTGCATATTATCTTCTAATAGAGGATGGAGAACCATTAATATTTCATAAAGCTATAAGTAACTTAGATGCATCTCTCTGGATGAAAAAAATAGAGGAATAAATTGATTCTCTACATAAGAAAAAGACTTGAAAGCTAATACAATTATCACATAAAATAATAGTCATCAAAAACAAATGAGACTAAAAGATTAAGCATAAGAAAAATGATCAAGTAGAATGATATCATGCAAGATTTGTGGTGAAAAGATATGCTTAGAAATAAAATATCGACTTCAATGATAGTTTTTCTCTAATATTTCATCTTAGATAATTATTTTAGTAGTATAGATAGCAAAGTTGTATATGAAAGAAATAATAAGATTTCATGGATTCTTTGGTTGGTATATTATCTAAAATATATATGAGATTTATTTCCATACTCAAGAACAATTTGAAGCATGTAATTAGAATAAAGATCAATGTGAGTTCTTCATATCATTTTCAATCAAATTTACAAAAATGGAAAGGGTGAATTAGAGGCTTAAGGATTTGTTGAGGGAATATGTTCTTGATTTTCTCATTTAAATGAATGAATTTCTTTTGTTGAATTCGTTTGTCAGTTATAATAGTACTTATTAATCCACTATTAATATATGCCTATGTGAATATTTATATAGAAGAAAGTGTATGTCTCCAATGTACTAGAACAAAATTAGTAAAAACAATGAGATTAAACTAGTAGAAAAAAAAAGTCTAGATGATTGAAATTATTTGAGAGAGAATGAAGAAAACTCTAGGGTGATAAAATACTAATATAGATGAAAGAAGTGACTATCAAAAGTTTTTAGCACGAAATAAATTTTCTGCTAAAAGATTAAACTCTTATGAGTCATAAAAACATTTAGAACAAAATGGCTTTAAGCCTTATATATGGTGGACCATTTGAAATATTGTCTAGGATTAACAAAGAAGCTAATCAATTTTGTTTACCTCAATGATGGGCTAAAGTCTTTGACATATTTTATGCATCAACATTGAAAAAATATGGGCAAAACTCCTCTCAAGTGTTGATGGAGGATCTAATAAAACTGAATGAAGACAACTCATGATTAAAATATTATCTTGATAAGTTTTGATAAAGAAAGTGCTAAGAAATAAGATAATTATGTTAGTAAAGGTTCTCTATAGAAACTAAAAAATAGAAGAAATTTACCTGAGATAAATAAGCCTAAACTTTACAAAGACAAGATTCCTATAAGTTAGGAGAAATCCAACATCAAGAATGTTTTACTACTAAAAAACTATATATGCGTAAACTTTATTCATTGATTGCGATGCAAAAATTATATATCGCAAATAATTGACAAAGTTTTTTATTAAGTTGTGGTTAAGTCTACAAGTTTGATTTTTCTTGAAAAAATTTTAAATTTCATTAATTTGAAAACTTCTTATTAAAAATAATACAAAATTTGCCAAAAAAAAAAAGAAAAAAATATATAAAATTTTTGTGCTTTAAAAATAAATAATTATACGAAGTACTTGGATTAATAAATGCCCATGATTTTGAGAGAAAAAAAACTTACTTTGCTTTAATATAATCCTCCCATTTTTTAAAAGCGAAGAAACCCAAGGGCCAACCCACTTGTTTTGAAAACTACCCAAGTTTAAAAAGCCATTTAATGTGGGTATGCAAACTCAGAAATTATGAATTCAATCCCATTCCCTTCATTTTTCTTCCTCTCTATGTTCTTTGTTTCTCTTATTGATTCAACAAATATTCTAAGGTAATTTAAAGTTTTTTTAGTTTTTCTATGAAGTTCTTTTTGTTTATTTTCTTTTGAATCATTCTCACTAAAGGAATTTTAAAAAAATGTAACTTCCAACCATGTATGATTCTTGGCCAAATAACCATTGGATGTTTGCATAAATTTTTTAAAGAGAACTTATTTGTGGCATATAAAAATATTTTTGTAGCATAACAACTTAGTACAATAACAACAACAACACATTACTTACTTTATTGGGGGTTGATACGAATATTTCAATAATTTCTTAAAACATGTAATGCATTTAGAAATTTCTTGAAAACATTCTTGAAGATATATGTAAGAAACCTAGAATAATGAATATATAATAGGGGAATATGTTAATATAGATTAAAATCTATACAATAGCAAAATAAAATGGAGTGATTTTTATCAAAATATAAATTGCTCAACTAATTTTGAAAAGTCAAAAAAAATGTTGGATTATTGGAAATAAGATATATGATGGGGGAGGTCAATTGATCAATAGTTAACCCTAAGCCATTAAAAATATCTAGAATATATTTTATTTAATGCACTATAAACTTTTAATTCAAAAAATTCAATTGAGATTAAAATTTCTGTTTTTTGAAAATTACCAAGTTTTTAACAAAAAAAAAAATTCAACCTAGAAATTTATTTTAATTAAAAGTAATTAATTATAATTCTGAATTTTAAAATAATTGCATAAATAAACTCAAATTATCCAATCAACAATCAAAAATTAAAGAAAATTCATTATACACATTAATACCCAAAGTTCAATATACATTGCCTTTTCAAAAATATGTCATGAAGACTTCTTAACATGTACTAACTTTTGCAAGATAATAAATACCAAAAATTATGTTTTGAACCAAATTTAATTTTCTAGAATATAAAACCCTAGAATTCAGAAATTGAGAACAATAATGTCGACTTAAGATTTTTTGGAGAATGTTCCAGAAATCAATACTTAGCCTCCCTTAACTAGTTAGGGAATCTACCACTTTAGTGTATTTAATCACTGGACAGAGGAGGAGCATTTGTCCAATAATAATATTTTTGTAGCTTAGAAACTCAACACAACAACAACAATACATCACTAATCAGCACAATAACATAGCAATACAACACATACTATCACAATAATTTGGCACATGAGAAGAAAAAAATAACTCACTATTTTATTTTGTTTCTTTTCTATAAAAACATATGCTAGATAAAATTGAGAGTGAACCCCTTGTAACCTCTCAGTTTCTCGGAAAAAAAAAAAGCTTGTTTTACAAAAATGCACACCCACTAAAAAAATTAGAGAGTTATGTTCTCTTAGTTTTACAAAATTCAACCTTGTACAAAAATCAAAAGAGGCCACTGGATGAAAAACCAAAACCCTACAGTTTAATTCATTTTTTTTGTTTAAAAACTATTTGATGGGGACACTCCCACTATCCAAGAGGCACCACACATGCCTCTTTGCAAAAAATGAGAATCCTTTTTATTGTTTATTTTTAATTTTAGAATGTAGGAAATTATCTCATGTTCATGGTCCACTACACTTCACACTTATGAAAAAATAAAAAAATTAAAAATAACAATATCTAAAAATAAATTATACAAGCTTAAAATAACAATTATATATTGCTAATTTTCAATTATAATAATTAAATAGGAATACAAACCAAGTAAAACTTAGTCTACCCAACTCAAGCATGCCCAATAAATCTCCTCCTCAATCTTTAGTGAGAAAATACATACTAACAAGTGACTTAAAGAATTAAATTTAACTGACAATTAAGATTTATAAAGTATATCGATTATATTTTTGTTTGTGCATGCTTTTTCATTAATAACTAACTTTTTATCTAATATAGATCATATATAATAATATCATACATCAATGTGTTTTGACCTATTTTAATAGGTCAAATTTTTAGAGTATTGTATGACACTCTAACTATCATACCATATGGTGTATGTATCATGTTGCACATCCAAATATATAAGAAACCTTTTTATTTATAAATTTCTTTGTAAGCTTTAGTAGCTTTAATGAACTCAACCTCATTATTGGATAATACTATGCACTTATGCAACTTGGAATACTAGGATATAACTACCACTCAGGGGGTTATTACATAACTCAAGATAATTCTTTGTTAATCCAAATCATTAGCCATATTGGAATCAATATATTTGAGAAGTATGAATTTTAATCATTCAAGAAAAAAAGATAGTTGAGAAGGCCCTCTTAGATACCTCAATAAAGATTTCACTACAGCCCAATGACATCTACTTAAGTTCGAAAAAAATGACAAATAATAGTGATAATGTGTGCTACATCTGGTCTTGTGTAAACCATAACATATATAAGATCGCTAACATCTAAGGATGGAAAACACAACTCATGCCTCTCATTCTTTTATCAAACTCAAAATTATGCTCAATATTTAGCTTAAATATTTTTGGCTAAAAGAGTTGAGATTGGCTTAGTCTCTTTCATAAAAAAATTTATAAAAACTTGATGAATGTCTCTCATCCCTATAATCAATCTGACTAAAAGGAAGCCTTACATAGAAAAAACATTTATTAGCTCCTCATTAAGCTTGTCAATTTATGTTCTATTATGACTAATCATTAGCATGTCAACATATAACAAAGTATAATTCAGTTGTTATCTAACTATTGACTAACAAATATACATTAGTCATAAGAGGTATTCTAAAAGTCATGAGACTATATAAAAATAAAATTTGTTCTGCAATTTTTTAAGAGCTACTTAATATTGTACTAGGTCTTTTTTAGTTTGTATATTATTATGATTTTGTTATGTTACTCAATTTTTAAGAATATACAATGTCTTAAAACCACATTGGGTAATGATATTTTATCCAACTAGTCCCACAAATATACGAGTCATATAAGTAATAAAGTAAACTTTTGTACAAATATCAATCCCATTGTGATTGTGTAGGTATTTTGATCAACAAATAATGAGTCAACTATTACTCTAGTTGAAAGGATAAAACTATGTTTTGGTAAGATTCTTAGATCGGTTTATTTCATTATGCATGAAAGTTTATCTAAATAGCTAGTATGTTATTATACTTGTATGTTATTAGATTCTATGCCTTTAAAATTAGTTTGTATGAAGTTGTCCAAGATTTTAGAAACTACTTTTTATTATACTTTCTCAAGAGTCTTGGCACTATCAAGCATAGTGTCTCTCATGAATGCCATGACATTGGAAATATTCATGACTTTCTTCTTTAGTGCCATAACTTTTTAAGGTGCCACAATATCAAAATTTCTTTCTTAGAACTCCAAATTTGCAACATTGTCCGAGACCATAAAAAATTTTGCATCTTTTCTTGGTTCAACCTCTCAATCTTTAATTTCTATCTTTTCACCATCCAATTTTTGATTATTCTAATATAATATTCTCATTGATTCCTCTGAATTTTACTCAATCATCTTCAGTCACAATTTTATCATGTCTTCCTCAATTATTTTTCTATGAAAATATTCTATATCATTTCTTTGTTTGGTGTCTATAAGTAATGTACTAATAACTTCATTTAATCCTATAACGGATTTCAACTAAATACAATTCTAGCATGTTATCTCTTCTTGGCTCTCATATTTTATATATCTAGAGCTCGCCATTTTTGATAATTAAACTACCTTAGGTCTCCATTATGTATTCGAAAGAAATCACTACTTGATAGGAAAATGGATTCATCATATTGATAAATTGTACTGTGAACATTCATCTTCCACTCCTAAAGCATTCTTTTTTTTTTTGATTTTCTCAATTTCAAGGTTCTGGGATCTTAACTTAGTCACAAAGTTCTGCTCTATTAATTTGGAGCTACAAAATAAAAAAAACATTAAATGAAAAATACAAACTAGAAATACAAGATAAGCAATGCAAATCAAGCACAAAAAGAAGATGATATTAACTAAACTACAAAAAACAAGACTATCTTTTTTCAATGATAATTATGTCAACTAAAGTTTACTAGACAAACTAAAAAAATCCTTAGAAACAATGTCAAAAACTTATTATGACTTTGTTATATTTCTCAAATTTAAGATTAGTCAATATCCCAAAATCTCATTGGGAAAGGCTATTTCATTCAACTAGTCCCACAAGTATATAGGTCATACAAGAAGTAACATATACTTATGTCTGGATATCAATTCCATAAAAAATTATGTAGATAGTTTGATCAACCAATGAAGAGTCAACTATTAGTATAATTGAAAGGAAAATAATAAGTTTTTGGTAAGACTTTTAGATTTTAAGGTTAGTTTATTTTATGATGCATGATTGCTTATCTAAATAGTTTGAATGTTATTGTGCTTGGTTACAAAATAAAAGTTGGACAATTATGAAAATGTCCTAATTATCTAATGACATACAAAGTGGTTGTCAAATAATGTGCCCTCTACAATGATAGTCCACTTGTAATTGTCTCATAGGATATTTGACCACCAAAATGTCAAATCATCTCTACTCAAGTGTTATTCTTAAGTTCATACCTTTTAGGTAACTCATTAACTATCTTTGATGGTAACGTTGTATATGCATTATTAGTCCACAACCTTATGTATCATAAAGACATGAATTAATGTGGTATTAAAATATTTGATCTTTCAGCTTCATAAGTACCAAATTCACATAATTAACATATATTTTACCTCAAATCTCACTGGTATAATTCATATCATAGAAAATAACTTGCAATACTATCACCACCTTATGAGTCACCTTCACTTATGTATTTCTCGTAGCTTACCTATAATCATCTATCATAATTACATGTGACTCCCATACTAAAGGTAAAACTCTTTGGATGATATCTATAAAATACTCATATCAATTAAAGATTGGTTCTTCTAAGCCATGCACAATGAGTTGACTTATAATAATGTTCATGCTTTTGGGTTCATAAGTACCATACACATATTATTAAACTTATCTCAATGTTTGGGTTTTTATGTGTAGGTTTATTTCATGCATCACAATTATAAGTGTTATTATTTTTTTCCTACTATTACATTCTAATGTGCTTCATGGCTTATATATCATTATTCACCATGATAGCACATACAAACCCATCAATCGTAAAATTATAATTTGAGTTCTACATAAATACTGTATCCATCAATAACCAAACTACAATAAAATCCAAACATTAAAATTAGTAAATTAGGCATCCATTACATGAAATTAAATATATCAACCCTAAACCTCAATCTAGCCTAACATGGGCAAAATTTTATATGAGATAATTTGAGATAGATTTCATGGAATTTTAGATTCTCAATGATAACCCTCACAAGAATCTAGGAATCAAACCCTAAATCCACACTTCTTGTTTGTGCACCTTGGATTTTTCCCTTGGTGAGAGTCAAAATATGCTCTCCCCTTAGGGTTTATGCTTATTCTTTGCATTATCTTTTTGCTTGTGTATCTCTTCTAGATTTGGGTGAAATTATGATCTCAAACCCCTAGATTTTTATTCCCTTTTCATGGCCTAGAAATCTTTTTCAAAAATCACTCATTTTGTGCTTTTATACATGAATGGTTGTGGGTGAACTATGAATTATAAGTGGAAAGTCATGCCTTTTAGGAATGCATTAACTTTAAATTTTTGTCTCTATAATATAAAGTCATGATACTTGGATTGAGTAATAGGTTTGGTTTCTTTCTTGCTTTAGATTTTTGTGGTAATAAAAATGGCTATGGGTATATATTTTATCTCTATAACACATAATTATAGTGCTAGGAATGAGTCATAACTTTGGTATTTCCCTTGCATTAGATTGTCATGATGTTGGGAATGACTATGACATATACATTTTATCTTTGTAACCCAAAGTCACGATACTATGAATGAACAATGACTTTGGTCATTTCTCAAGACCAAAAAATCATGACCTTGTAAATGACCCGACTCTAGTAAATGCTCCATGACCATGAAACTCTATATTTCTAAAATGCATCTTGTGGGAGACTAACCACAACTTTTTGCTTAGTCTTGGTGACTTTGTAATGAGAAAGATGGTATCAGGTGAGATTATGACTTTTAGCACCAGTAGGGTACATAGTTTTTATGACATAAAATTAATAACAGCTATTAAAAAATTCATGAGCTAGTATAATTGCAGCTCCAAGAAATTTTTAAAGCCAAAAAAAATATTTTACATAATAAAATGATTATGTTAATGAGATGATAGAGTTATGATGTATGAAGATTCCCATACTATTTTTATAGAACTTAAGCTAAGAAGTGGAAAATCAATGAGGTGTAAAAATTCATAACACAAAGAATATTATGACTTACATGACTTGTATCTCACCTTCTTCTCAATGAATCCACCAGGTCACATATTTCATTTAAAAACTATCTAATTTTATTACTATTTATCATAATCTTTTAAAACTATGGTTTAGTGAAATGTTTATTTTTAAAGCATTTATTTCAGTCAAAAACATTATGCATAATCATCAAAATAACTAGTATTATTCAATATTTGGCATATCAAACATATACAATTTCTTTTTTCTCTTCTACTATTTATCCCTCAGACTGGTTCATGTAGATAGGCAATGGTCACCATGAAAAAAAAATATCTTTATATTGAGTAGATCCATTTATAAATCTAAAATGGAAACCAAACTCATAATTATATGAATACAAGATATCTTCATTATGACAGAAGATATCTCATCAAAATCAATTTCTTTCTTTTGACTAAACTTCTTGATTATTACCTGAGCCTTGTATCTCAATTGATTTTTAGAGTTTGCTTTTCTTTAGATAAGAGTACTAGACCATATGTCTATTTGATATGGAGAGATTCTATCTATTTCTACATAGTTTGAAGCCATTACTCTTTATTTTCAAGGGAGATGGCCTTCTGAATGATATGGAGCCCACCTGTATATATGAGTAATATATTATTACAAAATCAATAGGATAACTAGAAGGGTGTAAATGATCTTCTCAACTTAGACTGAGATGTATCATCAAGAATAATTATGTTCTACCCAATTCTAGCTAGAATATGATCAATCACCTCCTCAATATGTATATCTTGGGATTCAGAATCATCATTTGAATTCTATGGCTTGAAATCATTATGGGAATCACATATGGCTTAGAATCATTAGTTGGTTGATTAGTTCTTTCTTCTTGACTTATCTAATCTGAAGAAAGAATTGAAATAAGATCAATGAAAATAAAAATCTTTATGGGACAACTTTTCTAATTGCTTGAATGACTATCATCCACTAATTGGTCCTCTAGAAAATCACATCTTTTCTCTAAATAAGTTTTGACCATTCATCTTTTGGAATATGAATAAAGGCTTTGCAGCCAAATAATATTAAGTAATCATATGAGATACCTTTCAAAGTCTAGATATTGGCAGGAACATTTTCTTCTAGGTTGTAGTAGGTTGCATGTTGATTAGAATCATAACCATATGCATGACTCCTCCCTTATGTTTTTCAGAAAGATGCACATCAAAATGTATAAAATGGACTCTATCATTAATAGTCTGGTTCACCCCTCAACAAAACTATTTAATTGAGGTATGTTGGCTAGTGTCTTTTTATGTCTAATACCATGGGATATAATGTAGCTCTCAAATTGGCATTAGTATTCATTCATATTATGAGAATCCACATAGATCATTTTTATATTAGTCTATCAATCAACTCTAGTGTGAAAATTCTTAAAGAGATGGAAGATATGTTCTTTATTTGTATTACATATGTTAATACATTTCTATAGTGATCATTAATAAATGTGACAAAGTAAATGGCTTATTGAGTGTTTTTCTCTACATAGAGAAGATAATAATATGAATAAGATTAATGATATTTGACCTCCTTAAGGGTGGAAAAAAGTGAAAAGGTATTTTATAACTATTTCAATCGATATAGGTGTACACTCATTAAGAAAGAATTCATGGATCAATAGTAGGATATTACTACTAGCTAGAAGCTGAAAGCCATTCTCACCCATGTGACTAAGTCTCCTGTGCCAGAGAGCTATGTTGCTCTTTTGATGAAGAATATTTTCTGATCTCCAAGCACTCTTGCTTGAGTGGCAAACAAAGTATTTTGCTTGAATGGAAAACAAAATGACTCATATATCATATATCATCTAGCATTCCTATGGACATCAGGTTCACATGAATGTCCAATATGTACCAGACATCTTTCATCATCAACAAAAATCTTATTTGCATCTATAAACAAATATATCACATGCCCAAAATCGATGATGTCCTATTGCTCATCATTATAGTCCATAATTACTAAGTATGTATGTAGTAAAGAAGCAAATATATGAAGTAATTTGAAATGAAGTTCCTAAGTCAATAAACCAACTAACCTATTAAATTATTTGATTAGCAAAATTATCATCTATGACTAGCATCAATTCACATTCCAATGTGATATTAGTCTTTATCTATGGTCTTTCTTCTATCATGCATTATTACTATAATTTTTCTAAGAATAATTATTACCCCTCGGATGTTCCTTCTTATTATAGAGGTAGTACTTGACTTCTTTTCTATTTTTTGATTGACATTTGAAAGACTGTATTCTTCTATCACTCTGTGTATGCTTACTGGTGCTTCTCTCATATCACTAAAAACAAGTTGATTCACTAGCCCTTGAAAAAGATTAATGTGTGTCAATATTAGATTTTCATCTTTGAACTTCATATTAAATAGATGTTTAATGATCAATGTTTTTTTTAAATGTGTTTTTTCAAGCAAAAACACTAGTTTTTGCCAGAGCTTGTCAGTCCTTATTCCAACAACAATATATTGACAAGTATTATTTCTTATTTATTATCAAATAGTAGTGGTAGACCTAAAATAAGAATCTTCTCATTCTTCTTCACTCAATTTTTTAGGCTTTGTCTCTTTCTCCATAGATTAATAATAATACATCTATTTGACTATATGGTAGTGGCATAATCTATATATTTTTTTTAAATATATTAGTTAGCACTTATTAACTTTATTATCAGAAAATGATCATCCATAATAAAAAATGTCAATGTCAACCATTTATAAATGACATAAACAAAAATATTTCAAATTACATTCGATATCATTGTGTTGGTATCAAGGAATGACCTACTCAATAGAAGTTCTAATACTACTTTTTGGTTGGTATTGAGAAAAAGGTTCTAATACTAATTGTTGGAGAATGCAGATTGGTCAATGGTTAATTTGAAACCACTAAAGACATCAAGAATATATATTAATTCTCATAATGAAAATTTTTAATTCAAAAAATCTAATTGAGATTAAATTTTCTATTTTTTGAAAATTGCCAAGTTTTGAATAAAATAAAATTCTATCCAAAAATTTATTTTAATTAAAAACGATTAATTCTAATTTGAATTTTATAAATAATTATGTATATGCATTTATTATATCCAATCCATAATCAAAAACAAAAATATATATAATATGCACATTAATATATAAAGTCCATATACAATGCTTATATGAATAATATGTGGTGAAAACTTCTTTACACATACTAAATTCTATAAAATAATAATTACTCAAAATTATGTTTTTAACCAGAATTAATTTTTTAGAATATAAAACATTTAAATTCAAAAATTTAGAATAATAACATAAACCTGAGATTTTGGGGAGAATGTTCTAAAAATCAATCTATATTATTCTCTAAGTTAAGTATCCAGACTATTAGCTTTAATTGGCATGTAAATCTAACGCTTCAAAGTATTCAATTACTAGACAGATGAGAAGGATTTATCTAGTGATTACAATTTTATAGGAAGACAACTCATCACGGCTACATAAGCAACATAAGACTCAATAACACAACACAATACAACACACAACATTGCATCAATCTAGCATAGGAGAAGAAAAAATAGCACATTGTTTTATTTTGTATTTTTTTTTTTTTTGTAAAATGCACACAAGTAAACTTAAGAGTTAACTAGAGCTATGTTCTCTTAGAATAAATGCATATCTTACAAAAATGCATTGCTATGTTCTCTTTGTCTCTTAGAAAAAAAAAATGCATATCTTACAAAAATGCACACCCATTGAAAATATCTAGAGCTATGTTCTCTTTGTCTTGAAAATTAGTCCCCAACAAAAAACAAAAGAGGCAAGTGCATGAAAAATAAAACCCCCCATTTCAATTTATTTTTTTGTTAAAAAATCATTTGATCGAGAGACTCCTCCATCCAAGAGGCACCATGCATGCCTTTTTGAAAAAAAATAGGAATACCATTTTTCATTAAAATTTTTTTTTTTTTATTTGTCTTTTTTTTTTGAATTTTAGAATGTGAAAAATTATCCAATATTCTTGGTCCTTCATGATCCATGCCTGCAATAAAAAAAATAACCAAAAATAATTGTAACTAAAAAAATATAATATCTAGGCTTAAAATAATAATTATATATTACAATTTTAAAATTAAAATAATCAAACATGAAAATAATCCAAATAAAACTCAACTTACCCAACTCAGATATACGCAACAAATCTCCCCCTCAACTCTAGGTGGGAAGATATATACAAACATATAACTAAAGAAATTAAATTTAGCTGATGATAAGATTTTGTTAACATATTAATGATATTTTTATTTATTTGTACTTTTTCATGTGCCAATGACTTTTCATCAATACATCTAGTGTCCAATAATATTGCACATCAATGTGTTTTAATATATAATAAAATATCAATTTTTTAAAAAGATGTATGATACTCTGACTAGCATACCATGTAGTATATGTATCAGATCACATATCCAAGTATGAAACAAATATTTGTATCCATAAATTTTTTTTATAAGCTTCATTTGTTGTAATAACTCAGCCTCAATACTATATAATGCTAAGGACTTTAGTAGTTTGAATTACTAGGATATATGACCCCCTCCATAGGTTATTACATAATATGAGGTAGATTTATGTGAGTCCAATTCATTGTTCATATCTAAATTAGTATATCCAATAAATATGAGTTTTAACCCTCCTAAGCACAATGACAGTTGAAAAGTAACATGTAGATACGAAAAATTAGATTTCACTACAACCTCGTGATATCAACTTGAGTTCAAAAGATAAAATAATAATAATAATGATAATGTGTGTTATATATTGTCTAGTAAATATTATAACATACATAAGAATACTCACAATTGAGGCATAGAGAACATGACTTATGCCATTCATTTTTTATTTATTCTTTAAATTATGATGGGTACACAACTTATATTTTTTTGACTGGTGTGTTTGATACCAACTTAGCAAGCTTCTTTCATACAAAATCTCTCAAGAATTTTATAAATGTTATTCAACCCAAGAATATGCCTAACTAAGCCTAAGTCTTTCATAGAAAAGATATTTCCTAGCTTTCTCTTAAGGTTGTCAATCTGTGCTCTATTATGGTCAATGATTAGCACAATGCCAATGTACAACAAAAGCATAAGTTGTACATCATCCAACAGAGGACTAAAAAATACATAGTAGTGACTAGAGGTGTGTTAAAAGTTATGAAACTATATGAATTAGTAAAATTTCTTGTTCCACTACATAAGAGCTTGCTTAAGACAATTTAAGCTCTTGTTTAGTTTACATACAAGATCTTATTTCCTTTCTAGTATGAATCCCTTAGTTTAATCCACATTAAAGAAAAATTATCTTCACATTGAGTTAATTAATTTTCAAATCCAAAATAATAGTTAATTTGTATGCAAATATCGAATAATACTAGTTATTTTGATGATTATGTATGATATATTTACATAAAAAAAATCTTTAAATAGAACCTTTTCAAAAAATTATAGTTTTGATGGATAATGATGAATAATAGTAAAATTAGTTATTATTTATGAGAGATATAAGACTTGGTGGAATTATTGAGTATGATGTGAGAAAAAAATATGTTAAGTCATTATATATCTTATATTATGATTTTGTTATACTCTCATTAGTTTATAGGGTAGTTTTGGTATTAATTCTTGGTAAAAGCTCTACATAAATAATCATAGAAATCTTCATACACCATGACCATACCACTTAATTCATATATTCATTTCACGGTGTAAAATATTCTTTTTTCCTATACAACTTTCTTGGAGTCATGCCTGAACTAGCTCGATAATATTTTTTTGGCTATGATATTAATTTTATGTTATAGCAACAAAGTATCCCACCAGTATTAAAAGCTATGATATTCTTCAACACTATGACTTTCTTATTATAGAGCCGCATATATTAAGGCAAAGCTATGAGTTTTTTCCTAGTGCAATGAATTTTAGCTACAAAGAGTTCCATAAAGTATTTATTAAAGTTGTGGCCTTTTCTAGAGCCACAACTTTTAGCTATAATGAAAAGAAAAAAACCAAGACCATTCCTAGTGTCATGATTTTGGATTAATAAAAGAAAATGTATGAGTTGTGGCTATTCCCATCATTGGAACTTCATATTCTAGAGGAGAAATGTATAAGGTATGATAATTCCCAATATCATGACTCTGTGTTATTGAGAGGAAATGCATGAGCTATGACTATTCTTATCTTCACATCAATTTAATACAAGAAAATACCTAAGTCGTGGTCATTCCTAGGGTCACAAATTTGTATTACATAGAGGCAAACTCAAGGCCATGGTCATTCCCCATCATCACAATTTTCCACTTAAAAAACACACCCATCCATTTGAGTATAAACGTTGAACTCGGAAGAAAAAAAATCATGGGGAGCTAAGGCATGAAAGTGAGAGGTGAAAAAGGCTAGGAGTTTGGAGCAAAAAATTTTCAAACCTTAGGAGAGATCTATGAGCATAGAGGTGATGCAAGGAACAAGCATCAGGCCTAAGGGGAAGTGTGAATTTTGACTCCCACATAGGGGAAGATATGAGGATCATGAATAAGAATTATGGGTTTAAAGATTTGATTCTTATATACTTTTGAGAGCCATCATTGAGAACCCAAAATTTCATGAGATGTATTCCAAAGTATCTCGTGTGAATTCCTTTCCAATATAAAGCTAAATTGAGGTCTAGATTTAGTATATTTTATTTTATGTGATAGATATATATTTGATGAATTTTATGTTTGTTTTCTGTTGTAGTTTGAAATCTGATGGATGATGTATTTATTTAGAACTAAAATTAGAGTTTTACTATTAATAGGTTTGTGTAATAATCACGGTGGATAGTGATAGGCAAGCTTTGTAGCATATATGTGCATAATAATGGTATAAAGAAAGTGACAACTTTTCTAATAATGATGTGTAAAACAAACCTATGTGTCAAAACCTGACATTGAGATAAGTTTAATCATGTGAGTATGAAATTTACGAAGCTGAAATTATACATAATTTTATAAGCTAATATATTGTGCATATCTTAGATGAACTGATTCTCAATTTATATGAGGGTTTATAAAATGTTTTCCATTTTATTTTTTTTATTAAAGCTTCATATCATTATGGTGAATTATGACATATAAGCCATGAGATACATGTGAGTAGAGGTGACTCATAAGGTGGTGACATTCCAATGAGTTATTTTATATTATTTAACTCTTACAAATTAGATTTGAGGAAATATATATGTTAATTATCATTAGAATGATACTTATGAAACTGAAAATGAAAATACTTTTAATATCACATAGTACATCTGTATGATATATGAGGTTGGAAAATAAGAATGCATATCTGAAGCAACCATTAAGGATTGTTAACGAGTTACCTAAAAGGTGTGAAATTGTGAATGACCCACAATGCATTAATGATTTATCATTTCAGAAGTAAAGTACTATGTGAATAACTATGAAGGGATCATCACTGAAAGAATGTACAATAGGTGACAAGCACCTTGTATTCCAAAAGGATACTAAGATATTTTCATAATAATTCAATCTTCATTTTATAACCAAGAATAATAATAACCAGATAATTTAGATAAAATTTTATGCATAATGAAATAGAGCAATATTAAATATAAAAATCTTACTAAAAACCCATTTCATCCTTTTAACTAGAGCATCAATAGACTCATTATTGGTTGATCATACTATATCAATTATTGTATAATCAATCTTTGAGATCAATATTTGGAAGAAATCCACTTTACTATTTGTGTGAAACTATTTTGGATGGTAGTTATTCTCCCAATGAGCTTTTGGCATATTGCCTCTTCTTAAAAATTATGCATCATAAAAAAGTTGCAATAAATTTTTAGCAATATTGCTAGTAATTATCTAGTTTAGTTAACCAATTTAGTTAACATTACTATTTCCTGAAAAATAATAGTTTTATTTTTGGTAGTTTTCATTATAATATCATATTTTTGCACTTTGATTTGTATTGTTATCTTGTATTATTTCTGTTTATCATTTGATTTAGTGTTTGTTTTTTTTGTATAGCCACCATCTTATGAGCAAAAACTTTGGGACTAAGCTAATATTTCTAGACCTAGAGATTAAAAGAATCAAAAGAGCAATTTTGATACAGAGCTAAGAATGTACAAATGAAATGAATTGATAGCAATAGAGAAACTTAATGTGGAAATGTGAAATATATCCAATAGTTCAACCATTACCATGAAATATTATTAGCATACTATTATGATAGAAAACTACTATAGGATTCGAATGCAACTAGTTGAAGCCAATTATTTTTAGTTGAAGCCAATTATTTTTAGTAGAAGCCAATTATTTTTAGTTGAAGCTGAGTCTGATAATAATAATTCTATAATATAAGTATAGTGAAAGGATATTAGAGGAATCAAATGGTCATGTCACAATATTTTTAGATTTGTGTGGTACAAGAATAAAGTTAGTACATATGTCATTTGGTTACGTCTATTCTTTCATTTTCTTTGAGAAACAAAGAATAGAATTAGTTAGAGTATCTTGAGGCTCGATTTAGATTTTGAATAAAGTTGTGAATATTTTTCTCACAAAGTTCTTTTGCCATAAATCACCTCAAAATTACAAAGTGAGATAAGCCAATTCATTCAAAATGAGCTAGAAATTGCATGTGATATGTGAGACTATTTTAAGGAGTTGCTAAAAAGATTTTTTCAATATGGGCTGTAATTTTTGTTCCAAGCCCAAACCTTCTATAATAAGTTGAATTATATGATGAGATGCAAAATTTGTCTATGCTTGGCATGACATGATTCAATTTAGAGCCTTACCAAGCCAAAGTTCTTGACATGAGAAGCATGGCACTACATGGGCAGACATGTTAGCCATGTAGGCTAGTTTTAGCATGGATGGCCAAATAGGCTAGCTTTGTCGTGACCTAGGATAGGTTGGATCTGATCTGAGCTAGTCTAGATCAATCTCTACTTGTATGGATTGACTTAGGCTAGCTTGGAATGAACCAAACAAACCTGGCCTAACCTAGGCTAGCATGGTATAAACCATGATAGACTAGACTTACCCATGTTAGCCTGGAATGAACCAGGTAGCCATGCCTAGCCCATGCTAGCATGAAATGAACTAGGCTAGCTAGGCCTAATATAGGTCACCCAAAAAATGAACTAGGCTAGCTAGGCCTAATCTAGGTCACCCAAAAATAAACTAGGCTAGTCTATACTAAACCTAAGCTAGCATGGAATGAACCAAACTAGCCTAGAATGAACCTAGGCTAGCCTAGATTGAACCTAGGCTAGTCTAGAATAAACTAGGCTATACTTTCTAGGCCTGACCTAGCTTGGCATGACCCAACATGATTCAACACGAGCTATGAAAAATGCATGCTAATAGACCATGTTAGAATACACATTTTTTGAGTTTTGCTGGAATTACATGACTTATAATAAAAACTATGTATTGCTAAGCAAGGCATGGTGGCTTGGATGGTTCTATGGCAATGCTGGCATGACACAGATTATTTGGCACCTCTACTTTATATATGCAAAGAGTAATTGAATTAAAGCCTTTACAAAGATATGCCGAGTCCAAGCGATTACGAGAAAGATTACTAAAGGACAGATAACCACCTCCGCATAATAAGACAATAAAACATAGACTTTATATTAAAAGATTTTGTAGAAGACTACTAGCCCAACAAAAATGAAAAAGATGATCTAGAAGTGAAAATGTAGAACTATGAAAGTGAATTTGAGATTGAGGAGGGATGACTAGTACAATGTCATGATATTCTTTAAAATCATGACTTAAGAAGTATCCAAAGAAGAGTACTCAAGAGAGGCATAAATAGATATAAAAATACCTACTTTTCACAATTGCATACAAAAAAAATGATGTAGAGCATTACAAGAATTTATTGTTATGACAAACAGAAGAAAAATTCTAACTAGTGGCTAATATAATGATAGAGAAAGAGATGACTTTAATAATAATTCTAGAGAATTTAAAGGAAGGAGAAAAAGAAATAGAGATAGTAATAAAAGTCATGACATTAACTAGCTTTGACTTTAAATATATAGAAGCTAAAGAAAGGAGTTAGAACAAACTATAATGCCATTAATTTGAAGATCTAGAAAGAAAAAGGTCAAAGTTTAGCCCAACAAAAAATCATGGTGCTCCAAAAAGTTATGACATCTGAAGGATGGTGATGCTAAAGAAAAAAGCCAAAAAATGCATGACTATCTAAAAATCTTGATATCATTGGAAAGAGAATTAAAAAGGAAGCCCTAAAAAAATATATAACATGATTCAACACCAAAAAAAAATTCAAGGAGAAAAGAGGAAGTGAAATATTATACAACAAAGCTAACTTGCATTACTAAGATTACTAATGGAGGCAACACCTCATCAATAGTCTAGCTATAGATGTTAAATATAGCACTACTTGGAAGGTAACCCAATCTTTTTTGTACGAATTTATAATATAAAAGATTATGTGTTCACTCACAAAGATTTTTATCCATATTTTATGCACCCATAAATTTAGTCATGAAACTCAAATCTCACTATGACACATTCATGTATCAACAAAAAAAAGTAGCCCCACCATCTAGATACATAAACCTAGTCATAGCAAACACTTATGTATGATAGATGAAAGGTTATATTTTATTAGAGTGGGAATGAGTGCTCAGAGATGAACAATTTATTTAGTGAGAAAATTTTTTTTGGTATACCAAATTTTGAATAATACTAGATATTTTGATAATTATGCATGATGTATTTGTATGATAAATAACTTATAAATAGAACTATTTCATGAAATTATAGTTTTGATGGATTATGATGAATAATTATATAATTGGTTGGTTTTTGTGTGAAATATAAGATTTCATGGAATTGTTGAATTGGAAGGGAGCAAAAAGTCATGTAAAGTCATAGTATTCCTTATTTTTTTGACTTTGTTATACCTTAATGAACGTATAAAATAGTTTAGGTTTTTTTTCTTACACAAGATCTAGATGAATAGTCTTTGAAATATTCATACAATATGATTTTATCATATAATTGACATAATCATTTTTTTATAGAATGCATTTTTTTCAACTACAAAATATTATTGGAGTCATAGTTAAAGTGTTAAACTAGCTCGGTAATATTTTTATGACTATGATATTAATTTTACATCAAAGTATCTAAGTACTATAATAGTGATAAAAGCCATGGCATTATATAATATCATGACTTCCACATTGCAAAGCTACAAATATAAAGGAAAAAGTCATGCCTTTTCTCTAGCATCATGACTTTTAGCTATAAAAAGTTCCTGAGAGTATTTACTCAAGCTGTGACTATTTCCAATGCCACTACTTTTTTCTCAAGAGAAAAAAATAAATTCATGGTCATTCTCAATGCAGTGACTTTGGGTTTTTCAATAAAATGCAAAACATGGTCATTCAATGTTCAAATTATCAAATATTATTGAGTATTTTAGTATTGCTATATGGTGTGTATGCAAGGAAATAAGATAGAAATAGATCGTGGAGTTTTAGTGGATTATGATGAATAGTCATGAGGTTAATATGTTTTAGAAGGTTTTTAGCTAATTAGTAGATTATATAGCAACACATAGTTTTGATATATATTTTTAGCTAAAACTCTATTTAATTAGTCATGAAAATTTTTGTATGTTACAACTCTATCACCATAATAGCATAATCATTCAATTATTTAACATATTCTTTGTGGTTATGATATTATCATGAAGTTGTAGTTGTACTTATCTCCTAATAATTAAATGACTATAACATTAATTTTATATCATAGTAACTAAGTACCACACTAGTACTAAAAATTATAACCACTTCTATACCCCTTCTTTATCTTTAATAAGACATTATAGTCTTAAGTTAGAGGTATGACCTTTTTACAAATCTATGAATTTTGAGCTATAAAAAGTTATAAATTCAAAACTAATCAAGCTAAAGCCATGAAAATTATTTTACACGATGACTTTTAGATACAAAATATTATAGTGGGTATTTACTTGAGTATGACCATTACCTATGCCCATGACTTTTATCCTCAAGAGAAAGCATAGCCATGATATTTATGTTTAGGCTAATTACTAGTATAATAGCCTTTTTTCAGTGCTGCCATCATATAATATATGAAAGAAGTCAAGGTTAGTGTTATGGCCTCTTCTAGTGATGTGACCATTTAAGAGACAAGAAAGACTATTCTTTGCATTACAACCATTCCCAGCATAGTGGCCATATAATGCACATGAAAGAAAATTTATAATATCATATCATTTTCTAGTATCATGGCTATATGATGAATAATAGATTCCAATACTAATGCCATGGCCACTCTTAGTGTCATGACCATATGATGCATATGAGAGGTCATTCCCAATGTTATGATCATTCCCAATATCATGTCTATATGATGAATGAAAAATAAAAATATTGAAGCCAGAATCATTCTTAGTATCATGACATTGTATAATATAGACATTAGGCTAAAGTTGTAGATATTGCCTAATATCATGACTTTGTATTTTAGAAAGATTGAGACACTTTCCAGAGTCATGAGCACTTCTTGAAGTCACAACCTCAGGGCTCAAGAGATGAAGACCAAAGTAGTTGCTTTTTTATCTAAAGCCATGACTTTCTACTTAAAAGTAATAAAAAAGTATTCGAGTATAAAAGGGGAAAGAGAAATGAGAGAATAACTTTTTGCAACTTTTTCTTTTTTCTATGCACCAAGTGGAATCCAAAGTGCAATAACAAAACCCTTTAAAATTTTTTTGAACTCCCTAGGGGTTCCACAAGGAAGCAAGGGATGCAAAACATAAACTAAACTTAAAAGTTAGGTCCATGATTTTCAAACCTCATCTCTCTAAGGTAGATTTTGAAATTTATATTAAAATGGCATGTGATATTGGTTTTGTATAATTTTTTTTGAGTGATGTAAAAATGGGTTTTAAATAAATGAATTTGTTTTTATTAATGCCGTGTTATGAAAATTGATGGATATGGTGATTAAAAAGAACTTGAATTAGAGATTCAACTATTAGTAGGTTTTTGTGAATTGTTATGGTTGATAGTGATAAGTAAATGATGAGGCTCACTCACATATATTATAAAAAGGAAGTGATAACCCTTTTGACTATGATGCATGAGATAAACCTTAACATTAAAACTTTAAATTTGGTTTTATTAATTATTACAATATTAGTGCTTACTAAGTTGAAAGTACAAATAATGTTACATGCCAATCCATTGTATATGTTTTAGAAGAACTTATTCTTGATTGAGGTAGATATTTTATGGAATATTCTTCTAAGTCCTAAGAGCTTCACCTTTAGTGTGTGAGTTACATCATCACCTAGGAGGACAATGACAGGTAATCCAAAGGATGTGTATGAGTATATTGTGACGCACAAGGTGATGATAAACCCTTTGAGTTGCTTTAATTCATATATTTTAGTGGTAAAACTTGAGGGACTCATATGTTAATTATACAAATATGGAACATTTGAAGTTGAATGTGCAAATACTTACAAACCATGTTAGTTCTTGGCCTTTATGATATATGAGGCCAGAGAATTGAGCCTACATATGAAACAACTATCAAGAATATTTGATGAGTTGCCTAAAAGATATGAACTTGTTAATGACTCCCGAGAGATAATTTATTATCTATATAATAAAGTATCAAGGAGATATCTATGAGGAGACCATTATTAAAATAGACACAATGGTGATAATAATTTTATATACTAGTAAGAAAAAGAGTCATTACACAACAACTTAGTCATGATTTTATATCAAGATCTAATATTATTTGTTCTATTTGATTATAAATCATATAAATTAAAATGTCATTTTTACTACGTATATGACTTGTATACTAGTGGATCTTTGTTGAAAAGATATCCTTCCCAAGAAGTTTGTGGGATACTATCTAACAAAGAAAATTAGATAGGATAACAAAGTCACAACACATAGTATCATGAATTTGTGTTATATAGAAAAAAATAAACTAGTCACGACTATTCTTAGCACTACAACATCATGTTACAAAGAATAAAAATATGAGTTATGGTCATTCTCTGCAATTCAACTTTGTGTTATAGAGAACAAATGCATGAGTCGTGACTATTTTCAGTGTTAACACAAAGAAAAAGATCAAAATCTTAGTCATTCTGAGTACTAGAACTTTGTGTTATAGAGTAATAAAACTAAAGCTATAACCATTCCCCAACATTATAACTTTCCTCTTAAAAAATGCACCTAGCCATTCAAATATAAAAGTAGAATTTAGAAGAAAAGAAGAAATCAAGGAGAGCTAGGGCATGAAAGAGAGTGGTGAAAAAGGCAAGGATTTTGGACCAAAAATTTTCCAAATCCTAAGAGAGATCCACGAGCAAGGAGGTGACACAAGGTACAAGCATAAACTCTAAGAAGAGAGTTAAAATTTTGACTACCACCTAGGGATAGATTTGAGGCTCATGAATGATAATCGTGGATTGGCAGTTTTGATTCCTAGACACACTCAATGGCTTTCATTGAGAATCTAAAATTTCATGAGATGTATTTTTAATTATCTTATATAAATTACTTCCTAATGTCAGTCTAAATTGAGATATAGAGATAATGTATTTTATTTGGTGTATTGGATATATAATTGATAGATTTCATATTTTGTTTAAATTGTAGTTTGGTTACTAATAGAAGTGATGTTTATTTAGAATTGATATTAGAGTTTTATTATTGGTAAGTTTGTGCATATTATCATGGTAGATATTAACATGTAAGACACGAAGTACATTCATGCATAATGATAGGAAGGAATTGGTAGCCCTTCTAATAGTAAGGTGTGAGATAAGCCTATATGTCAAAACCATATATTGAGATAAGTTTAATCATGTGAGTATGATACTTATGAATCCAAAAAATAAACACTTTTATCAGCCAAATCATTGTATAGATCTTAGAATGAACTGACCCTAAAACAATATAAGGGTTTTATACAACATTTTCTTAAAGTTTTTACCTTTAATGGTTGAGTCACTTGTTATTATGATGGACAATAATACGTAAGCCATATGATATGTATGAATGAAAGTAACTTATAAGATGGTAATAGTCATATGAGTTACTTACTATCATATGACTTATAACAGTGAGATTTGATGGATGGCATATCTTAATTGTCATCAGTATGGTGATTTTGAAAATGAAAGAACAAATACTTTTAATATTAGAATAGTTCATATCTTTATAATACATGAGGTCAAAGAATAAGAATGCATATATAAATAAATCATTAAGAGAAATTGATGAGATGACTAAGAAGAGTGGACATGTGAATAATCCTCAAGTAGAGATGATTTGTCATTTTAGTTGTAAAGTACCAATGGCATAGCTATGATGAGATCATCATTTGGGAGGGCCTAATCGGTGATAAACATGTTGTATATTAGTTGGGCACTAAGATATTTTCATAATAATTTAACATTTATTCAATAACTAAGCACAATAAAAAATAGACAATTTAGACTAGCCATTATGCATAATGAAATGAACCAATCCTAGAATCTAAGAGTATTATCAAAAGCTAAGTTTTATCTTTCTGACTAAAGTAATAGTTGCCTCTTGTTGGTTGATCGAATTACCTACACAATTCCTATAAGATTTATATCTACATGAAAGCCCACTTTACAACTTGTATAACCCATATACTTATGGAACTGTGTTAAATGAAATTTATTTACTTAATGAGCTTTTGGGACATTGCCTAATCTTAAAAATTGGGTATCATAACAAAGTCATAATAATAGTCTAACTCAAAACTACTTAAATATAAGTCATCTTCATCATGTGATAAAATATCTCATTAAAAGTGATTCCTTTCTTTTGACTAAACTTCTTGACTTCTAACCAAGCTTTATATCTCATTCGAGAATCAACATCTATAGGTTTCAATATGAAGAGTCATTTGTTTTTAAAAGATCACTTCCCTTTAGCTAAGGGTATCATATTATATGTTTGGTTGATATGGATATACTAAATCTCTCTCTGCATAGCCTAAAGCTATTGCTCTTTATTCTAAAAAGACATGACATCTTAAAATGTATTGGATTTGCTTGTATCTATGAGTAATATATAAACATAAAATCTAAAGGATAACTAGTAGGTCCTAGGTGTTCTTTTTAATTCTGATTGAGATGTTTCATCAAGAATAATTCTTTCTAGCCTAGTTCTAGTTGGATTATGGTCTCTCATTTTCTCAACAAGTATATCATTGGGCTCATAATCCTTAGGTTGCTTCTCAATTATCCTTGATATGTCTAATCTCTAGAAAGAATTGAGATCAAACCTATGCCAATATGAACCTCTAAGGGATCACTTTTTTTTTGTTTAAATGATAATCATCTACTAATTGGTCCTCTAGAAAACCATTTTCTTTTCAAATAATCTTAATGGAAATTAGGTCTCATATTAAATACTTGAACTTCTTGTGTCTATAGCCAATGATGATGCATGATTGTGTAGTATCATCAAGTTTTAATCATTTATCTTTTGGGATATAAACAAAGGTTTTGCAATTGAATACTCTCAAGTGAATATATGTGATATCTTTCTTAGTTGAGATTTTGCTAGGAACATTTCCATCTAGGGCTGTGATAGGGCACATTTTGATTACGTCAATAGCCATATATATAAAACCTCCCTAAGTTTTTTTAAAAGATGCCAATAAGAAAGCATACAAGACTCTTTCCTCAACAATCTAGTTCATCCTCATAGTGTCACTATTTAATTAAGGCATCTTGGCTAGCGTCTTTTCATACCTAATATCATATTATGCACCATAGATCTCAAATTGATCTCAAATTTCTTCTCCATTATCAAAACTTATAGAGATTAATTTCCTACTAGTCTTTTTGTCAATTCTTATGTGTAATCCTTAAAGACAAAAAATATGATCTTTAGTTTTTAGTTTATATGCTCACATATTTATAGAGTGATCATCAATAAATATGATAAAGTAAAGGGCATCACTAAGTTTTCTACTCTACATAGAGAAAATATCAATTTAAATATTGGTATACATACTATATGACTGGAAAAAACCATATAACACTTTTTTACTCTCTTTCATCCTTAGGGAGGTCAAATATCCTTGATCTTTTTAAGCTAATAGTTTGATATTCCTTCTTGCTAGAAGCTAATAGTCTTTCTCACTCACATGACATAGTTTCCTATGGTAGATACCAATATTGCCCTTACTATGAACAATATTTATCTTATCTTCGAGTATTATTGCATAAGTTGCATAGAAAGTAATCTCCTTGTTACCCCTCAAAATGACAAATGAACTCGTATTAGTTAGAGTCAACTAGCCATCACTAAAATGACTCATGTATTCCATTTCATCTAGCATGCTTATAAACATTAGGTTCACATTATTTTCTGATATGTATTGGATATCTTTCAACATTAGCTAATGTCCTATCTATATTTGCTGACAAATATCTTCTATGCCTAAAATCTATGTTGTCCTCAATTTCTCAATTTCAATATGTCATAATTACTAGGTGTGTTTGTAGTAAAAAGGTCAATATGCAAGATATTATGAAATGAAACTCCGAATTCAATAATTCATTCACTAACTAGTAAACTTGTCATCACTAACTAGCATCATGTTGTCATGCACCATTATTATAGTCTTTTCCAAGAATATCATTCTTTTTTCACATGTTCCATCTTATTATAGTGTAACACTTGACTTCTTTTCTATTTTGCGACTTTCTTTTTTCACATCCTCTCATATCTCTCAGAATAAAGATGCCATAACAATTTTTTCCTTTCTCTTTTCTCCTTATTTTTTTAGACAATATGTTTTTCTTGACAATATGTATTGAAATACTACTTCTTGATTGTGACATACTCATAGACCACAAAGTTATCCCAATTGTATGGAAGTGCTCAACATTAGGCAAGCAAACAACTCATCTTCTATGAGCATCATCATAGATTCAAGTTTATTTCACATGGCTCTGAAATGGATTCAGAAACTAGAAGTTGTATTATGCCTAACAGGATCATAAGAGAAGATTGCTTGAGGGAGGGAATGGGGAAAGATGATATAGAAATGGAACAAGGAAGGTTATAGGGGATAGACAATGGGCAATTGAGAAAATTAAAATAATGGCTATACAATTAGACAAGGTTTACAAGGAGGAAAGAAAGGAGGAAAAAATAATCACAATGAAAAAGCCCAAAATATGAAAAAACACTTAAATAAAACATGTGATTCAAAATGCACAACAAATTCACAAGCAAAATCATCTATTAATAATAATGCATAAATACTTATATTGGTATATAAGTGGTGGTGAAAACTCCCCTTCCATAAATAGACTAAAAAAGATCATACAAAGACATAAAATTAATTTATTAATGTTAGCAAAGCGAATGGTTGAAAGAATTCAAATATATAAATATAAAAAAAGATCAGGCTTTGATAATGGTTTTTCGAATAACAATAGCAAAATATGGATTTAATGGAATAATAATTTGGATATAGTAATTATTGAAGAATCAAAGCATATAATAAATAGTGGCTTGGGAAGAGGAGAAGATGTGATTATGTTGGTGGTCTATGCTAAAAATAAAAAAGAAGAAAGAAAAGAGTTATGGCAAATTATAGAGAAAATAATGGCTAAATACAATCCTTGGATTATTGGGGGGAATGTAATAAGAAGTGCAAGAGAAAATAAAGAAGAGCGGCCACTAGATTTGTAGGTCAATATTCATTTTGATGGCATTATAGCTAAAACGAATCTAATGGAAGCCAAATTTCTGTGGTCAAATTTCATATGGTGTAATAACTAGAGAACCAAAGCAGGAATTTGGGCAAGGCTAGATAAAGTCTTGTACAACACGAAATGGCTGGAGACATTCAGCTCCACGGCAGTAAAAGATCTAAATAGAACCTATTCAGATCATAGCCCACTATTAATATCGATCCAAAAGGTGAGAGCGAAAAAGGCCATCTTCAATTTTCAGGACATGTGATGTATGCATTCTAATTTCAAAGGCATTGTTAAAAACTTTTGGGATCAGGAGACAACAGTTAACCCATCTCAGATACTAGAAATTATATATAGCAGGCTAAAACAATGCCTAAAAGCTTGGAACAAGGAGAAATTTGGCTATTTTACCAAAGTTATACAAGAGGTAGAGGAAAGAGTATATAAGATAGAAAGACAATATGAGCAAGATCAAAATTAAGATAGGAGAAGTACACTTAGCAGAGCACATGCAAAGCTGAGACTAAAACTACACTTGGAAGAAAATTTTTGGATATAAAAAGTTAAAAAAAATGGTTAAAAGGGGATAGAAATAGAATTTTTTTTCAAACAATTACTAAAATTAAAAATCAGAAACAAAGAATAAAAGGTATAAGAGATAGGTAAGGAAAATGGGTGGAAAATGAAAATTATATTAAAGCTTACTTTGAAAATCTATCTAAATCACAATTGTGCAGGGAAGGAGGTTATAAGCTAATGGCCATCCCAGAGGATGAAGAAATAAAAGTAATGGTCCTTAGCATGGATAAATACTGTGTAGCATGCCCAAATGAATGGAATAATAGTTTATTTCAAGCACGCTAAAGCAGGATTAAAGAAGAGATAGTTAAAGTTATTCATTAGATCTTTTGTGGAGCAGAAATTGGAAGGATATGATCTGCTACATACATTGTTCTCATTCCCAAAATAAAGAAACCTTAGGGGGGGAAAAATAATACACCAATTAGTTTTTGCAAATTGATTTATAAAATCCTCACAAATTTCTTCAGAATAGATTAAGTTACATACTACCCAAAATCATTTCAATAGAACAATCAGGCTTTATGAGAAATAGACAAATGATAGAAAACATTAGTCTGACTAAAGAAATAATGAGAGAAATAGGATCCAAAATAAGAATCTACAATGTAGCTTTCAGACTAGATTTATCAAAAGCATTCGATAGAGTTCAATGGGATGTGCTTTGCTACATAATGAGAAGAATGTGATTTTCAGAATCTAGGATTGATCTAATTTGCAAGTGTATATCATGTCCATGGGTGAAAATCCTCATAAATGGAAAAATAAGAGGAAAAATTAAATCGATAAGAGGATTGAGACAGGGAGATCCCCTCTAACCTCTATTATTAACATATACCTAGAATTTCTTATTGTAAATCTAAAAGAAAACATGTGGAAAAAAAATATTCAACATTTAATCACCCAAGAAAAGACCCATTGGTGAGTAGTCTAGCATATACGGATGATGTAATGATTTTTCAAAATGGTAGTAGTAAATTGATAAGGAATATGATGGATAGCTTTCATACTATGGAGGAGGAAACAAGACAAAAGCTAAACAAAAAAAATGTCAATATAACATAGTGTCAAAAGCCCTGATGAGCCTGATCCACAAAAAAACAAAACTAATAGGTAATACTCGGGAAAGTGGAGCGATTATTTATTTGGGTTGTCCAATCTATGAAGGTAGACTTAAAATAGAATATATGGACTTCCTATTAAAAAAATTGAGAAAGAAAATAATAGGCTGGAAGGAAGAACTTTTAAGTTTAGGAGGTAGAATAACCCTCATCATTTTTGTGTTGCAAAGCACATTAATTCACAACATTGATCATCCAACCTCCTAAAATAATTAAAAAAAGGATCGAGAAGGAACTTGCAAATTTTTTATGGGGTAAGAAAGATGGAAAACATAAGATACACTCAAAAAAATGGGATGACTTATGCTATCCGAAAGAGGAGGTAGGTCTAGGTTTCACAAGCATAAGCACTTTGGCCAAAGCATGGACCAGAAAAAGGTGGTAAAGGATAAAAAAGAATAATAGCCTATGTGCTGAGTTTATGAGAGTCAAATATTGCTTTAGTGATAGCACTAATAGGATTAAAATAAATAATAAGGAATCATACGTTTGGAAGAAATGAGGAGTAGAGCTAATTCTGCACTTCGTGCATTAAGAGACTCTTCCGCTAAGTTGATACTAGCATGTTCAATGAAAAGTAGGGCTAATTTTTCTTTTCATGTAGAGATATTAGTTTTGCTAAAAAGTCTTCAAACATGTAAAGAAAAGAACTTTAAGAATATCCAAATTTAGGTGGAATTAAAAATCTTAGTAGACTCTTAGACAAAAAACTAGAGATATGGAGGTATGAAGAAAAGTTGGAAGAAATCATGAATCTTAAGAGGGAATTGAATGAATAATAATGCACATTTTTAGAGAGGTAAATCAACTAGCAGATAAGCAAGCAAGAAAAGGCTTGAAAAAAGGACATCTTGATTTTGAAGGGAGAATTATCCTAATTTGATTTAAAGGTATTTTAAAGCTAGATGAAATTGAATTCACACAAATTAGAAAAATCAAAAAGAAAAGCAAAAATGGATGTTGAATAGTTCAATATAGAACTCACAATCAGCGGGGGGGGGGGGGGGGGGGGGGGGGGGGGGGGTGGGTGGCAGGGGGGGGGGGTGTGGCAGGGAAGGGCAGATATAGATTTTTGCCATACATGGCTTTTGTAGTTTTTTTATAGAAGATAGTGAAGTAGCAGCATGGATCAAAAAAGAAGGGAGGAGAACTCAATGGTCGGGTCACAAGGGTTGTTTATGATTATGTTTACCTTTAAGTTGAAAGGGGTAGGAGCATAAAGGGTAGGGTTAGAAAATGATATATTGTGTAATATCTTGTGCTTGGTGTTATTCTTTGAACACAGAAACCATAAGTTGTCAAGGACATGAATGGCTAAAGTCAAAGGCTAGAAGAAGTAGCTGGAGAAATGTTTTATTGTTATTTTCTATTTAAATGGATGTGTTATAAAAAGTATAGGGGATGTTTGCTATCAGATAATGTAACGTACTGTAGGGATAAAGGGGCCCATGGCAGAAAGACAACCAATGAATGTAGTAGGTTTGTGATGTATTTTCTGTGCAAATTACAGCAGTAAAAAGATGGAACAAAGAAAGATAAAAAAGAATATACAAGAGGTTAAGAGAGCTTAAAGGAAGAAGACTAGAGAAACAACAAAGAAGGCAGATGGAGATAGGAATAGCTAGAGTACCAAGGATAGGAATATCTAAACTCAAAGGATGGATAAAGTAGCTGATTTATAGATATTTCCTATTTAAATGGATGTGTTATAAAAAGGATAGAAAGATGTTTGCTATCGAATAATGTAATTTAATGTAAGGATAAAGGGGCTTAGGGTAGAAGGATAAATAATTAATGTAGTAATGATAGGAGATGTGTTCTTTTGTGTAGATAATAGAAGCAGATACTAGAGAAAGCTGGAATAAAGACCCTAAAAGATAGAGATGAAGCATAAGAGGGAAAGAGAACCTAAAGGATGATAATTTGAAAAAAAAAACAGCAAATAAAGATTACTGAGGCTTAAACAAGCCAATGTCTCAAAGAAATCACAATTTATTTGTACAGATCAAGATAGAACCCAGAGAATTATGGTATGAAGAAATATGAAAGTATACAGAGATGGCCATCAATTGAAATTAACTGAAGCATTGAAGAGGGGAGGGTCAAGGCTCAAAGGGGAAGAGCAGGCCAGATAAACAGGCTATGAAGTCATTGATACAAATAGCAGGTAGATCCTACCATCTGCATTATCATTAGAAAAGATGAAAATAATATGTGTATCATCATCAGAAATGTTAAGCAGGTTAAAACCATTGCCAGTATTAGTCACAAAAAGCAAGGAAGTCATCCTATATTATGTTTTCTTTTTTGAATTATAGATTAAGAAGGGCATGTATAAGGAATGATTAAAAATAGTAGATAAATAATTATAACAAAGGTATTCCTTCACCAAAAGAGAAGGCAATTATTAATAAAAAAACCTTAATAAAAGAACAAAAAGATGATGATGATGATGAGGAAGAAGAAGTAGAAGAAGAAGATTATGATGACGAAGAAGAAGTGGAAGAAAAAAATTATGATGACGAAGAAGAAGTGGAAGAAGAAGAAGATGATGATGATGAGGAAAGGGGGGAGGAAGATGAAGAAGAAGACTAAGAATAAGAAGAAGAATAAGAAGTTGAAGAACAAGAAGTAAGATGAGAAGAAGAAAAAGAAGAATAATAATATGGAGTAGAAAAAGAAGATGAAGAAGAAGTGGAAGAAGAAGAAAAAGAGGAAGAAGAATAAGAAGAAGAGGAAGAAGAAGAGGAATAAGAAGAGGAAAAAGAAAAAGTAGATGAGGAAAAAGAAGTAGAAGAAGAATAATAATAAGAGGAAGAAGAAGAATAAGAGGAGGAAGAAGAAGAATAAGAAGAAGTGTACGAATAAAAAGAAGAAGAAAAAGAGGAAAAAGAGGAAGATAAAGAAAAGAAAGAAGAAAAAGAAAAAGAAGATGAAGATGAGGAAAAGGAGGAAGATGAAGAAGATGAAGAAGAATAAGAAGAAGAAAATGAAAAAAAGAAGATGAAGAAGAGGAAAAAGAAGAAGAAGAAGAAGAAGAAGATAAAGAAGATAAAGAAGAGGAAAAATAAGAAGAAGTAGTAATAAAAGAAGATGAATAAAAAGATAAAAAAGAAGAAAATGAAGAAAATGAAGAAGAGTAAGAAGAAGAGGAGGAGGAGGAGGAAGAAGAAAAAGAAGAGGAAGAAGATGATGATGAAGAGGAAAAAGTAGAAAAAGAAAAGGAGGAAGAAGAATAATAATAATTGAAGGAATAAGAAGAATAGAAAGAAGAGTAAGACGAAGAAGAGGAAGAAAAAGAAGAAGAAAAAGATGATGATTAAAACGAATAGTAAGAAGAAGAATAATAATAATAATAATAATAATAATAATAATAAGAGAAAGAAGAATAAGAAGAAGATGATGATGATGAGGAGGAGGAAGAAGTAGAAGAAGAAGAAAAAGAAGAATGAGAAGAAGAAGAGAAAATAAAAAGAAAAAGAAGTAGAAGAATGAGAAGTATGATAAGAAGAAGTAGAAGAATGAGAAGCAGGATAAGAAGAATAATAAAATGATAATAGAGAACTTCTTTTTTGAAATCCATAGCCTAAAATTATAGAGTGAGAAAGTTGGGTTTCTAGAGAAAGAGTTCAAATTTTGGTGGAGAAGGTTCATTTTTAGTTGAAAATGGAGCAAATGGACTAAATAAAATCATGCACCCCTCACTAAGTACTTCGGTAAAAAATAGAGAACCTATGATTCTTTTCTCCTTGGAAGAAATCATGAAGCTCGCATAACCTCACAAATTCACTCTAGTGTGCAATTTTTCACATGGTTGTCCATGTGTTGAAGAGATTAGAGCATTCTTTGCTTCTTTAAAACTCAAAGGACTTGTGAATATTGGGATGATAGATGCAAAATATGTCCTCGTGCAACTATATATCAAAGCAGATTTTCTCAGGCTCTAGATGAAGGGGATATTCATTATTGGTTTTCCCATGAGAATCTTCAAATGGACAAACAATTTTTCAACAAGGGAGGGTGGAGTCATCAATTTCTTCGATATGGTTTATTTTACTTATGCTTCCTATATATTTCTTCGATAAAAAAATTATCTATCTCATTGTGAAAACAATGGGAACTCCTATGCTGATAGACAAGCCTAAAACAACACTATCAAAACTGGGTGTAGCTCGAGTCTTTGTGAAGGTTGACCTCTAGAAGCACACCCCTCATAGAATTTGGTTAGGGAGCAATGAAGGGTCTGGTTTCTAGCAATAATTGGTGATAGAAAATATACAAAGATATTCCTCTACATGCAAAAAGCTTGGACATGGACAAGATGAATGTTTGGTAAAAAATTGGAAGGAGGAAGAAGGCCATAAGTTAGGAGGGTGGAGAAGGGAAGTAGTAGGAGTAAAGGAGCTAGTTAAGTATCAGAAAAAGCTACTAAGGTAGGGGAGGAAGTGGAGTAGTCGATTGAGGGCAAGCATAATCAACTAAATGAGAATAATGAATACCCAAATGATCTAAAACAGAAGGAAGACTAGAGGAAGGTAGGAGATGGTATGGAAAAAATAGTAAGGATACAAATTATAAAAAAATTAGCAAAAATTACAAAGAAAAGGAAAAATAGACAAGTACAAGTTGTCCATTAAGATAAGGAGGAGGAGAGAAGCTGGCTAGTAGCTATTGAGGGCTAGTCAGAAGCGGAATCAGAAGTTATGAGTTACATATTCTTTAACATGAGTTAAGGATAAGAAAGTATGAAAAATAGTCATGGTAAAGATGATATAAAGCTAGAAAAGGACACAAAAAAACATGGGAAGAGGGAGTAGGCAATGGAGGAGATAAATATTATGGCCATAATTGGGTAGGATATATAAGGAATAATGACAGGGAGAGAGGGTAGAGGTTTCAAGCTCGTATAAAAACCTTATAAATATGAAAAAAAATGCCTAAATAAGACATATGACTTTAAGTGTACAATAAGAGCACAAGCCAAATCCTCCAATAATGTATAATTATCTTTTTTGGAACATATGGGGGTGGCAAACATCCCATGATAAATAGGCTAAAAAAAGATTAACTGGATACATAAAATCTCATTAATTATGCTAGCGGAACCAATGATAGAGAGGGATCAACTATAGAAATATAAAAAAATTGTTAGGTTTGACAATGGTTTCTCAAATCACAATAGAAAAATATGGCTATTATAGAACAACAAATTGGATATCGCAATCCTTGATGAAACAGAACAAATGATAAACTTCAGCATTGGAAAAAAGAGGAAGAAATCATCTCGGTGATTTATATGAAGAATTTGAAGGAAGAAAGAAAAGAATTATGAAGAGAAATAGAGAAAGTAGTAGTAAAGAAGAAGCCATGTAATATTGTGAGAGATTTTAACGCAACAAAAAATGCTAAGAAAAATAAAGGAGGAAGAGCATCTAATATGGAGGCAAATCTCCAATTCAATGAAATAATAGCCAAAACAAATCTATTGGATGTAAATATTTTAGGATTGAAATACACATGGTGTAATAACTGGAGAAAAAATGGATAATTTGGGCTAGATTAGACTAGGTCTTACATAATATTAAATGGGTAGAAAGGTTTGGCTCCACAAGATTAAAATATCTAAACAAAACTTGCTCAAATCACAGTCCATTGCTAATCACTATAAAAAAGGCACAGATTAAAGGGGCATGTTTAAATGTTAGAATATATGATGTCTACATGTTGGTTTTAAGACATAGTTAAGGAATCCTGGGGCCAGGTAGCAACAGGTGATCTGGCACATATATTGAACCAGAAACTTTGCAAGCTAAAACTATGCATGAGAAGATATAATAAGGAGAAGTTCAGAGATATTAATAAAGGTATAGAAGAGGCAGAAGCACGAGTGGAAAAGCTAGAATTGGAGTATGAGGAAGATCAAAGAGAAGATAGGAGGAGCACACTAAGTATAGAACAAGCTGAACTCAAGCTAAAACTCCACATGGAAGAGGTATTTGGAACCCAAAAGCTAAGTTTTTTACAATGGTAACAAAGGTGAAAAATCAAAAACATTGAATAAAGGCATAAGGAATAGTATAGGGGAATAGGTGGAAAAAGAGATAGAAATAAAAATATATTTGAAGGTTTTTGTAAAAGTCATTTATGTGGGGAAGGAAGACATAGAAAGAGTAGTTTTATGCAAGTCATATAAAGAAAATTATGGCAGAGGAAAATTATAAGCTCATGGCCTTCCTAGAGGAAGTGATGATAAAAGAAGTGGTCTTTAACATGGATTAGAATAGTACTAAAGGATCAGATGGTTGGAATAATGAATTCTTTCAAGCATGCTGGAACATAATTAAAGACGACCTAATAAAAGCTATAAATTGGATATTTTGTGGCGTAGATATAAGTAAGACATGGGCAAACTTATACATGGTCCTCATTCCTAAAATAGTGAATCCCCAAAAAGGGAAAGATTATAGACTAATTAATCTGTGTAACACGATATACAAGATTCTATCTAAATTATTGCAAAATAGATTAGTTTCTATACTTTCTAAAATCATTTCAAACGAACAAATAGGTTTTATGAAAAATAGACTAATAATGGAAAATATTAGTCTTGCCAAAGAATGATAAATGAGTTGGGATTGAAAACAAGAGGGCATAATATGGTAATAAAATTTGATTTATCTAAATTTTTTGATAGAGTTGTATGGGATGTTCTTTGCTTTTTAATGAGAAAAATGGATTTTGTGAAATCCAGAATAAATCTGATATATAGGTGCGTGCCAAGCACATGGGTAAAAATTCTTATAAATGGAGAGCTTGGGAGATAAATCAAACTGGTAAGAGTATTAAGACATGGTGATCCCCAATCACACTCATTATTTATTATTTATCTAAAATTTCTAATAGTTAATATAAAGGATAGAATACAAAAAGTTAGTATACAAGCCTTTAGGCATCCAAAAAACTCCCCACTTATGTGATGCCTTACATATGCGGGCGATGTCATCATGTTAATGAATGCTAGTAGAAAATTATTAAAAAGCATGATGGAAGTTTTTCAGATATTGGAAGAAGAAAGAAATAGATCCTTATCAAAAGAAAATGCCAATATATGGTCGCTTCTAAAGCTACGTTGAGCTTGATTCAAAAAATTAAAAAAATAACAGGGTTCACTCAAAAAAAAGGAGAAATAATATACTTGGGGTGTCTAATAATGAAATAAGATTGAAGGCAGAATAGTTATAGTATTTATTAGATAAACTAAGAAAGATAACAAGATGGAAGGAAAATATTTTAAGCAATGGAAGGGAGAATCACATTAATAACACATGTGCTATAATGTACTTTGATGCACAATTTAATAATTATTCAACCACCTAAAATAATCATTAAAAGGCTGGAAAAAAGAGCTTGCAAATTTCTTATGGGGTATGAAAAAGGGTAAGAACAAGATGCACTAGAAAAAAAATAAATGATCTATGTTATCCAAAAGAGGAGGTGAGATTAGGATTTATTAGCTTAAATAATCTGGCAAAAGCATGAGCATGCAAAAGATAATAAAAATTAAATGAAAATGACAGCTTATGTGTAGAATTTATGAGGGCTAAATAATACACAGATAATAACACCAATAGAGAAAGAAAAAAGAATAAGAAGTCACGGGTTTGGAAACAAATGCTCAAACAAAGAGAACCGGAGGAAAAGCATGCAAAACTAACTAGAAGCGGATGGAAGTTGACTTTTATTGTGGAATGATCTTTTACGCTTAAGACGACCAAAAAGGAGGTGAGAAGCAAGAAAAAATTTCAAGCCTTGTTTAAATGGGCTTGGGAAAAATGAGAATCCATAGAAAATCTACACTTTCATGTGGAATGCTCTCTCCAATATCATCCCGGTAGATTTAAATGTATAGGTAAAATAAATAAAACTAGCCTCATGATATGAGTGTAACTTCAAGATGTGAGTGTTGCTTAGGAACATAACTAGCATCAAGATGTGAGTGTTGCTTTAGATCATTTGCTCTCCCAAGGAAAAATAAAAGTGGAAATATTTAAAAATATAGAAATTTCAATGTAGTCTAAAAGATGTTCTCCCCCTAAAAGAAAGACTCCAAAAATGGAGCAAAGCCCAGACAAAGAACACACAAAAATGGGTTAGAAATAACATACCACATATTGCTATTTGGCGTATCCGGAAAGATAAAAAAAAGTAGATTTGAAGGAATTAGAATGTGCATGGAGGATATCTTGAAAGATATTAGAGGGAAAATAAAAAGAATATCAGAAACTAGCCACATGACAATACAAATCTATGAGAGATAAAAGAGTATGTTGATTAAATGGAGGCTTGTGGTGAAACAAGTAAAACTGTATCGAATTACTTGTATTTGCTGAAAGAAACATCCGAGAGGAACATTAGTTTTGAACACAGATGAGAGTTCTAATAGTGATATAGAAGCAGTGGGGGGAGGAGGAGCCATAAGAGACTTAGAAGGTAAGCTAATTCTAGCATACACAATGAGCTATCAGGCCACATCAATTCTTCATGCAAAAATCTTGGCACTCGAAAAGGGATTACAAGTATGTAAAAGAAGAAAGATTAAAGATATTCAAAACTAGGTGGACTTTAAAATATTAGTAAATTTAATATACAAAAAATTGGAGATGTGGAGATACAAAGAAGAGATGGAAGAAATTTTCTAGCTAGTGAGGGAATTGAATGGTAAAATTAAACATATATATAAAGAGATAATTGCATTGACAGACAAAATAGTAAGGGAATGCATGAAAAAAGGCCAACATGAATTTGAAGAAAGACATATTTCAGACACATATAAAGGTATTCTAAATCTTGATGGGAGGGGTTACCCATGTATGTTGTATGTTACTTTCAGCTTCTATTTTTGTAACATTTATATGCTTGGAATCTGATATACTTGCAAACAATATCTCTCTTTATATCATCTAGGATATTACTAGTGCTCATGGAGATTCCTTCAAATCTACTTTTATTTCTGGCCTTCCATATGCATCGAATTTCAATGTGTGGTAGGGTGTTTCTAAGCCATTTGAGCGCATTATTCCTAGTGTTGTCCTTACTCCAGCTTACGAGTCTGTCTTTTAGGGTTACTTCTTTGTGTCTAATCTGAATTTTTTCTTCTATTTGTTTCCATATTTCTGTAGCTATTTTTCCTATTGAGAATAAGTGTTTTGTATTTTCCACTACTGAAGCACAACATTCACACCTTGAGGCTATCCTTACTCTCTATGCTTGTACACTTATATCTACCAAAAATGCTTTTGAGAGAGCCTTCCATACCATGGTTTTCATTTTTTGTGGGGCCTAGCTTTCCCATACCCATTTAAAAATTGGCTGGTATTTATTTATGCTCCTTATTAATATTTTTGCCGATTTCAGTGTGAACTTTCCTTGAGCATCTAAAGTCCATTTTCACCCACTCCTATTTAATCTGGAGTGTGTGTCCAGTAGGTTTTTATGTTTTAACATAAGCTTCTAGTGTTTGGTGGCCTTTTGTATTCTTAAAAATGTTGTTTGATACTTCATATTTGGCTCTTAAAAATTTAGCCCAAAGGCTTTCTTTCTCTTTTAGCCTCCACCAGCTCTTGTAAGCCCATGCACATGTCGTGTCTCTTATGCCATTAAAACCTAGACCCGCTTCTTCCTTAGGGCGACATAATTCTTCCCATTTTTTACAATGTAGTTTTTGTTTACCCTTCCCCCACATAAAGTCTAACATATCCTTCTCCAGTTTCTTAAAATTTTTGTTGGAGGCTAAATGTTCATTATAATATGCCTTAGTGTGCCTTATAGCACATGTGATATTAGAGTAATACTTCCCGCCATACTTAAGAATATTTTCTTTCCATCCTGGTATTTTCCCTCTTATTTTACCTTTTAGATAGCTTAAGTCTTCCTCTCTCAACATAATTTCATGAATCGGACAGCATAGGTACATTAGAGCCCCTTTCTTTTGAGTAAAGCCAAATATCCTTTTTATTCTTTGAGCAACCTTTTTTGGGGCTTTGGCTGCTATTATAAACTGACATTTCCTATTATTCATAATTTGCTCTGTCCTCCTCAAAGGTTTGAAGTAGCTGCATCAGATTTAACATAAATTTGCTACTGGCATTTGTAAAAATAATCACATCATCACATTTGCTAGGCAACCCACCAATGGTGTATTGTTAGGTTGTCTGAAAGCTAGGCCGTTGCGCTTGAGCATTCTCTCTTTTAGATTTAAAATGAATATTTCTAGGTAAATCCATAAATGTTAAAAAGAGATGAAGAAAGTGGGTCTCCTTGCCTTAATCCTCTTTTTGGCTTAAATTCCCCTCCTATCTAGCCATTTACAAGGATTTTAACCCATGCACTGGATACACATCTATAAATTAAATCTATCCAGAATTTAGAGAAACCCATTTTTCACATTGCATAGCAAAATATATTCCATTCCACTCTATTAAATGCTTTGGATATGTCTAATTTTAATACCATGGTATGCCCTCTAGCTTTGTTTCCAAGTTCCTTCATCATTTTTGAGGTCAGATATATATTTTCAATCATTAGTTTATTTTTAACAACCCTACTTGGTTTTCTGAAATTATGTTGGGAATTGCTCAACCTGTTTTGGAGTAGTTTAGCTAGAATTTTGTAGACTGTGTTGCATAGGCTAATTAGCCTATAAACCTCACATTTTTGTGAATTTTCTATTTTTTAATATGAGCACAATAAATGAGCTGGCCCAGGCTTTTGTGATTTCTGCTCCTGCAAATATCCAATTAATTGCTAGAATTAGATCATTATGAATGATGTGTGTCAGCATTTTTGGAAAAAAATATTATTCCAGCCATCTGGTCCTAATACGTTATTGTCTTACTAAAGATAGCCACTTTTATTTCTTCTTCTTTAGGGAAATCAGCCATCCTTGCATTTTCTTCTTTTGTGACTTTATGGTTCTGGACTTGCATTAGAGAGTTGCCTCTTTGCATTATTGTCCCACATTGTTGGTTTCTAAAAAATTCTTCCAAACAATTTTTTATCTTTTCTTCATTCTCCACCCATTGCCATGCTGAGTTTTTTATACCTTTAATTCTTTGCTTTTGCATTTTGATTTTTTCCAGAGTGAAAGAATTTCATGTTATTATCTCCTCCCTTGAGCTATTTTGTCGAGTCTGATACATATTATCAGCAAACAACATCACAACATATGATCAATGATGATATAAAATAAGTATCAATATCTCAATCCGTCAATCGTCATCAGTAGTCAATCATCATCAATATCACATGGATCATCATCAAAAACTAACTCCTCCACTTTTGCTTCCGTTCCAGCATGATCCTAGATGTCCAAGCTTGAATCTTTCCAATCATTCATGTAAACTAATTCCTCAACAATATATGTCCATAATCTAAATCTCCTATCGAAAATCACATTCATTGTAATAAATAAAGTAGACTCTGATGCTATATTCAACAGTAGAAAAGTCAGTAGATTCCGTGACATTATAAATAGCACGGGATAGGTGGACTAATAATTTTCACCACTAAAATATCAAGATTCTTATTATCAGAATGTGATAGGATTGAGTAGTAATTTGGTTCTAAGTACTGAGACAACTCGCTCCTATTTAATGGTCTACCCTATCATTTCCCCATCGCTACCTGAATGGAAAAGTCATCATCTCCGAATATGCTATCCATGTCTGTACTTGGAGCCTCACTACTAGTACCACCATACTTAGTAGCATAGTATGTAAAGAGCTCAGTCAACTTCTCATTAATGAACCCTTCAGGCTGGCCTTCCTGGTTCATGCATGAGGATATATATGTCAAAATATTTTCTACCCCTTCCATCTTAACCCTAGGGTCCATGCAGGTAGCCAAACAATAAAAAGATGGAATCATAGACTAGTACTTTAAGTACTTGGTTTCCATCTCTACAACTATATCTCTAATTGTTCGATCATCTCGAAACATCTCTAAACATGCTACTAATATTGCATATGTATCTGAGTGTAATGCAAGTCATGTGAGTGTAAACTAATAAACACATGTTCATCATGTCATAAAAAATCTTTAGAAATTTCATAAATTAAATTCCTATAGTCCAATTAGTATCGTCAATAATAAGTTCGTCACTCTTACTATTAACGTGGTCGGATATCATGTGTTTGTATCTAGCACATGATTCCAACATAAGATATGTGTAATTCCAACAATGTCTCACATCCGATTAGAATTTCTTCTTCTTTAGACTCGTAGAAAAATAGAGACTACCAAACTATTATTATCAGCGAGGCATGTAAAGAAATTTTAGTGAGTTACAAATATTTTCTAAAGTAGGGGAAATAACATTCATCCCTGTTTGTACAATTAAGTTAATGACATGACACATGCATCTAGCGTAGAAAATCTCTTCTAATAGTTTATCTCTAATACTCCAACAAACATATTAATTGCTACTCCATTATTAGATACATTATTAATTGCTACATAGTGGGTCAAGAGACATGCATAAGATGCATCATCATGAATAGTTCATATATTAGACATCATGGATACCACTCCACTATAATCCCTAAATTTGTTAATTATTATTTCTTTTTATAACATATACATTTTAGTATGTCGTTCCTAGATTTGGACGTAAGAATCTTAAGATATATAGGTTGAAAATAGATATGCATGATACTGACTACCCTTGGATCCTCTAAAAATCAAATCAGAACACCCATCGTGGTGATTAGTTTGGACATACCTTCTTTGTCTAACTCATTGCGGTATATGAAGGGAGTTAATATTGATGTTGGACTGGATCCAACCTCAAAGAAGCCACCATTGAGTTAAATTTTCTTAGGATCTAATGCACCATATTTTTTGGTGCATAGTTCTGCATGTCTCTTAAGGTGCCTAGTCCCACATGAACTCTTATAGCTTAAATTTTTTTTACAATATTTATAATGTGTCGATTTTTCTTCGGCACCCCTAATATATATATATATATATATATTGTTTTATTATATTAAATTGAGTCCAAAGTATTGATTTTTTTCTTGTTTTTTGTTTTTTTGATGTTTGGGTCGAGGCACCAGAGAAACCAAAGTTTTGACTACCACAGATCTTTCCGTAATATTTTTGTTATATATATTATAATTAATTTTATTTTCATAATTAAAATAAAGAAGATAGAAAAAAAAATTTTAAAATTATATAATGTATTATATAAATTAATACATTATATAATTTTTTAATTATATAATATACTACTTGTCATTTTAAATTATATAACGACCAGAGAAACCAAACCATTACTATTTGTCATTTTTATTTTTTATTTTTTTTAAATAGAATGTATTATATACTGTATTTTGATTAATAAATTAAAATTAATTAAAATAAAGAAGATATGAGAAGAAGATTTTAATATTCAAAACTTATAAATAAATAAAAATACCCATAAATCATAATGCAAAATGCATAAATTTTACCTTTTTGATGTCTACACCGCACACCACAATCTACACAATAGTCCACACTCGAGTCCCGAAAGACGAGATTGAAAGCCGAAAGCAAGAGCCCAAGAAAGAGAAAATATGAGAGAGAGAAAGAGATTTATGATTCAAAAATATAAATATTCAAATGAGGTTGGAGGGGGGGGGGTTGTTTATAGATATAGAAAAGCATATTTAAAAAAAAAAATTTTTTTGCTTTTTTTTTAAAAATTCAAGTAGAATCCTTAGTGTCATCGGATTCTGCCTAATAGCCATTGGGGATGAAATCCAAAAGTTGAGATTTGCATTTTAATTTTTTTTGGACAATAGGGTCGATTCGACCTTCGAATCGACCCAATGGTCGTTAGTTCCAAAAGCTTCGACTTCTTGAACTATTGGGCTTGGGCTGGAGGTGGGGTCAAAGAAAAATAATTGTGGGTCGGGTCTGGTTACAGGCCTGGCAAAATTTTGGAAAATCAGCCTTGGGGTTGGGCGCCGGGGTGTTGGGGTGGGGGTTGGGGCATGTTTTGGGTCGTGCAGATAAAGCATGTCCATGGGCCCTCGTACCGGGTCGTGCCTGGCACAACAGGTGGCCTGGTTGACCTAGGAACGACGCGACATAGGCACGAGCAAAGGTATGGACCATATCATACTGGGCCAAGCACAACTAAGTCAAGTCGTGCATTGAGGCAAGCCCTATGCCGCCCAACCCGTTTGACATCTCTAAGCATTTGGTAGCTTCAAGGGCAATCATAGAGGCTATATAGTTCATTAACTTTATTATGGATCTAGAGATTATTTCTTTTATATAATTACATATTACACTTTATTGTGATATTTGTGGAGAAGTTGCTAACTCGAAGGAACTAGAACCTACAAGAAAGTAAAATACATCAAGCATAAATATCATTTACTAAGAAATATTATAAAAAAATGAGATGTGGTTGTGATGAATGTGTTATCAATGGACAACTTGATAAATCCTTTTATTAAGAGCCTTTCAACTAAAACATTTGAAAGACGTGTAAGAAATTGGAGTCGCACATGTGATATCATGGATTTAAGTCTTAGTGAGAGATTGTTAGAACTATTTTATACTCAAAGACATTTTAAGTTGTTTTTATTTTGATTGGTTTGAATCATTTTATTAATGAATGAATTTGCAACGAGCTAAATTTGTGAAAATACACCTATCCTTATTGCTCGTAGAGTTTGGATTACATATAGAATATCAAATTATAAATTCTTATAGAATATAAGTTTATTAAATTCATAATCTAAATAGAATTATATACTCTATAAGTAAGATTTTAGTAAAATATTTTAGTAAGTCTATCTTGACTGTGAAGAATGATGAAGTTCTAATTTTTAGTTGTAGTATGCTTTGTGTATTAAATAGGAAAACCATGATGTAATTATTTTGTACTAACATATAAAATAATATGCATCATTGTTATTATAAATATTGTTAATCTAAATCTTGAATAATTAATACTCATGTATACATGTTAATAGTTGTTTTGATTCATAAAGAATTGAATCTTGGAATAGATTTATGAACTCTATGAATTGATATACTTTACAACTATATGATAAATATTAATTACTAATAGAATTTATGTCCTATTAGAAGGATTGATAATGGTCCCATAATGAAGGTTATAAGTTTTGATATTATCAAACTCTGCTTGTAGATTTTGATTTGACATATCAAATAGTTAAGTGGAAAGTCTCTAGCAAATAAATAAAGATTGATTGAATTAGATTGTTAGTAATTTAATTCAATCGATGTGTATATATAATATTAATATGGAGAATTTAATTAGTGTTAAATAACTATCGATACACATTATTTTAAATAAGTGAGAGAATATAACTATAATTATGTAATAATATGAATTATAGTTAATATAAATTATGGTGTGAAATAATTTATATTGGGAACCATAAATCTTATTCAAGCCAGGGTTCCTTCCATAGCTTTGTCCAATTCCATGGAAATGTATTATAAATTTTGATTAATTCAAATAAATATGTATTTCTATAATCAGAGTAATTGTTTTAATTGAAATTGAATTAATTGATTTGTTAAATTTGATTAATTGAATTATATTGAATTAGTTTTATTATATATATATATATATAATGTTTGATTGCATTATAAAAATAAAAATAAATACATAAATAAAAGATTAAAAGTAGATGTCACATCACTTTTTAAAAGCTAATGTGATATATATTATTTTTTATTCTTTTATTTAAATTTTTATTTTTTTTATAAGATAAAGTGGTAAACAAGATGAGATACACATTGTAGTGTCGTATTTTTGTCCAGATACTAGGACATAGGATATATGCAAGATGATTCCTTTATGAACAAGCACTCCATTTGAGATATGTTATTCTTACTAAAATGGCGTCAATCCTAAACTTAGCAAATAATCTCATTCTATGTGTGTTATCAAGATGAACGATTTTTTGAATCCTAAGTCTCCAACATATGTAAAATGTGAAATATTATTTCAAAGAATTAAAGCTAGTTACATGCTTCCTTCTACTTTGCTTTCCATGCAAAATCACACCCACATTGTCATTATTGGCATTGGCCAAGAGATAGCCATGTTCATTTTAATCTTGTTTTTTGTTATTGTATGTTTCATTTCAATTATGTAAGCAATGCTTGTCTTGATGTCTTTCTTTCAGTTTGTATTCTCCATAGAAACATGCTCAAAAAGGTCCACTATGTACAACTATCTCGATAGTCACCATTAGTTTGTATCTTTTTTAAACTATTTGATTTTCACTTCATTTAATTTTATATTCACATAACAATCTAGATTCGTTTAAATTTAAAATCATTTAAAAATGATGATAAACTTGTATTATTCAAATTTACTAACCTTTCACATTAATTATTTTATATACATATAATTATTAATCACCATCCATTTTTTTTAGATAATTTTTCCATAGAAATGACACGTGCATATTAAAAACTAAAATCATGTATCTTAATATCAATGGTGATACATATCATGATATACAATGTATATCATGATATGTACAAAAATATCTATGAAATCTGTATCATGAAATACTGTGTGTGTGTGTGTGCGCGCGCGTGTGTATAACTTATATAACCTATATAACATATATATAATATAATATATAATGTATATAAACATGTTATATAACACACACACACATATATATTTGTATATGTGTCTATATGAAAGTAATATATATAATACAAATGGATATTTATCACTCAACAAAGCCCTCCCATGCGAGAACTAATTTTTTTCCCTGCATTGTCTATTGGTAAGATTGTAGCTCTAGATTTTAGTAGGTATATCTTAATTATGGAGAATGGTGTAGTTCTAACTTCTAGTACTAGTATATATTATTTTATATTGACTTGAAAAACAAAATACACCATTGTTATTATGGATGGTGTTACTCTTATTCTTAAAGTAATTAATATTTGTGTATACTTTTTAATAGTTATTTTGATTCATAAATTATAGGGTATAAAAATAAATTAAGAAACTCTATGAATTAGATAACTTTATCAGATGTATCGTGAATATTAAATGTTGATAATATCTATATCTTATTAGAATGGTTAATGATACCACATTGAGTAAGCTTATAAGTTTTGATATTATCAAACCATATAAGTGGATTTTGATCCAGTAATTCTAATAAGTTTAATAGAAAGTCTCATTGAAATAATTAGAGATTGATTGAATTCGATTATCTATGATTTAATTCAATCATTAAATATCTATATTCTTAAATGAGAAGATTCATAATTATTATCAAAAAACAATAATAACTTTAGATAAGCGAGGGAGTGCAATTATAATTAAATAGTGAAATGATGTATAATTAATATGAATTATAGTGTAAAAAATTTACATTAGGAGTCTGAGATCTTATTTAAGATAGGGTCCATTTCATAAGCTTATCCAGAGCCATAAAAAGATTTTAAAGATTTTTAATTATTTAAAGTATGTATATGTATATAATTGAAATAATTAATTTAATTAGAGTTGAATTATTTGATTTTATTATTAAATCAAGTTAACTTTCTTATATTAAATAATTATATATATATATATAATTAATTAAAATTGTTAATATTAGTTTTTAAATATTAAAATTAAAATAATGAAACATGACATTTAATGTTAAGTATTTCTTTTTATTGTATTATTTAAAATATGATCGAACGAACTAGACATGGTAAAATATTCTACCGATATTAGTGACCTTGAGGTATATCACTCTTATTACACAATATATGAAAAATATATTCAAAATAAAATGACTTTTAATATGTGCATTATCAATTTGAAATTTTTTTAAAAACTTAATTATGTTGCAATGATATTGTTGGGATTTGGCAATAAATTGTGCAAGGATAGGTTATGTTTTTATGAATGTATAAATGCTCGATTTAAATAGAGGCATTCTAGCATCTATTGATTAAATTAAACAACTTGGCTATACTTATGGATTGTGATTTTGGTTTTTCATTTATGAGATATAATTGGCACTTAGTTTTATGTGTTTTTTCCACATGAGGTTATAATTTTTAATTTCTCATTGTTATTTTGTAATAATGATGGTTGACATGGCTGAAAATGATTGTTGATGAGGTTGATGATGGTGCATGTCATGGTAGACACTATCAAAAATGGTATTGTTGGACTTGGGGGTATTCATTACTAGCAACATTAAGTAGGAGGCTATCATGGCCAATAGCAATGTCAATGGTGGCATTCATTATTGGTGATGGTTATTATGTAGGCTATCATGGCCAACAGTGGTGCCAGTGGCCGGCACTGCCTATTTGACACCTCTATTTAGTATCATAGTATATAAAAAACTCAGTCAATTTTTCGTGAATGAAACCTTCAAGATGGTGATCTTGGTTCATGCATGAGGATATGTTTATCAAACTATTTTCTACCCCTTCCACTTAACCCTAGTGTCCATGCAGGCAGCCAAACAATAAAGAGCTTTAATGGTGGACCAATACTTTAAGTATTTAGTTTCCATCTCAACTTTAATGTCACTAAATATCAGGGCATCTCTAAACTTCCTAAATATGTTACTAATGTTACATATGTACCTGAGTGCAATGTAAGTCTTGAGAGTATAAATTGATGAACACATATTCATCATACCATAATAAATCTTTAGAAATTTCATTAATACAATATATCTATCCCAGTCAGTATTATCAAAAATAAGTTTGTCACTCTTTATATTGACGTAATCGGATATCACATGTATGTATCCAACTCATGACTCGAACATCAGGTATGTGTAATTTCAATGATGTCTCATATCTATTTGGAATTTCTTCTTCTTTAGACCTATAGACAAACAAAGACTATCAAATACTTGTTGTCTATTAGGTGTCTAAAGATACTTTAGTGAGTTATGTATTTTTTCTAAAGTGGGGAAAATAACTTTCATTCTCACTTGCACTATGAGGTTAATGAATTGACATATGCATCTAACATAGAAAATTCCTTTTAATGGCTCATATCTAATAGTCCTAACAAACATGTTAATGGCTACTCCTTTATTAGATATGTTATCAAATGTGATACTATATATTTAATTTGAATATTATATTCTCTAAAGATTACCATCATGCACTCATATATGGTCAGACCATCATGAGGATGGAGAATCTTTGAGAATCCTAAAATCTTTTTATTTAGAGTATATTTAGAATTTACATAGTGAGTGGTGAGGCGTGCATAAGATGCATCATCGTGGCTAGTCTAGATATCAGATATCATGGACACCATGCCACTATATTCCCTAAATTCATTAGTTATTATTTATTTTTCTAACTTATAGTATTTTAGTATCATTCCTAGATGTAGACCTAGGAATCATATGATATGCATGCTACAATTAGGTATGTATGATACTAACTACCCTTTGATCCTCCACAAATCTAATCGAAAGACCCATCATGGTAATTAGTTTGGTTATGCCATCCCTTCCTAAATCATCATAGTATATAAAGGGGGTTAACATAGAAGCTGAACTATATCCAATCTCAAAGACCTCATCGCATAGTTGGGGTTGCCTAGGATCTAATTCACCATGTTTTTTTGGTGTATTATTCATCATGCCTCTTTTGGTGCCCAGTCACACATACACTCTTATAGATTAATATCTTCTTACAATATTTATATTGTGTCGATTCTTCATTTATACCTCTAACATTTTTAATTTCTACTATGTTAAAGTGAGTCCAAACTATATATTTTTTTCTAGTTTTTTATTTTTTAGTTATTTGGGTCAAGGTCATGAGAAAAAACATTATTTCAGCCTCAGACCTATTCGCAGGCCTCGGATTAATGTTAATATCATTCTCATCATTAAATTTACTATTTGTCATTTTATATTTAATTAGTTTATTAATTTATAATTATATTCTAAATTCTAATTTTTAAATTAAATATTTTTGATATTAAATTATTAATTAGAATTAAAATTTAAAAACTAAATAAAATTTTAAAAATAATACCCATTTCATCATTTATGGAATGCCGAAAGCTGATATTTGTAGTCTACACCCGAGTCCCAAGACCGAGAGGAAAGCCAAAAGCTGATGTAGACCAAACTCAAAAAAGAGAGAGAGTTAGAGAGACAAGCATAAGATGTGAGAGAGAGAAAGAGAGGATGGAAATAGGAATTAGGATAGAGAAAGAGAGGAGAGTGAGGTGAGATTAGATTTTAGAAGTGATATTGAGAGAAATGAGTAGAGAATATATATAGATAAGAAAAAGATAAATCATTTTTTTGAATTTTTTCATAATTTTTTAGGACAACTCAACAGCCATCAGATTTTTACCTTAGCCATTGGGAGTGCATCCAACGGTTGGATGCATCCTAGTTTAATTTAATTTTTTTGACCATTGGGGTTGGGTAGGTCCGGCCTCGAGGGTTCCAAAAGGTTCGGGCCTCAGGGTCAGGGTCAGGCCTACCATCGGGGTGGGGGTCAGGTCGACCATCTGGGTTGGGGACTCGAGGTCAGGCCAACCATCGAAGCTCAGGTTGGCACTAGCACTGGTGCTGGCTTGAGAGTCCTAACTCAGGCTCGGACATGGTTCAATGGGATATTGCCCAAAACCCAGCCTAAGTCGAAGCACGATACTCGACCATGGTTGCTAGTCCATGCCTTCATGCAGGTATCTGAGTTGTGCCTAGTTCAACACGAGGTTTGGCACCCTTGGCCCAGCACGACACAAGTTGTGCCTTGAACCATCATGGAACAAGCCCATGCATGGTTATGGATCATGTCATGCCGGGTCAGGCACAACTTAGTCGGGCCATGCCTCGAGCCACGCCCAGTTTTTCCTACCTACTTGACACCTCTAATATTCATCGATGGTGATGATAACTATAGTGGCTATCACAAACAATAGTAGTCTCGATGGTGGTATTCATTACAGGCAATGGTGAGTTTGGACATTATTATGGCCAACAATGGTACCAATAGTGGAATTTGGTGCTAACGATGGTAATTATGGAGGCTATCACCGCCAACAATGGTGCTAATGGTGGTATTAATTGCTGAAAATTGTGATTGTGTAGGTTATCACCAATAGTCACTACAAGAAAATATTGATTTAGCTAGTAAATATTAGATATGGATTAATTGTTAGCTAAATTACGAATGATTAGCTAGGGAATAGCAAGGGGTTTATGTTTTTTTGTTGAAATAAAAATTTGCAAAGGATTAGCGATGGATTAATGACGGAATAATTTCATAAATTCCGCATCAGAAAAAAACGGGAAATTTAGTAATAGATTAGCGACGAATTAGCGACGTAATATTTTCATAAATTTTGCTCGATAAAAGTAGGAAATTTAGCTACGATATATTTTCGTAAATTCTGCTCAAAAAAATGGGGGATATAACGACATAATTTCCTAGCTAATAAAAACTAGAATATAGCGACAGATTTAGCGATGAAATTTCTCTGGCTAATAAATTTCAGAATTTAGTGATGGATTTAGCAATGAAATTTCCCTAGCTAATTACATCCGTAACATAGCAACAAATTTCCGCTATGGAATTCTCTTGCTAATTACATATTGAACATAGCGATGGATTTTAGCGACGTAATTTCCCTAGCTAATTATATCTTGAAAATATAGCTACAGATTTAGCGACAAAATTTCTCTTGCTAATTACATACTTAATATAGCAACGGATTTTAGCGACGAAACTTCCCTAGCCAATTACTTTCTGAATATAGTGACGGATTTTAATAACGTAACTTCCCTAGCTAATAAAATTTAGAATATATCGACGGATTTAGTGAGAAAACTTCCCTAGCTAATTAAATCCAGAATATAACGACGGATTTAGTGACTGAACTTCCCTAGCTAATTAAATCTCGAACATATCGATGGAATTTCCCTAGCCAATATTTAATTATTTAATTATTTAATTTTTTTAATTTATTATTAGTTTTAATATTTTATTTAATTTTGTTTATTAAATGTATGTTAATAGTCTATAGATGAGCGATCCTTAAGAGTTACATTCTCCTCATAAAATCATAAAAAATGATATTATAAATAAAATAATTTAAAAAATATAAAAATAAAAAAAAAGTATATTAATAATGACTAAAATATCTATTTTTATGATGTATTAATTTTTTTATAAAAGTATACAAAATTTTTTTCTAAAATTTTTAATTAAAAAACTTAAAAATTTGTATTAAAGTAACATTAAATAATTAATTCAATAAGTATAATAATTTATTTCAATATTTTAAAAATTAAATTAACATACATTAAAATTTCTACTAATATAAATGTAAATTAATTCATTGTATGATAAAATATAAAATATTTCAAAAATATCTGAATTGACGAATAAACTAATAAATATTAATATGATTATTTGTATAAAAAAATTTTTATGATTATAAAAAACTTTTTAAAAAAATAATTAATACAAAATTTGAAAATTTGAAATATAATAAAAATATATATTTTTTCATTAAAGTTAAAAGAAAATAAATTAATATTTAAAAATAAATACATATATGTTTGCCCCTACTAAAATTTATAAGAATTAAATAATTGAGTAATATTTTTTCTATTAGCTTTTAACATTCAGTTTTTATTAAAATTATTAATATAACTTTTTTAAGTATCTTATCACTTTAAGTAATTTTTTGAATTTTAAAAAATTATAAATGATATCAAATAATATGAAATTTTATACCTTTAAAATTATTACATATTATCTTCATAAAAATTAATATGATTAATTCTTTAAAAGTTTATAACCATAAAATTTAAATTTTTATATATTTTTTTTAACATTCAGAGTATTTTATAACTCTTAGGAGAGTGGCTAGAACACAAATCATCTTTTCATATATGTCTTATTATATGAAGTTTTTTAATTTTGTAGCTATTTGATATTTTTTTATAAGGCTAAACATATATATATATTAATTGTTTATATATTTATTATTTAATTAATATTATTATAAAAAATTAAAAGGTGTATATTTTTAATTTGTACCTTGCTACACGCACATTAATTTAGTTGAAAAATTTTGATAGTAAATAAAATAAATTATTCTTTTTGTAATATATATATATATATATATATATATAATGTTTTTATTATTAAAAATATAAATAGTTTGGAAATATATATAATTTGTTATTTAATGTTTATTTTGTCAAGACTAAGTCCTCCATCTTTCTCTTGACATTTTCAAAGAATAAGCGACACAACTCCTCCGAGTCCTCCATCCTTCTCTCGACACAGACGCAACATAAACATATTCGAATTAAGCAATAATTTGTTATTGATTTGAGGTATGTTTTCTACCCTAATTCTTCATCGATTATCTTAATGCGTATTGATTCTGTTAATTTTTTTTCCAAAATTCTTCTTCTTTAATTGTATACATTAATTTAATCATACTTATTGTGAAACATACCTAATGCATTTGTGTTGTATTGGGCAGTAGGTATGCTTATATAAACTTAATTTAATTATACTTTTTTAAATACATATTCTATTAATTTAATTATATTTTTTTAAATACATATTCTATTAATTTAATTATACTTGGATTGCTTATATAAACTTAATCGTATATAACTCAAAATGGGTGTTTTGTGTTGGGCAGTGTGTATATAACACATAAATATATAAGTGTATTTTATTATATCTATAACTATAAAAATAGTTTACATAAACATAACTTAAATAAATATAACATATTATATATATATATATCTATCTATACATATCTATCATAATTTTATATATGATACATTCAATATACATGTCGTGTATTTCAGATATAATTAGTATTATACATATAACATTATATACATATTTTACACAAATAAAGATATATTGGCTTTATGATAGGATTTTAATAATGTATATTTGAAATTTGTAAATCATCATTATGAAATACAAGTCTAATAAATTTGCATTATGAAAATATCTATTATTCCATAATGCCTTGTCTATAAGTATAATTAAATTAATATCTGTAAACTATATTTTATACATGGTTTTTTGTATAGAGAAAAACACACACTCTTATAAAAATGTAAGAGTATATTTAATATCTGTAAATTTAAAGTATATTTACATTAATATCTAGTAATGTCAAATTAATATCTATAAACATTTATTGACCAGTTTTCAATTAGTTTAAATAAAAATCTAATAGGCTTTATGTATACTGATACTAATATACAAGACATTTAAATACATGTATATATTTGACTATATTTTAATTACTATGTTTAATTAAATGCCACATAGGCTCCCTTATAAATACCCTAGCATTGACACTCAATATGATTCATACTGGATTAAAATATATAAGATATCCAGCTCATCTGACATACATTATTTCCTACATGAATTGATGCCGATGACTTTTTGATGGATTTGAGAACTTCCACCTATATGGATGAGTAGATCTCACATATTTTATCACCGCTATAGCCACTAACTCATAAATTGTATATCCAAAGACTTGATACTATTTACTTATTGTAAGCTAACCATAGAATTGTTTACTTGAGTAAACACAATAAACTATTTACTTATTGTAAGCTTAGATAATGAAGAAACTTTGATAATTATTTCAAATAATCAATATCTATGAAATGATAATCCAGATTCATAGAGTTAACTTTATTACTTGTTAAACTCATATACTTGTGATACATTTTACCGTGCTATAAAATAACTAACACTTGCATTGATTTTTGTAGTGTCGTGTCTCTCTATAATTTCAATACTTAATGATCTTTGAGCTATTATAATTACAATGATTCTTAGATTTAGACCTCTTGTTTTTTGATTTGCTTTGATGTTTTCTCTTAGTTGAATTTCTTTCAATTAACTTTGTATATAATTCTAAAGAGATTGATGTTTCACTTGTCTATCTCTGTTAAATCTCCTTGCTGAGAATTAGATCATGAACATCATCGAATTTAAATTTATTAGTTCTTAATGAACTATGCACAACTATAATTGTAATACGTTAATTTTTGATAGAAAACACAAAAGTATCAATACACATACTTCATCATTGACTTCAACATCAAACAAACTTAAATGGGTTGTGATTGTGTTGACTTCATTGAGTTATTGGGTCAATGATGTGCTTTCTGTCAATTTCAGATTGAAAAAACACCTCTTTATGTGCACTTTTTTAGCATCAATTAGTTTTTCGTATATACTAGCAAGAGCTTTCGTAAGCCTACTATGCTCTTCTCATTTTTTATATTGAAAGTAAGTTGGTAAGATATCATATTTTAGATTAATTAAAGGGCTAGTATGTGCTCTTCTTTCTTCATCGACTCTATCATCGTCCTCAGAAGGGGTTGATATAAATTTTTCTAGTATATATAATCCTCCATCTATATTTTCTAGAATCCAAATTTCGTTCAATAGATTTTTTTTATTTTCACTTTTCCTTCATATGCAGTCATTACTGTATACAAAATATGAATTCTTCTAGACAATTCTTGCAAAACACTGTGTATGAGAATTGAGAACATATCTTTTGACATGCTAATATTGTCTGCAACATTTTTAGTATTTATTAAATTCATTATTATCATCAATAGTAACTTCACCCAATGGTGCATCATAATGCACAACCTAAACCTCCAACACTAATTATTGAGAATAACTTGATTTCCTATTGTTAGATATAGGAACGAGAACAAAAATATATATATTAAATGAAACACAAAATTTACATTGTTCGGCACATTCTTACCTATATTATGGGCTCTTCACTTTTCCTCTCTTATTCACTATGAATTAGGCGTATGCAAAAGATGTAAGAAATATATACTTTTGAAATCTCAATGTTTATTATATGTTGATCTATGCTAGAAAAATCATAAAACAAAAAAAAAAGGAGGTAATGCTTCTTTTTTTGACAAAAATGGGGAGTAGATGCCCATGCCCCCCATTTTGACATTAAATATATCGACAACTTATATGTGTTTTATATTTTGGCACATGTGTTTCATAAAATAAGATTCTTTAATGTTTGTTTCATGATAATTAGATCATAAATTTATTTTACCTAATACTTTATTATATTCAACTAATCAAACAATTCATTAATTCTCAGAATAAGATATTAATCTTTGATTATTATTATAAATAAATTATGAATATAGATAATTTGTCAAAAAATATATTTACAAAGATTCTTGCCACCAAAATAGTTTCAACTTATTTAATTTTACAAGATTTATTAATAATATTAGATAGTCATTAATTATTTCATTTATATAAAACTCAAACAATTTCCATATGTAACATAGAGGATATAAGAAAGCATTATAGTTTTCATTAACATTATAAATGTTATTATTCAATTAAATTAAAACCATGATTATAATAAACTATGGTATTTAAAAAAATAAAAAAAATAAAAAAAATAAAAAAAAATAAATAAAATAAATAAAATAAATAAAATAAATAAATAAAAATAAATAAATAAAATAAATAAAATAAATAAATAAAATAAATAAAATAAATAAAATAAATAAATAAATAAAATAAATAAAATAAATAAAATAAATAAAATAAATAAAATAAATAAAATAAATAAAATAAATAAAATAAATAAAATAAATAAAATAAATAAAATAAATAAAATAAATAAAATAAATAAAATAAATAAAATAAATAAAATAAATAAAATAAATAAAATAAATAAAAAAATAAAAAAATAAAAAAAATAAAAAAAATAAAAAAAATAAAAAAAATAAAAAAAATAAAAAAAAATAAAAAAATAAAAAAAATAAAAAAATAAAAAAAATAAATAAAATAAATAAAATAAATAAAATAAATAAAATAAATGAAATAAATGAAATAAATAAAATAAATAAAATAAATAAAATAAATAAAATAAATAAAATAAATAAAATAAATAAAATAAATAAAATAAATAAAATAAATAAAATAAATAAAATAAATAAAAAAAATAAAAAAAATAAAAAAAATAAAAAAAATAATAAAATAATAAAATAAAAAAATAAAAAAATAAAAAAATAAAAAAAATAAAAAAATAAAAAAATAATTAAATAATAAAATAATAAAATAATAAAATAATAAAATAATAAAAAATAAAATAATAATAAAATAATAAAATAATAAAATAAATAAAATAATAAAATAATAAAATAATAAAATAATAAAATAATAAAATAATAAAAAACTAAAAAACAAACAAAATAAAAAACAAAAAAAAACAACTTTGGTATTTTATTTTAACCACTATTTCCTTTTTAGAATCACATCAAACCCATATAATTCTACAGCTAACATATCAAAAGTTAATTCCTTCCTATTTTATAATAGCATATACTAATTAACTATTTGATACGAGTAAATTGTATCTCTAGATGAAAAGAAATAATAATGAAGTCTTCTAATTTTTTTTATTAAACCACTCTCATTTTCTCCAAAAATATACTAGATATAAGTGAATATGTTGCTCTTGGTTCAAATAAATTATATAAGAGTGTTTTGTGCCTTGTGTTTCTCCAAAAACACAAGACATAAATTATTACTTTCCTTCGCATAGATCTTAATATGACACTAGTTGAAAATCATGACTAAAACACAAGGCATATTCTAGATCCATTAAAAAATATGTTGCTCTTGATTAATATATTTATTAATACATTGTTAGTTATGTGAATCTAAATTACAATCAGCATTGAAGGATCACCTTCTAGGCTCCTTTTGATTGTTAAATAAAATATCCTTGGAATTCCTTCAAGAGTGCTTTATGTCTTGTGTTTCTGCTATCTTTTTTTTTTTGAGAAATTAGAATATATATAAATTCTCGCATCACAACTATAAAATTGTGGGTGTTTGAGAAATCATTCTCTTTGGCACATAATTAAATTCCTTCACATACTTTGCAAACTATCCTTGGAGTCCATGATGCTAAACCGCTTTGCTTTAGTTCACTAACTTGATCTTCACATATTTCCCTATCTTGGATTGTCTCATCCCGTTCTTAAATAATTATAGAACTTTATCTTTTTCTAGTTTTAAAGCTATATCAATAATTTTCCTCATATATGATTGCTTCATAAATATCAACATCTGAATTCAATTCTCAGCCATTTTCCAAAAAGGTCAATTTTTTTCATTATTATTCATAATTTAGAAAACAAAATTTACTAAGTTCTCAACCTTATTAGTTTATTAAGCAACAATCACAGTAGCTAGAGTTAATCTAAAAAAACTCCTCATGTCCTATTTCTTTAATGAGATGCTGGAAATTATTAAGATTATAAATTATGCAACTATTTTTCTAAGCACCAGTTAATTTTTTTCCCTCAAGATTTAGTTCATCCATTATCATAATTTCTTATATAAATTCTTTAGTCCTTTGCTGTTCAACCATTACTAGGAAATGTATTGCTTGATCTCTTACTAATTTTCACAAAATACTCATTAGTTAGTTGCGTCATTTCTTTCATAAATAGGCATTACTCTATTACTCTATTTCTCTCGCCTAGAGGTGTCAAACGGGCCAGGCCGGGTCGGCCAGGCACGAGGCACGGTTCGGCCGTGCCTGGGCCGACCCGGCACGTTTTTTAAACCGTGCCCGGGTCGGGCAAGGCACGCCGGCATGGTTTCTTCCCGTGCCGGTTAGGTTTCACGCGGGCACGCGTCACGCGTGGGCGTGACCTAGACCCTCCCAAAATAAAGCCCATGGGTCGGGTGTGAATGGACCCGACCCGCGGTCCCGACTCCCGACCCAATTGCAACGGGAAAAAAAAATTTTCAAATCTGATTGAATTTCAGCCGTTGGATTCGACTCCAACGGCTAGGGGGCAGAATCCAATGGTCCCCCTAATTATATATTAAAAAATCAAAAAAATATAAAAAAAAATATCTTTTTTTATAAAAAATTAATATCTTTAATCTATAAATTCTACCCCTCCTCCCTATAACAATTATGTTTTTCAAAACCATATAACCTCTCAAAACTTTCTCTCTCACATAAACCGTGCATCTCACTCTCGGGCCGCGGGATTTTGCTTTCGGCTTGGATTTTCGTGAAACTCGACTTGAGTTTTGAATATCAGAGCTTCCTGCGGTGCACCTTGCATGTGACTGACCTCATTGCTTTTACCGGATAATTTATTTTACGTTTTTATTTACTTTCTCTCTCTAAAGCTTCTCTCTCTAGAAAAAAATTAGGAAAAAATAAAAAACATAAAAAATGACAAATACACCTGACACGTATTTAAATTTGGAAAATAAAAATGTTAGTGTTACACAGACGTCTGCGGCTGCTGAAACTTTGGTTTCTCCAGTCGTCTCAACCCAAAGTTCTAAAAAACAAAAAACTAGGAGGACTTCTGTAGTTTGGACTTATTTTAAAATCATAACACAAAAAATGTTAGGGGTGAGGAACAAGAAAAGGCACGGTGCAAATATTGTATGAGACTTTTAACATGCAAGAGTTCATTTGGAACTGGGCACCTTAAGAGGCATGCCGAATTATGCACCAAAAACCCTGGACCCTTAGATCCCATGCAAACCCAACTCGGCACTACATTTTTTGAGACTGGATCGAGTTCAGTCTCAAAGTTTACTTTCTTCGTATACTCCAGTGAGTTGGGTAGGGACGCATGGCCAGGCTCATCACATTGATGGATCTTCCGATCAGATTTTCGGAAGATCCTAGGGTAGTGCGCATCATGCAGACTTATTTTCAGCATTCCTATCGTAGGATTCATAGGTCCACATCTAGGAGTGACATACTAAAGATATATAAGTTAGAAAAACAAAAAATTATTAAGGAATTTATGGCATATAGTGGAGTGGTGTCCGTGACGTCCGATATATGGACAAGTCACGATGATTCTTCTTATGCATGTCTCACGAGTCACTATGTAGATTCTAACTGGACAATCAATAAAAAAATTTTAGGATTCACTGAGATTCTTCATCCTCATGATGGCCCGACCATTTTTGAGTGTATGATGAAAATATTTAGGGAATATAAAATTCAAAATAAAATTTTTAGTGTCACATTCGATAACACTTCTAATAATGGAGTAGCGATCAATATGTTTGTTAGGAATATTAGAGACGCACCATTAGGAAAGATCTTTCATGTCAGATGCATGTGTCACGTGATTAACCTGATTGTTCAAGCGGGTATGAAGGTGTGTTCCCCCGCTTTGGATAATATACGCAATGCACTAAAGTATATTCGCACTCCTCACAGACAACAAGAGTTTGGTACTCTCTGTTTGTCTGTGAATCTTAAGAAGAAGAAATTCCAATCAGATGTGAGATATCGTTGGAATTATACGTACCTGATGTTGGAATCATGTGTTGGATACGAACACGTGATATCCGATAACGTCAATAGTAAGAGTGACGAACTTATTATTGACGACACTGACTAGGCTTCAGAAATTTCATTTATGAAATTCCTGAATATATTTTATGACACGACGAACATGTGTTCATACGCCCACCACTTGCATTGCACTCAGGTGCATATGTAACATTAGTAGCATGTTTAGGAAGTATCGAGCTGACCCGACGCTTAGCCATATGGTTGCAGAGATGGAGACCAAGTACTTGAAGTACTGGTCTACCATTCCATCTCTTTATTGCCTCACTGCATGCATGGACCCTAGGGCTAAGGTGGAAGGGGTAGAAAACACCCTGACTTTCATTTCCTCGTGCATGAACCTAGAAGAGCCACCTGAAGGGTTCATCCACGAGAAGTTGACTGACATATTCACATACAAAGATACTAGGTATGGTGGTTGTGGTAGTGAGACTGTGATTACGGATATTGATACCTTGTTCGGAGATGACGATTATTCCATTCAGCTAGCGAGGGGGAAACGTAGGGGTGGACCATCACATAGGAGCGAGCTGTCTCAGTACTTAGATACCGATTACTGCTCAATCTTATCACATTCTGATACTAAGAATCTTGATTTATTATAGTGGTGGAAATCATATGAGTCCACCTATCCCGTGCTATCTAGGATGGCACGGGATCTACTGACTCATCCGGTGTCGAGCGTAGCATCGGAGTCTACTTTTTCTGTTGCAGTGAACGTGATTTCGGATAGGAGATAGAGATTACGTCCAGATATGGTTGAGGCATTGGTATGTTTGAAGGATTAGGAGGCATTGAGGTTTAGCATCCATGATTGTGCTGGAGCTGGGACTGGGACAGACACTACAGTCGCATCCACATCCACTACGATGGCGGATGAGTTGATTGCCGATGATGATGATCCATATGATACTAATCTTGATGTTGCGGCTGATGATTCTCATGATATGCCGATTGACGATTGATGATGATCTGCTGTTTTTTTTTCGATGTTTTTTATTCATTGTATTTGTATGATTTGTTTGTACGTTGTGTTGAAACTTATACTTGTTTTGTTCAGACCATCGGTTTCAAATGCATGATTGGTAATTTTTCATTTGTGTTGTTTAATTTTTTTCAAATTTTTATTTTTACTAACATAATGTATTGATTTATTTTTTTTACGATTTAAATTTTATTTTAAAAATTAATAACTTTAATATATAATTAATAAATATAATAAAAGCTAAACTAATTTGAATCTGAAAAAAAAAAAATTTCTAACCTTTGTTTTTTTATTTAATTTTTATTTTTAACATTTTTAAAAAAATTTATATTTAATAATTAATACTCTACACTTAAGCAATACAATTAACAATATATAAATTTATTTAAAAAAAATAAAAACAATATTCTGCCCGCCCTGTCCGTGCGGCCTCCGGCATGCCTCTCCTCTCTCTCACTCTCGGTCTCGGGACTCGGGCTCGGCCGCTCGGGTCAGCCTCTACCTTCCGCCCTGGCCTGTATGGCCAGGCCGGGCCCGGCTATTTTTAAACCGTGCCGGGTAGCACGATCGTGCCCTTATAAAATGGGCCGGGACGTGCCGGGCCGGCCCGTTTGACACCTCTATTTTCACCTTCAAAAGTCTTTCTCTTCTAACCTTAGTCTCTTTAGATTGAGTTGGAGGTCATAAGATATCATAACTTTAGCCTAAGTCTTTCTCTTTCTCTTTAATAAGATATCATAACTTTAGCCTTAGTCTCTTGAGCTTGAGGTCATGACCTTAGAAAGTGGTCATAAATTTGGAATGCATTCTAATCTTTTTGTAATACAAAATAGCTGCATTAGGATTGACCATGGCTTTGGCATTGGTCTTTTTTGTGCATATTGTTGCATCACTAAGAATAGTTATGACATTGGGAATGGACTCTCTTGTACATAAAATAATCATGACAATGAGAATGACCATGGTATTGGTAATAGTCTCTCATTTGCATAATATAGTATCAACCTTAAGAATGGTCATGTCATAGGAAATGATCTCTATTGTGCATAATATGATCAAGATGTTGAGAATGCTCATAATTGTCAAGACTCTAGAAATATCCTCTATAATATTATGTATCCAAAAGTTATGACATCTCAACATCTCGTAATTATTGAGATGGCTTTGGCATTGAGCTTTCTCATATATCACATTGTTATGACATTGAAAATGACCATGATATTAGCAATTAGCTTGTACATCAAAGGCATGGCTTTACCTTCTCTTGAGGGCAAGAGTTATAATCTTAGGAAGTGGTCATACTCAAGTAATATCTTCTATAATATTATGTGTCCATAAGTTATAGTGCTAGATATTTAATTACATCTCAAATTTTATGGTTTTGGTAAAAGGTCACAACTCTAACTTGAGAATATAAACATAAAGTTGTAATGCTAAGAAGTAGCCATAAATTTTAGCACCAATAAGATATTTGATTACTATGATATGAAATTAATGTCAGAGTCATTTAATTATTATGATATAAATATGGTTGTGACTCCATGATAATATTGCATCCAAAAAAGTATATTGCATAGTTAAAGGATTGTAGTAACGAGGTAGTATAGTCATGGTTTATAAAGATTGCTATAACTAAATAAGTAGATTTTCAGCCAAGAATAGATACTAAAAGTACTCAATTACCCATAAATCACCAAGTTTTAAGATACCTCAAAAAATATATTGTTTTCATAATTATTCATTAAAATCTATCATAATCTTAAAGATATTAAATTGATCTAAAAATGGCTTATTTCCATTATTATACATCATGTAATAATACCAAAAATATACAAAAATATTCATTAGTTTACATATCAAATAATCTCTCCCGCTAAAAACTATTGTTCGTCCCTAAGCTATCACACATAATCTCTCCCCTCAATACAAATAATCTTTTACATCATATCAAAAAAAATTTTTAATGACTAAGTCGAGTGTTATAGTATCTCAAAATAGTAAAGTAACTTCTAGTATATATATTGATAGTTGTTGTGGGGTTTGAGGTCTATGAATATAGTTATAGGAAGGTTGGGTAAGTACTATCAATCATATCAATATATGATATTTATTATATCACACATAAAAAGTAGCTAGACCAATTAAAACCTCTTCACCTTTATTAATGATATTTACCATCCAAGCTAGGTTTTCAGCATATGTTTTACTTTTTTATTTTTTGTTTATTCCATCTATCTTACAATAATTTCACTTCTTTCTTTGGTCATTCCTTTTTTAATATCATGGCTTTGATGAATATTATAGTTTCTAACATGGCATTTTTTTATATCTTTAAGTGACAATGCTAAGCACTACCATGGATTTGTCTTTTAGTTTCTCTTTCCTATCTTTTTGTATATAACCACAAAGTCAGCTCTGAAAATGAGCACGATTTTGTAATTGAGCTTTTGATAGAAAATTTCATTCTATAATACCAAAGTCATGAAACTGAGAATGGTCATAACTTTTTCACTGAGCTTTTGATGGGATATTTTGTTCTCTAACTCTAAAGTTACATCATTCAGAATAGTCATGACTTTGTCATTAATTGGATCCTCTAATATTTCTATCTTTGTCATGTCTTCCTCATTTATTTATTTAGCTTTATTGAAGTTGTCTATATTATATTTTACCCAAGTCATAGCTTTAAATAATATTATGACATTATAGCATTGATCTTCCCAAAGATATTATAGCATTAATACCATATGAGCTCTTTATTGTTCGATCAGTCATTTGGAGTGATAAAAAAATTGAATTAATTTTTCTAAGACACATCTTTCATACAATTGACAAGTACAAAATTTGACACTTAATCTCAAGTAGCATAATATCTTTTGAAATGTGTGGTCCCCTATTGTACATGGTATTGTAAAGCTTCTATGATCTTTCAATTTCTATAGAAGTGTTTGTTGAATAATCAAACTACATTTCATGATCATATTTATAGTCCCATAAGTCTCTAAATTTTTCTTATTACTCATAATATCTTTTATAAATTTTATAAAGTTTAACATTTGAGCTAGACCTTCAACATACAATATATTTATTTCTTGTTTCTAGAATATATTGTGAAATTTCTAAAAATATTCATCTATTTTTTTCTTCATAAACTATTGAAAAAATGAAAGATTCATTAGAAACTTACCTTTAGCTTCTTTCTGATTTATTTATTTCTCTTCATAGTTTCAGAAAATCTTCACTTACTCTTTTGTTTCTCCTCTATTTTCATTAATAATTGGGTGTAACATTTAGGCTTTTATTTTTATTGGAGTCATGGCTTTATATGGTGTTGTGGCATCATAGCCTTTATCCATAAAAAAATGTTTGTGGGAGCTACAACTTTTAAAAAATTATTAATAGGAGCTATGACATTTGGCACATTTGCAATGCTAGTTTGCTCCATAATTTCTAAAACCAACATGCTTCAATTATTTTCCAGCAACTTTTTTTCCACTTCGAAGCAATATGGATAAGCACTTCCTCAAATTTGCCTTAGTATGATTTGGTAGTTTATTAACTTCTTTTTCCTTTATTAATAATGTCAATTGTCTAAATTGATTCCCTATATTTCTTATTACCAAACTCATACAATCCAATCTCACTTTACAATTCTACGAGTAAAAGTAGCTCACAAGCATTATCACTACTATGTGATTTACAACATACTCATGCATCTCCTAAGTATTGCATAGCATTGTCCTTATTGATAATGACGTGACTATCACATTGAGGATAAACTCCTTGAAAAAATTATCTATATAACTTCATCCTATTTAAGTACTAGTCCCTTTAAGATATGTACATTTGATTGTTATATAAAAGTATTCATACTTATGACTTCATAAGTATCATACTTGTGATGATCAATATATCCAAATTTAGGTTAATGTATAGGTTTATCACATGCATCACAATTAGAAAGACTATCACTTTCCTCTTATCATATATCCAAATGAGTCTTATGCTTTATATGTTACTATCCACCATAACAACTTCACACAAATCTACCAATAGTCAAAACAATAATTCAAGTTATATTTAGTTACTATCCATCAATATCTAAATATATAATAAATCAAATTATTAATGTTCATAATTAAAACTAATTATATCATATAATTTAAATTATACAAATCATATACCACACAAATTTAGTATAAATTTCCAAATCAATTACTAGATGAAAGGGATTTGAGAGTTAGGCCCCTTAACTCTAGAGACTGATAAAATATATCTATCTCTTGCTTATTTGGAAAACCCTTGGAGAGTGTGAAATTTGTCCATAGGATTTGTAGTTTTCATAACTTTGCTTGTTTCATGAGAGAGATGGAGAATAAATGAGAGTTTTTTTTTTCAAAAATTTTTGATTTTTCATTTTTATACTTAGCAACCTTGCATTGCTCTAAGTGGAAAATCATGAGTTTCAAAGAAAGTTGTTTATAGCCTTCATTTCTTTAGCTTGAGGTTTTAAATCTAGAAAATAGTTGTAAATCTATTCAAAATCTTGATCTCTCTATGACACAAATTCATAATGTTGTGAAATGGCTATGACTTCATGCTTTCATCCAGTTGTAGTCCATAGAGGGCTATTATAATGTAAAATGGATATGGAGTGAAGATAACTTCTCATATTATTATATAGTTATGGTGAAGTGTCAAGGCCACAACATTAGCAATTGGTCTTACTTTATATCTATGTGGTCATGGTGTTAGGATCTAGCCACATCACAACTGTAACTCTTCATATCTTTTAATATTACATGTTGTTGTAACTAACCATTATATTGGCATTTTCTTCTATTATATAACATATTGTAGTGAAACTATTAGGATGTCACGATATGTAAACCTTAGCTTGTGTGTATAAGTCACCACTATGTCTTCCTTTGAAGACAAGAGTCGCAACCTTAAAAATAGTCATACTTGAGTAATGTTCTCTATGATATTTATTATCCCAAAAGTTATGGCTTTGAATAATTATCATGGCTTTTGCATGAGTACATGCCACTCTATGAATTTCTATAGCTCAAAAATAATAGTTTTGTAAAACTATTGCTGCTATTACTTGATACTATTAAGCCATATTAAGATAAAGTTGTGGCTCTATAAAACATGTGACATTTATCACTAATGAGGTACTTGATTGCTACGAAAGATAATTAATTTCACAACTATTTATATTTAATGAGCTAAATTTATCTATAAATAATTTGATAATATCATAGCTATTGAGAATGTGTTGCATAATAGAAATATTATGATAATGAGTTGGTAGGATCGAGGCATATAATGATTTTTTCTAACTATTTAGATACAATTTTAACTAAGAATAGATACCAAAACTATATGAAACTTACTAATATATTTATACTCTTAAACACCTCAAAAAATCATGAAACTTTTGTGGATCTTACTCATTGATTTTATGACTACACGAGACTTACTATATATTATCTTTATTTCTATGTATACACCTCATTATCAACTACCAGAGTATAAAAGAATATTTGGTATTTTGAATACTGAATAACACACCCAATAAAATTCTTTGACATCCTTTCATTGTATTGGTGCTAATGAATCATCACTATCATACTCAGGTTCAACTCAAAATAATTTACTTTCACTAGTTACATCTAGATACTTAAATAATTCATCTTTCATCATTTGGCATCAATAATCTTCTAATATGTTGTGGTGGATGGACTATTAGACAACTTTTCCATTGGCACCTTTATGTATTTTGTTGCGACTAGTTTTATCCATAAGCTTCACATCAGCTTTATGTTTTAAAATAACTTTTCTAGTTCTCACAATTTGGGGTTCATGGGGGATAGCTCAATCTTTGAGGTTCTACTCATAAAATATGGCTAAAAAAAGAAAAAAAAAAGGATAAGCAAAATAGAAAATATAATAATCTACATTCCAAACATGATAACATGACAAACTATTAGATTCAAATAAATTTATCAAAATAGTGCTATCTAAATTGCTAAAGTGGAATTATCATTTCTCAAGGATAATTATGTCAACACATATTGACTAACTTAACTAAACAATCCCTAAAAATTATTCCAAAAACAATTATCATTGCAAGTATATGAGCCATACAAGTAGTAAAGAAGACTTTTCTTTAAATATCAATCTCATAAGGATTATATTAGTAGTTGAGTCCCAATAGTGAGATAACATAATTCTAGTGAGAAAGATATTTTAGGATTTTGGTACGATCATATAGTTTATCCACTTTATTCTAATGATGCATATTCAAATAATTCAATTTATGTTAAGCTTGGATACATAATGAAGGTTGAATTGCTGCATAATAACTTTTTACCCTAATAGCATACAAGGTGATTATCACCATTTAGCTTGTCCCAATAATGATCTCCTCATAGCTATTCTTTTTTTTATTTTATCACTAAGATATAAATCATCTCTACTTGAGAGTCAATCACAAGTCAATATCTTTTAGGAAACTCATCATCTACCCTTGATGCTTCATATTTATATTCTTATTTTACTATCTCATATATCATAAAAACCAAAAATTAATAAGGTTTATAAGCTTTGAACATTTGGCTACATAAGCATTATGCTTGCAAGATTAATATGATTCTCTCAAATCTCATTGGTAGGACCCATATGAGTGAAATCAATTCATAGAGTTGTTATCATATTGTGAGTCACAATAATGCATGAATGTACAAGTAATTACTTGTCATAGTCCTCCATAATAATGATGTACATTTTAGACTAAAGGTAAAAGGTATAGAAGAATATTCTATAAAATATTCACATCAATTGAGAACTAGTTTTACAAGACATGTATAATTGAGTGGCATGTAAAATTATTTGAGCTTTCATTTTCATAAGCATCATACTTATAATGATTAACATATCTATATTTTGGCTTTCAATATATAAGTTTATCTCATGCATTATGGTTAGAAGGGTTATCTCTTCCTACTATATGTATGAATGAGCTTCATGGTTTATCTATCATAATTCACCATGACAATATACACAAACCCACTAATAGTCAATATCTAATTTAAGTTTTATTTAATCATCACATCCATCAAATATCAGTCCACAACATAAATAAAATATAATTATTAATAAAAAAACCTTTCATACATCACATAAATCACAATTATACAAATAAAGGTTATAATTTAGTCTAACATTTGTGAGAGATTCACAAGTTACAAGAGAAGAAGTCTCATGAATCTCAAATTCACAATAATAAGCCTTACAAAAATATGGGACACAAAGCCTAATTCAATACTATTTTGATAAATTTTCTTGAATCTATCCTAGAAAGCAAGGAGGATTCAAAATTATGTCTCTAACTTTAGGGTTTTACTTATGTCTTGCATCTCTTGCTTGCTCATGAATCTTATGAGGATTGTGAAAATTCTTCATAGGGTTGGTTACTTTGCTTTTATTTGGTGTGTGTGGAGAAAAAGAGGGAATTTTTTTCCCTTTGAAATTCTTATTTTTCTCTTTTATACTTTGGAATTTTAGTGTTTCTCTAGGTAGAAATTCATGGCTTTCAAAAGATATTATGACTTGACTTTGTTTTCTTGAGCTTGAGGTCATGACTCTAGAAAGTGATCATAGCTTTGGAATATGTTCTAATCTTTTTGTAACATAAAATCATGATACTATAAAGTGTCTAGGACTTGTGCCTTTTATCTCTATAGCACAAAGTAATGGTAATAGAATGACCATGACTTTAGCATTGGCACAAAGTAGTGGCGTTGGTCATTTGTACATAATATAATCATGATATTAAGAATGACCATGCGGCTAGGAAGAGTCTTTTTTCTTATGCATAATATGGTCAAAATGAAACTAAGAATAATGATGTCTCTTTTATGCATGATACTAAGAATGGCCACAATAATGGGAATGATGTCTCTTGTGCACAATATTGTTATGGCATTATGAATGGCTACATCATAGGGAATGATCTCTCTTCTGCATAATATGTTTGCATCATAGGGAATGGTCTCTCTTATGCACAAATATGTCTATAGTGTTGGGAATGACTTTGACTTTGGCCTTAACCTTTTTCTTATATCACATGGAAGTGGCATTGAAAATAGTCATAACATTGGCATTTAGCATGTACATCAAAGTTGCAACTTTGCCTTCTCTTGAGAGAAAGTGTCACTACCTTGAAAAGTGGCTATGCTCAAGCGATACTCTCTATAATATTCTATGTCTAAAAGTCATGATACTAGACAATTAATGTGGCTTTGGCCTAAGTATCTTTGGTTTTACAACTTTTTGTAGCTCAAAAGTCATATCTTTGGTAAAAGGTCATAACTTTAGTTTTAAAATATAAAATCTCACTAAAAAAATGTTGTAGTACTAGGAAGTAGCCATGACTTTTAACACTTGTGGATTACTTAGTTACTATGATATAAAAGTAATTTTGTAATCATTTTGTTGTTACAAGATAAGTATAGCTATGACTCCATAATAATATCATAGCCAAAAAGAATATGTTATATAATTGAAGGATTATGCTAATGTAGTAATAGAATCATAGTATGCCAAGATTTCCATGACCAAATAAGTAAAGTTTCTACCAAGAATAGGCATGCAAAACTACTTGATGACCCATAAATCACTATATTGTTAGTTGCCTCAAAAAATATATTGATTTCATTATTCATCAAAATCAATCAAAACTTCAAAATTATGGAATCGATCTAATTATGAACCATTTTGAAGGTTACATATTATTTAATATTACCATAAATATATAAGAATATTCAGTAGTTTACATACTATATAGTTGTCCCCTCATTATTTCAACACCTAAGTAATACATTATTTTGTGCAAGGGACATTCTCACATTTATATCATTTAGGTAATATATCAACTGCCCCTAATGATTATTTCAAATATATACTTCTATTATCCAATCTCTAATTATCTTAAATACATTAAATAATATTGTACTAAATGTGCTTTCATTTTTTGGCTTTGTTAGTATCGTACTCATGATAATTAATGTGCATCTTCTCATGAATCTCACATATGGAAGTCACACAAGTAGAAAAAACTTGCACAATTGTCATTACCTTACTAGTCTTTCCCACTTTCTTATGTTTTATGACATATATGTCATCATTTGTCATGATCGACACAAGACTCTCATACTATGTTGAAACTCTAAAGTTAAGACATTCTAATTAAGCCCAACAAAACTTAAAGGTTAGTTCTTCTAGAAAGTAAATAATGAATTAGTCTTAAATACATTCATACTTTTACCTTCGTAAGCACTATACTTGTAATTGATAAACTTATCTACAATTCAAGTTTTCACACATTAGTTTTTTTTACTTGTTAATATTATAAGTGCTATCATTTTCTTCTTACCATACAATATAAGTGTATCTCATAATTTATTTGTCACTATTATGCATGGGCAGCATGCATAAACCTGTGTATTCGTGAAAATAATAAATTTCAATTATAATTTGCATCCATATCTATCAACATAAAAAAAATATAAACATAAACATAAACATTAACTCATACATTTGTTAACTCATCATAATAAAATATATTCACCATCCCTGAGTATCAATTTATCCAGACATTAAGAAGGAAATCACATTAGATATCCTAAGAGATATATCATAGATTCAAAGGTTGTCAATGAATGCTTAAGTAAAAAGCTAAGTAATTATTTATTATTACAATCGAAGATTGCTTGTATTCACCTTGAATTTTACCTAAATTAGGGTTGAAATTATTTTGCCTAGGGTTCTTGGCCATGATTTTCTTTTTTTTTCTCCAAATTCTTTTTTTATTTTGCTAATTTTTCTAAGTATCACTTTTATACTTTGGGGAACTACATGATATTTTAAGTTAGAAGTCAAAGCATAGACTTACAATTATAACTTTATTATATCTTTGGATCTTTTCTATAGCACTAATATTGTGACTCTAGGATTGTCCTCAAAATTTTTTTTAATCACTATTATAGTAAGTTTTGATACTAGAATTTGCTAACTTTCATCTTGACTTTTTGAGAAAAGTATTATAGTGTTGAGATTGCAATTATTGAGACAAGTAATCTCTATAACACAATGTCATGGCTTTGGAATTGGCTTTAGAACAAAAGGTTTCAACAAAAAATAATGTTGCAACTCAAAACAATTAGTTTTTTTAGCTAAATATTGAATAAGTCATATCTCTACAAATTTGCAATGACTAGTTGTATTAGTGAGATACTTAGTTTTTGCAATGATAAATTAATATCGTGGTTATTAAATATTTTAGAAATATTGTAGCTATAACTCAGTAGAACCTCGATGATAAGGTTACTTAGTAAAATAATTATTTCAATGGTAGATTCATGGTATATATGGAATGTTATAACTATTTTTGATGAGTTACAACAAAGAAAGGATATCAAAAATATTCAAGAAATATTATAAAAGTTTTAGTTATCTCCCCCCCCCCCCAAACATTTATTCTACCGAGTCTACTAATTCCATCAAAAATCACTATAATTTTACTAACATTCATTAAATTCTTTCAAATAAAGATTTAGTGAAATCTCTCTTATAAATACTTGAATATGTACATGCACAATAAGATCAACTTGCCGAATGGCCCAAAATATTTGGTACATAAATGCTAAATAGATAGTTCACCATTTGTGGATTTATATGATTTTCATCAACTCAATATATCTAAATTATTATTATCAACATACCATATGTTTTTGTAGTAATTATTTTCTAACTACTAGGTTAGCATGCTCCTATTCAATAAATAACCTTATCATTTGCCTATAGATAACTGAATAAAAAAGTTATTATCTCCAAATATGATATTCATATTTATATTTAAATTATTATTACAACTATCATACCTAGTATTGTAATATATAAATATATTATCTATATTTTCTTGAATCTAGATATATGATTTTTCTGCTTAGTTCATATAGGTGGATATATATTTTAATATGTTTTATATCTTTTTCATCCTAACCTTAGGTTCAAAATAAATTGCCAAGTAATAAAGAGATAAAAAGAATGACTGATATTATATCAGGTTAATATTATAAATACTTGATTTTCATTTTAATGACCATGACACTAAATTTAATGCATCCTTTTTATTTGATAATTATACTACTAATATTGCATATTCACCAAGTATTATATAAGTATTAGGAGTGTACATAAATAAACATATATTTTTCATATTATAAATAATCTTCAAGATTTTCAAAAATAAAATTTATATATCCCAATTTGAATCATCAATAATAAATCACCATTAAAGTTGTCAGCTGTGCTGGGTTGCTTGTGCATGACATGAGACATGACATGATTTAGTTATGTCTGACATGACATGGTTCAACTTGGAGACATGCCTAGACTACCCTCATGCCAACCTATAATATAATTTGGGTAGTGCTAGGGTAGAGTTCTTGGCATGGGAGGTGCAATGCAACATGACTTCGACATGATGACCCATAAAGACTAATTTTGGCCCAACTAATCAAATAGGCTAGCCTATATCTAACTTAGGAAAGCTTGGAATGAACTAGACTAGCTTGATCTAACCTAGGCTACCCTAGAATGAACCTATCTATTTTGGATTGAACCAAGCTAGCTTGGACTAAACCCAATCAGGCTTGGAATGTACAAGGCTAGCCTCAAATAAACTAGGCTATATTGGACTAAACCTAGGGTAGCCTAGCTAAGCCTAACCCAACTTGGCATGATCTGACATGACTCAGCATGACCTAGGCAAAAGGCATGTCGATCCTAACAAATGTGTCATGCTAACACGATAGACGATACTACCTATTTGGCACTTCTATTCACCATTATTATTATTATTATTATAGTTGAATATAATGTATTAGTTGCTAACACATGAATTTAACATCAAGTATGTCTCATCTAACACTTTCTAATATCCATTTATAACTTTTTCTTTTTTATGCTTACTCACATACATACAATGTAAAACTCATATTGTCTATTAGTTGTCCAAAAATACTTTAAAGAATTTCTTATATTTTCTAATGTGAGAAAAATTACTTTCATTCATGTTTATGCTATTAGATTAGATAATGTGACACATATACTTAACATGAGGGATATTAGCCAATGGTATGTCTTTAATTATTCTGATAAATATGTTCATGATAATACTATTATTTAAAGCATTATTGAATGTCATACTAAATATTTTATTGTGAATGTTATATTTTCTAAAGATCCTCCTAAGATACTCATATATGCAGGGTCATCAAGAGAATGGAGGATCTAGATAAATCCTAAAATATTTTATTTAAAAGCGATATTGCGATTAGTAAGCAATCAAATAAAGCATCATTGTGAGTAGTCAAAATAATAGATATCACAAAGAATTTTCCACTATATTTCCTAAGCTTGTTAATTCTTAATTATTTTTTAATTTAAAATGTTTTATTATGTCATTATTACTATTTAGTCTATGAATTCTATGATAATCGAGCAGAAAGTTGGTTTGCATAAATATGAACTACTATACTCTAAAAATCTAATTAGAAGGCTCATACTAGTAATCAATATTGTCATGTCTTCCCACCCAAACTTAATGTGATAAATGAAGGTGATAAATAAACTTAAAGTTGGTCTAACTTGCAAGACCTCACCACTAAGTTTTGTTTTCCTATGATTCAATGTATCATATTTTTTGATATATTGATCAACATGTCTTTTAAGGTGTCCAATGCCACCATTAGTTCTACATATATAAATACATATGCCAAATCTTCTTTGATATATATTATAATATATACATTATGCTGAATCTTCTTTGACATTTCTAATATTTTTATATTTAATTGTTTAAGTATGTCCATACTACTAAAGTTCACATATTTTAGGGTTTTTAGGCAATTGAATGGAGGCCATGAGATATAACCTATTTTTGGCCTCAGGCCTTTCTATTGAGTTATCAATATTATCTATATCTAGATCTAATTAATTTTTATTATATTTTTTATTCATCATTTTGTTAATGTTTGAAAATGGACTAAAATTATAAGGAGAAAAGTATTTATTATTTGTTTACTTATTTTTAAAATTTATTTATTAATCTAAAAATCACTAAGGCTGTGTTTGTTTTTCTGACTTACCGCTGAAAGTAAATCACTTTCTGCATTAAGCTGAAATGTAATTTTGTTAAAGACTTAACACTTAAATTTTTTTAAAAATTGCTAAAATGACTAAGCAAAATTTTGTCTTTTTTTATTTAGAAAAAATCATTCGAATAATGCTAGATTGAAAAATGCTCAATTCAACATTTTCTCCTTCATGTTCGTAAATTATTTTATTTTATTTATTTATTGTTATTTTATTTTGGCTTTATTTTATTTATTGTTTTTTTATTTAATAACATTATAATATACTAAATTCTCTCTTTCATAAAATTATTATTTAATGGATGCAGCATACACACAAACTAGAGGTTTTATGATACCATATCGTAATGTACATTATTGATTGAGTGATTTTCATAGTGGTGGTAAAGCTATAGGAAGAGATGAGATATTCAATTTATGTCATGCTAGATTAAGAAATGTCATTGAATGTGCATTCGGTGTTGTTAAGGCACATTTTCCAATATTACAGAAAATGTCACCTTATTCATATACTGCACAAATAAAAATAGTCATGACAAGTTTCTCCATTAATAATTTTCTTCAACAAGTCTCAATTGTAGATAGATTATTTTCTGAATATGACACTGAAGAGGAATTGGAAAGTGATAGGAAAACTAAAATCAAGGCTCAATTATAAACTTTTTTATAGCAACAGATCAAGAGTTCATGCTATAATTTCGAGACTATATTGCAAATGAACTATTCATATCTTTAATTAACTTATCGTTTTGACTTTTATCATTGTATAAAATGAAATATCAAATACTAGTATCAAATGTTTGTCGTTTTAGCTTTTTATCTTGGTGTGATGTTAAATAAAAGTATCAAATATTATGGTTTTTCAGATATTTTAAAATTTGTACTTAAATTTTCATGTTTTTCTTTAAATATATCTGAATATGCATTTGAATTAAAATATTTTAAATTTAATTAATGTTTGTGATTAGCTTTTATAATGGTTATGAAATGAAATTAAATATTGACATCAAAAGTAATATCTTTAAATATTTGAAAATATGTAGTTAAAATTTCTTAATATATTAAGCTGTTAAGATGTTAATTTTTAGTATGTAAAAAACAAACAACTTAATCCTTAATAGAGATAAAATATTAAAAAAACAAACAACTTAATACTTAATGCTATTAAGTATCATTAAGCATTAAGCTCAAAAAAGTTCTATTCAGCATTTAGTAAAAAAAAGAAATATCACCTAAATTAATTAATTAATTAACACATTCATGATGTGTACCTTAATTTTATGTGTCTGATATATACTTTGGATGATCCACCTTAGATTCTCATGCCTAGAAGTTATATCTTGTCACTAGACTAAGATTAATTCTCTATAAAATTAAAATTACAAATTTTTGAAAAAAGAGGTTGCAAACTTATCACAATGTTAATATAAGAGTGAGGAGTAGAAAGAAAAAAAGATAAGATTATAGATTAATTGTAAAAAACAAAATATATTATTAGTTATTTATAGTGTTGTATATATAATTTGTTTTTGATAATCTGTTTGTATAACCAAATATTTCTATTTTAATATTTTCATGTAAGTGCAGAAAATGAAATATTAAGAGGCCGGAGATGTAGCAGTAGCACAATAACGGAGTTCCCGCAGATCAGTCAACGGGCTAAAATTTTTGGAGCAGAGCCTGACCCGTCCCATGATTCGACCCGCTCCGGTTAAATTGAACTGAGAGTTTTTATTATAAATGTTTTGTAATTTTTAATTTCGGGTTGCTATTTTTCAAAATTAGAACTATTCATCATCCTCTCTCTCTCTCTGCATGATTTATCGTGACTGTCTCTATGCTGCACATACTGTAAGACATTTTATTTGATTTAATCTGTAACGCATAAGTATTTTCTAATTGGATGTAGCTAGTTGTACTGAGCAACTAGCGAACCACATTATTTCTGGTTTCTGTTTCTCATTTTTTTGATTATGTCATGGTTGGATTGTGGATTGGATATATATTGTTTGTTATTCTGTTGTTTTTGTTATCTTCTGTATCTTAAAATCACCACTGTGGAAGTGCAATTGCCCAACATATAGATTTTTTATTAAAAAATATTTTTTTTATTTTTTTAATATTTTGTATGGAAAGAATTTGATAGCCACCATATTTCTATAGATGCCTCATATATTAACATTATTTTTTATTTAAATTGAGCTATCCATGCAATTCGATGACTCAAAAGAAATAATAAAAAATTGTTTTTTATTAAAACTGAGCTAGTAGGAAAGTGACGGGCACTATCCTATCACTATTTTGTCAGGGTGCCTAAACAAGCAACAAATAAAAGAAACCATTAATAACAATTTCTTTTAAAAAAATTTGTCATTCATAGCACAACACGAGGCTCATGTGCCCCTAGCCCAGCTCTACATGAGTCATACCTAGCATGACATGAGTCATGCCATGGGACGACACAACTTTGGTCCCTGCATAGTTTTGAGCCATGCCGTGCTAGGACTAACATGACTAAATTGGACCATACCTCATGTCATGCCCAAGTCACTTGGTCCACTTGATACCTTTGAATTTATCCCACACATCATACAATATCTTCTATTCAACTTGCCTGCATTGGATGATTTCATCTTAAGGATGCGATGTGACTTGTGGTAGGAAGAATTTTTTGATAAAACTTAAACATGCTCTCCCAAACTCTCTATAGATCCATGCATAGGCATTTGAGAAAAATTATTGCTTTATATTTAGCAAAAAGAAAAATAGTCTCAACTTTATCACAATATGGTCGACTATTTGAATTTTCAAAAATATGTTTTCCATACTCATGTTGTTTCAACTCAAAATTATTCATTTGAATTGTTTATCATTTAATTCCATAGTAACTATCACTCATGATAGATCTCCAATAATCACCTAGTATATGATATTGCACATGATGATGCCATAGATGTTTAGCACCTCTACCACTATTTCTATCACTTTTGTCATCTTCTATTGTGGCTTTTTCACTTATATGCTTTCTCAATTATCTTCAAATTGTTTCAATTTCTAGATCCAAAGACAATAGTTTATATTCTAATTTTTTATGTATGTACTAAGTATCTACAAAAGAAACAAAAAAAGAAGAAGAAATAACAAATAGAAATAAAACTATAGACACAATCATTTTAAATTAACTCTACTAAATCAAATCAATTGCTAATCCCTAGCAGTGCCATAAAAAACTTGTTAGTTATTTTGCAACAGATAAAAATTAAATACAAGTATACTTGTCTAACAACTAATAAAGTAGACTCTATGAGTTCGAGTTATCTTCTCACAAAGATTGATTGGTTGGATTGATTAAGCACCAAATTTCATGAGATCTTCACTATATAAGCTCTCAATAAGATCAAATTAAGTTGGATATATCAAACAAACCACATGGTAAAACTAAATGCAACCATGTCATGTTTATGATAGTTTAAAACTTGAATGAATAACTTATAGAGTTTTACTCACATATATAGTTATAGTGTTGGTTTACTTATTTATGTATATCAAACAAAATTTTTCCACATGTTCTATGAGTATTTAGACCGTAGTTTATAAGTTCTTGGTAAAAGGGACAATAAAATATGTAAATTCTACTTATATATATTGATGACACTTCTAAAATGCATTACCAAGCCATCAACATCGGTTAATGTAGGCAATAAGAATGATACTTAAATATTTTGTTTCTTTGAGGCATGTCTTTGATCACCTATCATAGTCTATGCAAAGAGTATCTCAACTATGTACTCTTATGCATCTATTATAGTCCATGCAAAGAGTATCTAAAGTGTGTACTCTTATGCATCTATGATAGTCTAGGTAAGAGTCACACAATGCCATGGGTAGTAGAATATTTAAAGAATAATAGATGCAATTCATCAATCACAAATTATACTTCATATGATGAGTGTGTCAATTATGTAGTTTATTTTTTATTACAATCCATATAAGATGCACATAATTCCATGGTAGTAGACTATTCAAGAGATTCAAAAGTAATTCTTTAGTCACATGTTATAGTCCATATGGTAATGCCCTGAGTATGTGGGTTTATTCACTTATCATAGTCCATCTAAGACTCACATAATACATAAGCTATCTCAATCCTAGCCACAAATAAGTTATTACAATATAATTTCCAAAACATCAATAATTTCATAAAATGTAACCCAGTAAATTCAATAAATTACACTAAGAGATCCTCATGTATAAATCCACAAACCAATCCTAGGTATGGGATTTAGCCTAGCATTGGGAAGTAATTGATTCAAGAAAGAGTTGAGAAACAATTGAAATGATTTTTGGATCTTCTTCCCTATAGGGATATTTCTACTTGTAGAGCTCTTTGGGACAAATTTTGTTGTTCTTAGCCTTGGTGCATGCTAATGATTTGGATTAAATTAGTCGACTCCCACATTTTTTCTTGGTTCTATTTGTTTTATCCTATCCCCTTTTCTTTGGCTCCTCTTTTCTATTTTCACTCCTTTTTTTTGCTTCAAAAAAAAACTATCGACTTAATGGTCCAAGTATAAAGTATTGATGATGAGAAGCTTTGTGTTGGTGTCATGACTTTAATCTTGCTTGTTGGCTCTGTTTGGTATCGTGACTAGGAAAAATTATATCGTGACCTTAAAATAATATTATAACCAATAATGAATATTGTGACAGAGGATTAATGTCACAGAACAATATGATATTATCATGACCAAAGAATTTGTCATGACATAGTGAGATATTGTCATGACAAAAGATGTCAAAGTAGAAGATATTATCATGAAGAAGATGTCATGACCTAAAAATAATGGCATGACAGAGGATTAATATAAAGATAGAGTAATAATGTCATGATCAAAGAAAGTGTTGTAACTGAAAAATAATTTCATGAGTTGTTCATCTTATATTCATGAAATTTTATTGTGAGTATGCCTCATTTTGCCACAAACAAAAATTCTTCATTTTCTTTATAAAATGTGTCATGTTGTCATGATGAGGATATTTAAGTCGCAACTTCATTTTTTGGTAATTTCACTTCTTTTTTCTTGTTGGATTCTTTCTTTATAATTAAAACCTATAAAACTTTCGTATTTAGTGAAGTCTCCATAATTAACATTTAAATCATATATTTTGCATGAGAATTATGCTAATAACAAGTTGAAAATATATATAAAGTTCATGTTTATCAATAGGCTCATTGGAAAGGAGTGTTAGTTGGTGAATGAATATTCAATTTACAATCTAATCCCTATAGCACTTAAGGACAGGGAGAAATTAATATCTTCTTACCCTTGTAGTATTTTTACCTTTAGGAGAATACTCTTAGATTGTGAAATTCTCTAGCAAAATTTCAATGGTGTATGCTATTAATTTTCATTGACGGAAAAGACTTTGGAGGTGTTCATATATCATTTTTTAGTCTTTAGCAATTCATATAAAAACTATTTAATAAGTTTGGAGAGAGTATTGGAACATTATAAATAAATAAAATTAGTACTAAATTAGGAAAAATATCAATTTATGGTATCATATGGGATAGTTTTTGGGCAAAAAGTATCTAAAAGAGGAATTGAAGTTAAACAGTGCCAATTTACTAAGCATGAACTACACCGCCTACCATAATTAAAGCTACTAAAAGCCTCTGAGGTCATGTAAGATCCTATAAAAGATTCATTAGAGATTTCTCAAATATCTTATTACTTTTGTGCATTCTTTTGAAGCAAGATCAACAATTTAAATTCAACAAAGTATATTAGCATACCTCTATATAACTAAAAAGGTACTTGTATCAAATCCTAGTATGGTGTCTGCGAATTAATTATTCTTATTTATATTGATATATGTTGCAAATTTTTTTTGCTAAGGCATGGTATTAGGATAGATGTAAAAAAAATATTCAATATCATTACAATGTTAGCAAGACAATAATAGATGCCTAACTAAATTATATGACTACAAAAAAAGAACATTTGGTAATAGTATTTGCCTTAGACAAGTTTTGATCATAATTGATATGAACTAAAGTCATAATATATACTCACCATTCAACAACCAAATATCTCATAATAAAGAAAGATGGCGGATCTATATTGATTCAATAGATTTTTCTTTTACAAGAGTTTGATCTAGAGAAATTGAATCGTAAAGACAAAAAGTTAGATTGCAAATCAAAAAACAAAAATGGAAAAAAAAAAGATAAAAGAGCTGAAAAAGTAGCTATCATAGACTTTTCTAGAAGAGCATTTTCTATCCATCAAAAAAAAGGTGACTCCATGGCATGGATATATATTTTTTATTAACTGGTAGTGAAAAATAAAAATATTCTATACTATATACTATGTTAGCAAGACACAAATTGATACTCAACTGAATTATACCACTACAAAAAAAAAGAACTTTTGGTAGTAGTCTTTTCTTTTGACCAGTTTTGATCATATTTGATAGCAACTAAATTCATAATATATACTCACCATTCTACAACCAAATATCTCATAATAAGTAGATGATTTTCTCCAAACATAAAATGATAATAACTAAAGAAATTATATCATGATATTATTGGATATTACTTTTTAAAGATTATCATGAGTTGATCAAGACTTGTGATAAATATCAACACATGGGAAATATTTTTAAAAAGAATTAAATACTTTTGAATGGCAAACTACAAGTCAACTTATTTTTAAAGATTACCATAAAGAACCTTTACGATTTGGTGACTATGGATTATGTATCAAAATGGGTTAAAGTCTTAATATTTCTAATCAATGAATCCAAAATTTTGAGTTAGTTTATTTAAAAAAAATATATTCATACATTTTGGTACACTTAGAGCAATCATTTGTGATAATGAAATGCACTTTAATATATCACCCTCATATTACTCAAACATGGAGTGTATCTTAGGAGTATTACAATATATCACCCTCATACTAGTAGATAAGCTAAACTCTCCAATATAAAAATTAAGTATAAAAAAAGTTGTGAATCAAAGCAAAAGAGATTAGTCTGTAAGACTCAAAGATGCCTCTTGGGCTTAGATACTAGCTTTTAAAATCCCATCAGAAATGTTTATGTATAGGTTGATCTTTAGGAATACTTCTCATCGACCCTTGGAACTTGAACATAAAGTATATTTCCCTTTGAAGAAGTTGAAGTTAGATTTACAAGCTATGGATAAAAGAAAAAAGTATAATTGAATGAGTAAGAAATGAGAATGTTTGCTTTTGAAAGTGTTAAAGTTTTTAAAGAGAAAATTAGAGAAATATATGAAAAGAACTTTTGGCACATTCATGATAGTTTTCATTTTTATTTTTGTTTTTTTTTTCATTTTATAAATACAAGACTAGAAGGTCCATAATTAAAAAAGGACATAAGAAAAGAACAAAAAACATAAAACACTTTAGGCCTACCTTAATAAAACTACCAAAGATGAGTCTAAGAATATTCCTAAAAATATTAAAAAGAATCCTTACGCATTGCAAAAAAAGAGTTGCACAATGTATTTGCATGCAGTGCAAGTCAACTTCTTCAAAATTTTAGAGATGAGATTATCGGAGGGTTGCTTTTCCTTTGGAAAAACTAAGTTACAAATAAACTCTTTTTTTTATTTGTTTCTCTAAAGATAATGTTGGAGGTATAATGTATTTTTTCAAGTATTTAAAGACATGATTTGAAGAATTCATTAATGCTACTTTCTTTTGAAATAAAATAATATGAAACTTTGACACATTCAAAAACTAGGAGGATGTCGAAAAATAGATTTGGCACATTCACAATAGTTTATTGTTCATTTTATTTTTTTTTATTTTTATTTTATAAATACAAGGCTAGAAAATCTACAATCAAAAAGAGGACATAAAAAAATAAACAAATAACATAAAACATATCATGGGCATCAACCATGATAGATTGTCCATCCCCGTGCCTTACCAAAAGAAAACATTACATAACTTCCAAATATTATTTCGAGAACATTATCACTAATTCTAAAAAGAATTTTTCACATTATAGAGAAAGACTGGTATATTGGATTTGCAGGAGACACAAATCAACTTCTCTAGAATTGCAAATATTAGATTATCAGAGGACTACTATTTTTTTTACTAAAGGTCATCTTAGAGGTATATAGTACTAAAGTATTTTTTTCAAGTATTTGGAAAATATGATTTGAAAAACTCATTCATACTATTTTTTAGGAAATATAATAATATGTTGAAAAAAATCATACGGACATGATAAAAGAATTTTCAGCACATTTATGATAGGTTTCATTTTTATTTTATTTTTTTATGTTTTAAATACCAGAGTAGAAAGTCCATAATCAAAAAGAGGACATAATAAAAGAAACAAAGAGCCTAAAATATTTTAGGGACATCAATCATGATAGAAAGTGTATTCATGCATCTTACCACAAGAAAACTCTTTCTAACTTCTAAAAATGAGTTTGAGAACATTTCCAAAATACTCTGAAGAATCGTGACATATTGTAGAGAGAGACTAGAACATTGAATTTGTAGAAGGCACAAGTCAACTTTTCCAAAATTGCAAAGATCATATTATAAGAGGACCAATATTCCTTTAGAAAAAACCAGCTTAAAAATCAATTTCTTTTTACTTCTTTTCCTAAAGATCAACATGGAAGAATAAAGTATTTTTTTGGGTATTTTAAAATATGATTTGAAGAACTCATTCAAACAACTTTCTTTGGAAATATAATAATACAAAGCTTTTGAAACATTCACAAAATGGACAGGAAATTATTTTTTAGCACATTCATGATAGTTTTTATTTTCAATTTATTTTTTATTTTCATTTTATAATACAATATTAGAAGTTATGGTAAACAAAAAAAGGATATAAGAAAAGAAAGAAACAATACAAAACACCCCTAGGACATAAATCATAATAGAAACTCCATTTTTGGTCCTCACCATAAAAACTATTTCTAGCTACAAAAAACGAGTCTAATAACATTCCCAAAATATTTTAAAAATAATCATTACATATTGTAGAGATAGATCGACATATTAGATTTGCAAGAGATACAAGTCAACTTCTCAATAATTGCAGAGATCAAATTATTGGAGGGTTACTATTCCTTTAGAAAAATAAGGTTTAAATTGAGTTTTGTACGAAAATAATGCATTAAGAAAAAATCCAAAATTTAATTATAGTTTCAAAAATATACCAAAACTAGTGAGGCTAAAAACACCGTGACAATTGCCACCGTTGTGAATGGTGCCCATTGTCACTGTTGATTTTTTAAAATCATAGTCTAGCATTGTGAATGCCGACTATTGAAAACATTGTAGAGATCCCATTACGCCCCTCTCCTCTCTCCCCCTGCTCATCTCTAGAAGCTCCTTCGTGGAGCTTGAGGAGCTTCGGCGAGCTCTAGTGAGCTCGACGATGGAGCTTTCTAGAGCTCGTCGAGCTTCTACGAGCTCGACGGGTTGTTCGAGGAGCTCCAGCAAGCTCGACGAGCCCCGTTGAGCTCGACGGAGCTCCTCTAGCTCCATGTCGAGCTCGACGGAGAATTCTCGGTCGGGCTCCGGGAGCTCCATGAGGAGTTCGACCGAGAGCTGGACAAAGAGCTAATCTTAGAGCTCTCGGTCGAGCTCAAACGCAAGCTCCAGGAGCTCGATGGAGCTCATTGATGGGATTTGCGAGGAGTAATGCGAGCGAGTGAGGGCCAATGTGAATTGGGAGAGGGTCGATGGGAATTGGGAGTGGGCCGATGGGAATTGGGAGAGGGCCGATGGGAATTGGGAGAGGGCCGATGGGAATTGGGAGAGGGCCGATGGGAATTGGGAGAGGGCCGATGGGAATTGGGAGAGGGCCGATAAGAATTGGGAGAGGGCAATGACAATTTATGATACACTTAATAGAGTACTTCAAATTTTAATTTCTTAATAATTTGGTAACATTTTTTCAAATAATTAAATATCAGTTTCTTTTATTTATTTATTTTTGGGGAAGTATCCCAAAACATAATTCGAGTTTTGTATAGAACTAATTCATTTAAATAAAAAAATTTAAAAATTAAGTCGGGTTTCAAAAATATGCACAAACTAGCGTGTATGGAAACAACGTGGCAAAGTCATCATTATGAACGGCTGCCATTGCTATGCTATTAATTTTTTAAAATCATTATCCGGCATTGTGAATGTCGGCTACTGAAAATATTGTAGGGATCCCATTACGCCCCTCGTCCCACGCACCTACTGCTCGCTCATGCCCCTTGCCCCAAGCCCTTGGCCCCTCGCTCCTTTGTAGCGCTTGAGGAGCTCCGTGGGGCTCCAGCGAACTCAACTTCGAGTTTTATGGAGCCCCACGTCTAGCTCCAGCGAGCTCCACTTTGAGCTCGCTGGAGCTCAACGGAGCTCCATGAGCCCCACGAAGGAGCGAGGAGCGAGGGGTAGGGGCGTGGGGCGAGGGGTAGGGGCATGGGGCGTGGGGCGAGGAGCATAATGAGATCCCTATAATATTTTCAATAGTCGACATTTACAATGTCGGCCAATGATCTTAAAAAACTAACAGTGTGACAATGACGGTCGTTGTCACGTTGTTTCCAGATGTACTAGTTTGATCATATTTTTGAAACCCGATTTAATTTTTAAATTTTTTATTTTAAATGAATTAGTTTTGTATAAACTCACATAATTTCTCTTTTAAATTATGTTCAAACTTATTTAAATGATTAGTTGACTTGGTTGAGTCTTTCATTGAATTGTTTATCACTTTTAAACAACTCAGCATGCTTATCCAACGTGGATACTTTATCAATTCCCCTAAGTAACAAGTGTGGTTTATTTAAATGTTATTTATAATTATATATAATATTATACAAATATATATAAATGATATAATATATATCTTTATATAAACATATAAAAACATAAATATACTCGTTATATCATTTGCATACGATGATAAACATAATTATAAACACATATATTATATTATATTTATAGCATGGCATATAATCATATACATTTATCTATGATATATAAATGTTAAATAAATATATTTTTTTAAAATATTTTTATCTGAACCCATATATAACATTTATAAAAACATAAACACAAATATATACATTATATCATAATATTGATGATAAACATAAACATAGGCATATGTATTATATCTTATTTTAATATAAATGGCATATAGATGCTTATAAACTAATACATTTATATACGTATTATAAATGTTAAATAAATATATTTATTTGAATCTCATTTCCAACCAAATTTTCTACTTTGATATTTATTTATTTATTAAACGTGTTTTTATTCTTTTGGAACGCAGTGCCCATGTCTCGCAGTCATAGATCTGCAAACGCGTTACTGAAGAACTGCGATCTGCCCTCAAAAGAGCTCCTCGACGATCTATGCAGGTCAGCACTTTTATGCTTTCGGTATGCCACTTATATGTTTTTAGTTTATTCTCAATTATTTATGCATAGCATAGGTTACCGCTAGCGTTTAATTGCGAAATATTCGACGAAAACGTTGTATACGACAAATATGGCTATTAGAAAAAATTGGAAGATGGAGCCTGGAGGTGCAAAGATGGGCCAAGCCAAATTGGCCGATCTGTGCATCCTTCCGAGCTCAGCATGCCTTAAATATCACTAGCAGATACCATCATACCAGTCAGATTCCGGTGAAAGTTGCTGGACAGCGGTTAAGAATATCCTTAAATATTTCAGAAGATTTAGGGATATGTTGTTACTCTATTGAGGACATGGAGTTGAACTAGTTGTAAATAGTTACACCAATGTTATATTCAAGTCTTACAAAAATGATTATATATCACATATATGTTTTGTATTTTATTTGAATGAATGTGCTATTTGATGAAAATGTTTAAAACATATGTGCTTCTACTAGAGTCTGAGCATATAGATGCTTTAGAAACATCCAAGGGGACTAAATGGGTTCAAGAAATTCATCACTAGATTTGGAGTGGTTCCTAGTATCTACAATCTTGTGGTTCTATTTTGTGATAATGTTGGGGCTATAACATAAGTCAAAGAACCTAGATCAAATTAGAGGCTCAAATGAATACTTAGATGTTTTCATCTTATTTGAGAGAGTATTGAGAGAAGACATATTAAGATATACAAATTTAGAGATATCAAATGGATCGTGCTTGATCAACACAACTTATTATTTGATATCTCAATTAAGATACCATGTCATGTCAGACATGATACTATTTGGATGCTTTGGGTATGCCATGTTGACATGGCCACATGGTATGTCAGCCTAACATGGTATGATGGTTAATCTTTCTAAATTGGCTGTGTTGGGTCATGCTGGGTTGAACTAGTTATGTTTGATTTATTTGATAGTGGCATGGTGCTTTCATTGCTAGACAAGTCACCCGCTACCTTAGTGACCCAGTCCATAGGAGCCCACCATATACCACATGGGCCATGACTTGCAAACCCTTGGCCAATACCCAACTCTGTGGTCACTACCCTAGCAAGTGGTTAGCCTAGTGGCTTGCATTGGTAGGGTAACATTGTTGACTAGGCTAGCCTAGTGGCTTGTAGGGGTAGTGTGGCATTGTTGACTAGGCCAGGCTAGTGGCTTGCATTGGTAGTATGGCATTGTCAACTATGCCAACCTAGAGATGTCAACCGGGCTAGGTTGGCCTGGTCCGGCACGAGACATGATACTATTTGGCATTGCTTGGGCCGGCACGACACAAAAATTTTTTCTGCCTGTGTCCATGATGTGCCTGTCCACGGCACCAACCGTGCTGTGCCGTGTCAAGGCCAACCGGGCCTCATGTCGTGTCATGCTGAGGCCAATTGAGCCTCGTGCTGTGCATGGCTTAGCAAGGTACTGTGGCCCGTTGGCATGATTCTTTGGCACGAGTCGAAAATTGTCCCAACGACAGAAGCTGAGCCGATCGCATTGCTGTGTTGTGCCTCATTGTCACCGTGTCACCGTATCACTGAAATCCTAATTTTTTTTAAAATTAGGGTTTTGGCTCGACCGGGCTAAACTCAACGTATTCGTGCTGCAAGTCAGTGCCGGGCTGACTTTCATAGAATCTTGCTGGGCCAGGCCCGACATGGTACATTAACCATGCCGTTCTTGGCCCTACACGGAAGCATGGTCAGGCTGGCTCAAAATGAGCATGGTTAGCCCGACATGGCCCATTTGAAACTTCTACGCCAACCTAGTGGCTTGTACTGTTAGCATGACATTGTTGACTAGGCCAGCTCAGTGGCTTGCACTAGTAGTGTGGCATTGTCGACTAGGCTAGCCTAGTGGCTTGCACTGGTAGTGTGGCATTGTCGACTAGGCCAGCTAGTGATTTGTAGTGGTATTGTGGCATTGTCAACTATGGAAATTGCAATGCTAGTGCTAAGTGCCACACCGTCATTGCCGCACTAGTTTTAATTTAAGTAAATTTTTAATTTTTAATAATATAAATATCAAAATAAAAGTATACAGCATTGTATTTTAAAATATATAAATTTTATAACCTAATAAAAAAATATATATTTCACTTTTGCCTTGTATATTGCTCTATCATATGAAAATAATAAAATAAAAAATTTTAAAAATAAATAAGAACATTAGTATATTAATAATAAAAACATGCATCACATGTTATGCCAGTCCTTGAATATTTATGATCAATTTATGTTAGTAATATTATTTGGATCATGTTTGATTTTGAAGTTATTATTAGTGATAATATCAATATTCTTAATATCACATGAATTATTAATAATCAACTTTTTTACTTAATGTTGAATACTTATTCTTAAATTATCTTAGTCCTTTAAATATGAAAATTCTTCTATGATATTTAGTTAGAGTTTGATAATCTTATTTAGATATTAATTTTTACTACAAAAAAATAGATTTTGATCCTATGCTTTATATTAAAAGAGTTAATAGATCATATGTTATTTTAGATAATATAAGATAAATGAATTTGTATATATTTTTAATTTGTATACTTTTTATTATTATCATATTATAAGATATAATAATAATCAATATCTAAGTATTGAGATAATTCATTTATATTTGATAGATTATCTCATTATTTTGTACCTAGCTAATTGAATAAAAAGTATTTTTCTTTGAATATAGTGTCTTTGTCTATATTTGGAGACTTGCTATAATTATCATAACTAATGCATAATTGTAAAAATATTGTCTAATTTTTTATAAATTTAATTATCTTGTTTTTTTGATTGTTTCATGTAGGTAGATTTGTATCTTAATATTTTTTATTTATTTCATTTTTATCATAAAATTTATAAAAGTATTCGAACAATAAAAAGCAAATAAAAGATTAATATTTTAAATACTTAATTTTTATTTCAAATAGCTATGATATTAAAATTAATATATTTTGTATATTTATTAAATATACTAGTAATATTGTACATGTACCTAGTATAATGTAAATCATGTGACTTGTGAGTTTATACAAATGAATACATATTAGTCTAAATTTTTATTATTCATATAGGTAAATATTATGTGTTTATAGCCAATACATGATTAACATCAGATATATATAATTTTAATGAGATCTGATACTTATTTAGAATTTTTTTAGGATTGTTGATAAATATAGTGTTCAATTTTTATTGTCTGTTAAGTATCCTAATATATTTTAATAAATTTTTTTATTATTTTTATTGTAAGACATAATTGTATTTCTCACATATATTATTATGTAAATTATGTAAGATATGTATCTAATATGAAAAATATTATTTAAAGATTTGTTTCTAATAATTTTGATAAATATATTAATAATAACATCATTATTTTATTTTTTAAATATATTAAAAATGAAGAATCTCAAAAAATTATTATATGATGAAACACTTGTAAATAAAAAATTATTTTATTTTTAATGTAAGACATAATTGTTACTATAATATAGTGTTCAACTTTCTAAATAATTTTGTTTCTAATATGAATATGATATTAAAAGTATTATTTTGAATATTTTATTTTCTAAATATATTTGTCAAACACTTATATATGATGAAATTATTATAAAGATGAAGAATCTCAAAAAATTTTAATTTAATTAAATTTTTACTTTAAATTTCATATAGTAAGCGGTGAAACATACGAATGAAATATCATCATGACTAATTTAGATATCAAATATCATAAATATTATTTTATCATGCTTTATAAATTCATTAATAACTAATTATTTTTTTAATTTAAAATATTTTATTATATTATTTTTACTGATAGACCTAGTAATACTATGATAATAAGTTTGAAAGTGGGTTAGTATTATATTAATTATTTTATGATTCTCAAAATTTAATTGAAAAAATTATACTAGTAATTAATTTTGCCATGTATTTTTTTTAAAATATATTATGATAAATGAATGAGATCAATAAATTTGAAATTGATTCAACTTCAAATTTATAGCTACTAAGTTGGGTTTATCTATAATTCAATTTCAAAGATATTCCCTAAGGTCATTATAAAGAAATATATTCATTATATTCAAATTGCATGGACACAGATACGGACAAGAAGATACGACATGGTAGGATACAGGGACACGGCAAATTCTAAAAAACTAGGATACGGATACGACTAGGATACATCATGATATAAAAATAAAATTAAAAATAAAAATTATTAATTATAAATATTAGGTATTTTAAAATAATTTAAAATTCTGTATTTTAAAATAATATAAAAAAAATTTAAACCCTCTAACACCCTCCCCCCCCCATCACCCTCCCTTTACAGTTTCGATTTTTGAACTCTCCTCCCTCCCGATACAGATTCCAAAACCCCCCATTCCCTTTATAGAATTAGGTTACCTTAGGTATTGTCGGCGCCTCCGCAGTGTGCTCCTCCTCTCCCCGTTTGACTCAATGACAATTGACAACTATTTCTCGCAATCGGCTTGTTGGCAACTCACTGTCGGCGGTGTGCTCCCCAATTTGTTGGAGATGTAGGAGTAATAGTTAATATATAGTGTATTTCCGACGCGTTAGAATCATAAAAACACGTCAGTTGGTAAACGACGCGTCTGTAGGTAAACGACGGGTCTGTAGGTAAACGACGCGTCTGTAGGTAAACGACGCGTCTGTAGGTAAACGACGCGTCTGTAGGTAAACGACGCGTCTGTAGGTAAACGACGCGTCTGTTGTTAATAACGACTGTTTCCGAACAACGGGTCAGATATGTCTCTGACGCGTATCCTATACGCCACGTGGCGTATCGGACACGGTGACACGGATCGGACATGGCGACACGGATCAGACACGACGACACGGATCGGACATGGCGACACGGATCGGACACGGCGACACGGATCGGACACGGGGACACGACAGTTCATAGGCGTATCCGTGCAGCATAGATTATATTTAGTTTTTGTTTTTTTTTTAAATTTGAGATGTTGCTAGAAAAATAATAATTTATACACAGTTCATCTAGGCCATGTGGGAGAAAGGGTCATGATTGTCAACATTGCATTTTTGAGTGAATCTTTTTACTATAATTCTCATTTTTAGATGATTTACTTTTTCATTAAGATTTATAAATATCTATTTGCAACAAATAATAGACTTTTCTATATGCTATAATACTATTTCTCATATCTTATTGGAGTGAATGATATCTATGTCTTTAAATATGGTCCTATGCCATCTTGAGAGAGATAATGCATCAAAAAAAATGTGAGTATACTAATATTGTCAATATAACTCCTATATCTTTTTTGATGTGTATTCAGAAGGTAAATTATAGATGAATTAGTTGTAGAATCATATGGTTCCTTGGTATGCTTATCTGTGATATGAGCAAGTTGTGTATATCTACTTTTTCAATTATATGTCCAAAGTTTGGGATGACCAAATCTCTTAGTCTTTGACTCATTATGAGTCTGAATTGGAATAGACATGTGAGTTACTGTTTCGCCTAGACTCTATGAAGTTTTTTTTTTTTGATGAGGAATATCACAGTCTCAAGAGTCATAAAAATTTATATTTGTTGATATATGATGATTTCATAAGAGTATCATCATAATATAGACCAACAAGTTTTGAAATAGTGAACTTTTGACTCTATCATAATTGGAGATACAAGTGAGATTATTGAGAAGTAAGAAAAAATATTACTTCTAGATCTATCAATTAGATTTTTATTCTTTTAGGCTTATTAAAATTGACTTATACTTGAAAAATGTAATGTTATGACTTATTATGATACTATTAATTTCAAGTAAAAAATATTTATATATTTTTTTAGTATTAGAATATCTAAGGAAGACATATCCCAAGTTTTTAAGTGTTAGCTTATACCATCCTAATGAGTGATTGTAAACAAATTAATTACTTTCAAAAATTCTGGTATGCATACCAAATAATTTTTCTCAAGGATGTAATTTCTGAAAGGATATGTACTGAGAAAAAAAAGAAGAGTGCATCTGGCCAATAAGATAATTTGCAGTTAAAATTCTCTCTAAAAATATTTTAAAATATTCCTCCTAAATATGAGTCTCATTCATGTTAATTAAATATTTATTTTTTATTTTGACAATTTCATTATATGGAAGGCATGCAAATACAAGAAATTTGATGCATATTTTTATGATCTATATAGTAAATATTGACTATGTATGACATATATTATAATGCATAATTATTTATAAATTTGTAATATTTTTATTTAAATAGATTATTAATTTATTTATGAAAGATCTAAAAAATTGATAATAATGTAATTTATGAAAAAAAAATACTTACGTATACAATGAGTAATCATCAATAAGTATAATTAAGTACCAAAAGTATTTTCTGGTCATATTTTTATTAGGTCTCTATAAATATGAATGTATCAGATCGAATGAGTTTTTACTCACTTTGAGCTGACAAACATGATAGGAAGTTATGATCAAGGTGAGCATGTCTTATTTTATAGAGTATAAATATTTATAAGACTAGGGTATACTCTTCTCAACTTGGAATATGATGAATGATCAAGTTTTAAATTATATAAGTAAAAATGCAACACACTCAAATATTTTTAAGGAAATCCTATTTTAGGGACAAAAAAAATAATTCATTATGCTCAATCTTAAATAAAATATTTCTTAGAATTTTTTAATTATTTAAATAATATTAGTGAAAAAAATAAATTTATATTCGAGTTGTTTGAAAATTTTATTTACTGAAAGCATACTAATAAACAATGTTTGATAAACTTAATATGATAAGAAATAAAAAATTGACTTAGATTTTCTCTTATTCATTATCTTTAGAGAATCTTTTATTGGTTACAATAATATTCTCAAATTATAAAAAAAGTAGTGAATAAATGCTTTTAACATGTAAAATGAGTAATACTTTTTTAATATATAATCAAAGAATCTTAATAGTGAATATGAGAGATAAAATCAATAATACTTTAGGGATAAGTAGTGTTTGCTGTTGCTTAGAGAGGAATTTTATATAATATTATCTAATAAATATTGTGAAATGAACTTTATGATGATTTTTGGGATATTTTTAGTAATTTGTTTGTTTTTGCGTAGTATCATTAGTCTTTTCTTTAAAAATAATATTCAATAATTATTTTTGGTATAGCTCATTCTTTCATAGTGTATGCACAAAAATGATGCTCTATGCTTAAGGTTATTGCTAAATGCGGGAAAAATTGATAATATGCTAAAATGAGGCATTCCAAAAAATATTGCTAAAAGTTTAAAAGAAATTTGCCCTCCATATCAAAAGCAAATCTTAATTTGTGGGATTTTCCCAAAATTTTAATTGGATAAAATAAAAATTTGAATTGGCATCAAAATAATATTGAAATTGATGTGTACTTTAAATTGACAACATAATTACTGTCGAGACACTAAATTGGGTTTCTGAAATTTACTTTCAGTACCACTTGTGCTCCATTGCACTACCTACATGCTTTGCATCTCCCACAAGGTGTCGGCAAAGGGGTGTTGATGCCCCTTGTCACATGTTGTGTGAGATGAGAAATTATACGGAACACAATAATTGTTCTCTCTTCTCTCTCCTAGAGATTGTGTACTTGTACTGTGCTAGTGTAGTACACATATTTCTCTTCAATCTCCACAGGGTTTATATTCCTCACTCACACACTCATCGTAGGATATGTTTTTTTTAAGGTATCGATATGATATATGTAGAAACTAAAGAACAAAAAATAGCAATACATTTTAATCAAGGAAGCACGAATATGGCTCCATATTGCCGTGTCCACGTGGACATGGTACAGACATGGCACGGATACGTGTCTGATATGCCACGTTGCGTATCATTGATTGGACCGTGTCCGATACACCACGTGACATATCATTGACTTGATCGTGTTTGGTACGCCACGTGATATTTGGAACGTTGCATTGGATAAGTATCCGATGCATTTTTATTATGCCAATAACTCTAACATGGCCAACGACGCTAAGTGCCCGACAACGCAATGTGCTGGACGATGCCGAGGAGGCAGGGGGCCTTCGCGTGGTGATTTTGAAGAAGACAGGGGGGGGGGATTTCGAAAAAGATAGGGAGGGGGGGGTGGGTGGGTTTATAAATAGAAAAATTATATAATTTTAAATACATGATATTTTAAAATCATATAATATTTGCCATATCCTAGCTGTATCTATTTCCTAATTTTTTTTAATTTACCGTGTCTTCATATTCTGCCGTATCATATTTTCGTATCTATATTCGTGTTCGTGCTTCTTAGATCGTAATAATATAATTCATATAGATAACACCATTATATAACTAGCAAATTTTATTTGGAAAATCTATATATTAGATGTTCCCATCAATATAATGTAGAAAAGAAAAAATAATATAAAGCTGAAAAGAAATTACAATTGATTGTAACATTAATCATAACTATAATTCAAATCTCTCAAATATTTGCTTGATTTTTAGTATTTGAGGAATCTCCTTCATTTTAGTGCAAGAAAAATTTCTCGTGGGATCAACATGAATGTTCACATGTTCCATAAGCATCATAGCAACTCAACTTAGCAACAAAAAACATGTTATTGATGTTTCACATGCTAAATGTAGTTCAATCAAAAAAAAGTGACTCTATGAACCAAAGATGTTATAGAAATATTAAAGCTCCAACAAAAGTAACGGAAAACCAACTACTAAAATATGATTGAGGTACTGCTTACATTGGAGATATTACAGTTTTAGATAAGGTTTTTTTTGTCTCTCTCGCTTTATATAATGTAGTTGATGAATATTTTTCATTGAAGCTCATTTTATTAGGAACGTTTAGTAAGATTCGAGTTTACATGAGTCAAGAATTTTTAGGGTTATATGAGAACATGCTTGATCCTTTTGGCAATTTGTATGGGTGATTGATTGGGAATTAAAAAAAATAAATCAACAAATTGTTGCTTTCGTTTCTTGTTATTGATTTTGCTAAAAATTTATATCAAAAATTGTGGATGTCACTTGCAATTGGGTCCAAAGCTTGATGAAATTGAATGATAGTATAATCTTGTCTACATAAGTGAAAGTTAAATGATAATACAAGTTAATTTATTTTATATTTGAGGCAAAATAATATAGTTTGTTAGAATATTAAATATATTAAAATTTTAATCTCAATTTTTTTCTTATAGTAGGAATGGCATATGAAAGTTAAATGACTCAAGAGGATGCATTAAGATCCTTACAATTATATGGGTTGATAGGTCTAATAATCAATATTATCAACTTTTTTGGTAGATTCATTTGGAGAGTGGTAGAGAACAAAAAAGTGATTGGGGTCTCAAAAAGCAAATTTATTTTAGTTATATTTTGTTATAAAATAAAACGTAACCTATAATAATTTAAAAAATAGAAAATTCAATGCTAAAGCAATAAATTACATAATAAAATAAAATATAATCAAAATTAAATGAGAAATTAGAAATACATGGGAATGAATTTCAAAGGATGAGAAAATACTTTTTATAGGAAAAATTTGAAAATCCCAAAAGAGATTTTCGAGGTGGGTTAGGTTTCTCAAAGGAATGAGAAACCTAACCCCATACAAATAATATTCTCTTACTTGAAAATTATTTTCTTTACTTGTCAATACTTGCTTTCATTTTTGTTAAGTCACATGAAGTTCTACATCATTCAAACTTGTCAGTGTTGAATGGTTTGGTCATAATATTCGCTATGTTTTCTTCGGTGTGAATCTTTTGCATATTAACACTTTATTCTTTTATTTTTTTTTGTGCAAAATAATATTGTATCATGATGTATTTTGTCTGAGTAAAATAATGGATTTCTTGCTAAGTATAGAATACTTTGACAATCACAAAATAAAATAACCTTATTTTATTTGTATCTAAGCTCATTTAATAGTATTTGAAATCAGATTACCCTTTTACTGGTTTGTTTAGCTGTAATATATTCTGCTTCTATAGTAGAAATTATATACAATAGACTGTAATTTTGAAATCTAACTTATAACTTTTCGAGCAAAAGTAAAAATATAATTCGTTGTAGACTTGTTTTTATCAATATTCCTATCATAGTTTGTAATAACATAATATTTGATAATAAGGTCTGAACTTTCATAGCATATTATAGTATTTGAGGTTCTTTTTAAATATCTAAAAATCTTATTCACAGTACTCCAATATTCTAAGCTTGGAATTGCCATAAATTGATTAACCAATCCCACTGTTTGTGTAATATTTGGTCTTGTATAAATCATTGTAAATATTAAATTTTTTACAGCTGATACATATGGTACTCGAGATATCTTTTTCCTTTATTCTTTTGAGCGAGGACACATACTTGAGGATAATTTGAAATTAATAAGAAGAGAGATAAAAATTGGCTTACTATCTTGCATATTGTAATGTCACAAAATCTTGTTAAATTAATTTTGTTGAGAAAGTCAAATTTTATTATTATTTCTATCTCAGTAAATCTGTATTCCTAGAATCTTGTTTGTTCATTTCTAGTCATTCATATCAAATTTTCTAGCTAACTGTTCTTTCAATATTTGGATTCGATATTTGTTTGGTCCTGCTACTAACATGTTATTTATATATAATAGTAAAATGATGAAATCATTTTCTTTAAATCTTTTGTAGTATCTACAATAGTCTGAACTAAGCCCACCATACCCAAGACTCATGATGAAGGAATTGAATCTTTTATACCAACACTTTAGTCCTTGTTTTAGACCGTATATAGATTTGTTCAACTTGTAATTCAAGTTCTCCTTATTAATTTTAACAAACCATATAATTTTTTCTTTAATTTTTTCATAAAAAAAGTAGTTTTAACATTTAACTGCTCTAAATATAAATTAAATGTAGCACATAAAATTTTTACTACTCTAATAGTTGTAAGATGAACTACCAGAGAAAAAATTTTACTGAATTCAATATTTTCTTTCTAAGCATATCTCTTTATCACCAATTATGCATGATACTGTTTTATTTGATCATTGCTATCTCTATTTATCTTGTAAACCTATTTGTTGCCAATAGCTTTTCTTCTAATTGGTAATTGTACTAGTTTTTAAGTTTTGTTCTTGTATAGAGCTTTGAAAATTTTTATCATTGTTGTCATTCACAGAGATGCATCTGGATTATCTGAAGCTTCTTGAAATATTGATGGTTCTTCATTTTATGTTAGGAGACAATATGTAATGTTATTCTTCGTAACATACCCCGAGTGCCAAGCTGATAATCTTTTATTATAAGTTTGCCGACTAACTTCTTGAGTCTCAGACACAACTTGTTCTTGTGCTTCATGCTCTAATTCTTTTTTCATTGATTTTTGAGCATCTTGAATTTGATCATTTTCTACATGCACGATGGTAGTTTTAAATTTTTTTTTAATATTTTATAATATTTAATTTTTTCTTTAAAAATTATCTCTGTTGATAATTATCTTGTGGCCAGTAGGCTCTCACAAGTAATACCCCTTCACTCCTTCAACATACTCTAAGAATATATATTTTTTGGATTTTGGATCCAACTTTATTCTTTCTTAGGTATTCTATATCAAATATGTAGGACATTCAAAATAATGTAAAATAAAGTAATCTACTGACTATTTGTCCAAATCTCTATCGATATCTTCAATTCAATCGATATTGATGGCGATCGATTTATCATATACCATGTAGTTTTTACTATTTCTTTCTAAAAGGAATTGGGTTATCTTTCAGTCCTTAACTTTGCTCTCATTTTTTCCGTAAGAGTTATGTTTAACTGTTTAGTTATTCTATTTTGTTGTGGCGTACATGTGAATGTGAACTGTCGTAAAAAAAATTCACCAACTGTATATTCTCTTTTATTATCTATTCGTAAATACTTAATTTTTTTTTTCAAATTCAAGTTCTACCCGTGCTTTAAAGTCTTTAAAAGTTAAAAACACATCTGATTTTTTTTTTTGATAAGATACACCCAATATCTTCTTGAATAATCATCAATGAAGGATACAAAATATTTTTGCTCAACCGTGAGATATTTCAGGTTATTTTCATATATTTTAGAATATATCAAGTCTAGTACTTCTTTTATTTGATTTTCTAAATGCCAATATATTATACTTACTTGTAACACAATACTCACAATATAGATAAATTTACCGTTTTGAGTTCCGAAATTAATTTTTTATTGAGAGAATCTTAAACATTGTTCTGACATGTGACATAGTTTAAGATGCTATATTATCATTGATTCTTCTTCTTTAGTAATTGATACAACAAATGCAACTGTTTCTTGTACTATTTCTTTTTTAAGCACGAATAAATTTGTCGTGCTCTTTTTTCCCTTCATTATCACAAGTAAATCTCTCACTATCTTTATCTTTCCATTTTTAATAAAAATTTTGCATATAAAACTATCTATTTGTTTCAAAGATAATAGATTTTTTATCAAGTCAATCACATGTCGTGTCTATTGAATGATATGAATTATATCATTAAATATAATAAATTTTGATAGTACCCATAACAATAATTTTTAAAGCATGATCATCATCCATGTGCATAGACCTACTTGAGATTGGTTCATATTTATAAAATCAATCTCTTCGAGATGTCAATGCCACGATACTCATGAGTCTAGCAATCTTACATCATTAAACTATTTTCTACTTTTAATCATTGTTGTTACCTTATTGTATAAAATGTTGCTTTCATCATTGATACGTGTAACATTTCCTTGGGTATTAGATAACTTATCATTCATATTTTTTTTTCTTAAACCAACAATTTATTTTTAAGTATCATTTTTTATCACAGTTATAATATTTAATATTTTACTTGTTTTTATATTTTGATCTATCCTAATTCTAACTCCCCCTTGACCACGCTTCATTGATCTCTCTTGTAGCATCGTCAAAGTATTTATTTATTGTGTATTTACATATTTATCATCTTTATTTTTTTATTTATTTTCTTCTTTTTAGATGACAAAGACAATATTATTAAAAATTATACTATCAGTCAATGCATCATTCGTTAGATTGATGATGAGTTGATCATACGAATTATATAAATTCTGAAGTAAAATCTCAGCACCTTTTATTTTTTCTAATTTATGACCAAACGTAATAAGTTGCGAAAATAAAGTATTTAGAGTGTTAATATGATTAGTTATCATAATAAATTACATCATTTGTAGAGTGTAAAGTTTTTTTTTAGAAGATCTTGTTGTGAAGTGACTTTGCCTCGTACAACCTTGTGAGAGTATCCCAAATTTTTTTTGTCATATTCTTTTTTATCACACTCGATAATATTTCATCAGCAAATACCAAATGCATGTCAGCTACTACATTACTATCCATCTCATTCGCTTGTCTTCAAGAATTCTGGTGGTTTTTTTTCAATTACATTAAAATAATTATCCTTTCTTAAAATTGTCTTAATTTTTATTTTTCACAATGAAAAAGTATTTCAATTGAATCTTTTTATTTTAAATTTTGCTTTTATGTTTTACTTTTACAGTAAATAGTAATCGAAAATAATAATAACTATTTGTGTTATTATACTAAGAAATTCTTTAGGTAAGTGGATAAACACAATTACTCTTTTAAAAATTATAGACCTTGAGGCTCTTATAATTTTTTTGACTGAACTCTTTAAAGATGTATTAACCATAAAAGTTACTAACTAACCTCCTCTAATATCATTGTTATAAAATAAAGTTAAACCCACAATAATTTGAAAGATAGATAATTTAATGCTAAGGTAATATATTATATCATAAAATAAAATACAATCAAAAGAAAATGAGAAAATAAAAATACATAAGAATGAATCTCAAAGGAATTGGAAAACTCCTTTTATAGGAAAAATTTGAAAATCCTCAAAGAGATTTCTGATGTGTGCTAGGTAATTTTCACCTAATCCAATACAAATAACATATCTATTATCTTCTCAATTAATATCCTATATCAAGCTTGCTTGTTAAAACAAAGTGGTGTAATGACTGTTGAGTAATAGTTTCTTGTTTGTGTTGTTCCATATTTTTATTTCTAAGAGGGCCTTCAATACTTGCACAAAATCATTTTCATTTCTTCGAAATGAAAATTTGAACAGTCAATCCATCTAATGAGTAGATCATTGTTTTATAATTAGTGCTTTAATTTGCACAAAGTGCATCCTAGTTTGTGTTATTCCATGTTAATTATTCTGTAATGAACTTTCATCATAACATTAGGAGTTCCCTTATCTGTTTTTTTTTTGTTTTTGCAGTCGATTTGTTTTAAATGTGCCCAAAGAAGACCAACAATCATTTGAGAGAATTCTATTCCTTGTGGAATATGCACATTGGTTCTATGAGGATAATTCAGTGGAAAAAAATCCTTCTCTAAAGTCATTTAGTTTGAAGGAATTTACTTCTCTATGTATCCTTCTTCCTTTGTGTTTGCTTCCTATTACTCTTGTCAATGATAAACGTTGTACAAATATTGTTGGTAAAAAAATTGTAAAACAAAACATATTTTGGAAAGATAAATATTATAAAATAAGCTGTTTTATAATATTAGTTACACTTGTTTGAAAAGATTTTACTTGTTTAAACAGTGTTTTTTATTTTTATTTTACTATACCTTTTCTTTTCTTAATGTTGTTCAACTAAATCAAATTATTACTTGTTTACAAAATTGTGATAACTCATCATTGCTCTCTCTTTATGGAGAATTTTACTTAAGATTTATAATAATTTTATATGAAAACATTTGTTTTTTTTATAGAAAATATTTTTATTCTTAAGAATGTCATTAAACATGTTGGAGATGGACTTGAACTTGGTATTTGGTGTAGTGCTTGCTTGTAATTTTGGTCATTTGACCCAGCTTAATGTCCACACAAACTTTGCTTGATTGCTTGAGTTCACAGTGCTTTACCCACCTTAATATTTACTTGTTGGGCATGCCCACCTTAATATTTACTTGTTGGGCATGCCCACCTTAATATTTATTATATTCTTAAATAAATTCATTTATTTAACCAAAAAACATTTATACAATATTCATGAAAAAAATGTATACGACACATGTATACAATGAGCACTTCATTAAATTCATAATAAATTAAAAATGTAAATAAACAAATAGTTACACATCTTGATAGAACATAGTGTGTGTGTGTGTGTATAATTATATATATATATATATATATATATATATCCATATTTTATATAATAATAATAATAATCTGATACATAATTAAAATTAACGGCTTCAATATTATCATATTACATCGGTTCTATATTTTGTATAATATGGTGCAACTATATTGTATATTCTTTAAATCTCAAAGATAAGATGATATGTTGACCATGTCATTGTATATACTTTCACTATGGAAAAAGAAGATATATATTGTGCTAGCATGTTTCTTATTAGTCTTGATAAAATAATATATTTATAATTATGAAGATTTCACTAGGTTAATATGTGAAATTCATTTAGAGATTCATGATCAAATAAAAAATTTAAATACAAGTAATATTCCAAGTATATTTTTAGTTTGATGTATTAATTATGAAACCTTAGTAATACTCCAAGAATCAACATTATAATTAAAATCAAAAGCTTAAATTATTATCAAGTCTAAATTTATAATTTCTTTGATTTTTACTTAGTTTTATATTATGGTATATTATCTATGTTTTCTGATGAATTTTTGTATATCTTAAAAAATAATAAATTTCATTTTGTTTGATATATTATATTAAAAGTTATAATTCACATAAATCAATGAACTAACAGTATGGCGAGTTTGTATTTTTTCAAAATTTAATTTTGGGATTTGAACTAATTTAATAAGTTTAATGCATGAGAGATTACAACGCTTTCTTGGGCAAAATACTACATATAGTTGTCGATAAAGATTTTGTTCTAGTGAACACATGTAATTGTTAGTGTTTTAGGTTTTCACGGAGTGAGAGAAGAGAGAAAATTTAATATTTTCATCAACCATAAAAAAATTAACACATATATATTAGAGTTAGGGAAGCCCACATGGTGGGTGCTTCCGTACAAAAAGAGGAAAATCACATTAGAAATAAAACTTTACTTCAACATAGCTCCTCCATCTATATATGTGATAAATATTTAATTTGGAGAGGAAAGTTGTTTGTGATCCTATAAGTGTCTTGGAAATGATATTTATAAATTACTCAATAATAGGCACATAGGTAGGAACAATATAATAATTGTGAATTTCCTCTTGTGAAATAATAATTAATTATGATTTTTTTTTTATTTATGAAATATCGGATTGATATTAATATGCCAAATTGTATGACTATTATAATAAATTATTATTAGTCTTTGAACTTAAAGTTTTTTTATAGCTAATCATGTTGTGAATAAGTCTACAATCAATGATCAAATTATTAGTAAATATGGATATATCGGTAATTGAATTTTACGAATATATTGGAAATATCAAAAAATATCAGTGGATATTTTTACAAAAATATCGAAAAAGATAAAATTATATAAAATTTATGAAAATACTTATTTTTTTAAAAAATGACAAAAATAAGTAAAATACATATATTAGAGTTAATTAATATTAAATGAGATATATCAACTAAATAATATAACATAGATTATAAAAAAAATCAAGTATTAGATAGTATAATATTAAAAAGATATATTAACTAAATTAAATGATAATAGAAATTATTTATATTAATATTTATTTATTAACATTAAAAATTATTTTTATTTTTTAATTTCATTTATCTTAGTTAAAACATATTTAATTAAATTTAAAATAAGAATTAGATTATTTTATTATTTATACAAATTATTTTATATAAATATTGGCTTCTTAAATTTGATAGTTGTGATATGAATATTATTGTATTGATATTAATTAATATTTAAAAAGTATCTTAATATTTTATATTATCAAATTAATTTTAATTTTTAAAATTTTGAAAATATGAAAGGATTCTTGAAAAATAAAATGAAGTGATAATTTAAATTAATAATGTAAAAATAATGTAAAAATAATGTAAATAATAGAAGAACATATAAATTATATTTGCACCATATGTAATAAAAAGCATTTTGGCTTGGTGGAGAAGGGTGGCAAACTCCATGTTGTTGGCCCAAGCTTGAATCTCGACGGCTATATTTTTGGTGTTTTCGGTCCAAAAAAAAGCTGAAATATCGGTGAAATTTCAAAAAAAAAAGGGAATATTGGTTAAAAACCATTAAATCTCTAATATTTTGGCGATTTCACCAAAAATTTTCTGAAAGTTTATATCAAATTGACTATTAGTGGAGGATATTGTGTCAACCTTCACTGATAACTGAAATATCAGCAATATTTTGCTGATATTTTCCAAAATTTTGTTCAATGTCTACAATAAGTTTACATTTGAATCAAATAGTATTTTTGAAGTATACATCATTTATGAAAAAAAATTATATTTTTTGAATAAGCAATATTAATATTCAAAAAATATTTGAAATACTATAAATTATTTCTAAAACTCAATATGTGAAAATATTATTAGATGTGATATACTCAAAAAAAAATCTCATATAGTAAGGATATCATTAATACATATCATTAGCATCACATATTTTCTCTTTGATCATATTTTAGTAAAAATATGAATAATTAGATCTAGATCTCTAAAGAGATAAACAACTAAACAATGTTGTATTATAGGAGATTATCTTAGGTCATGAAAAGTCTTTCATAGTCTATTATATATGCCTTCCATGGAATAATAAAATCTGGTAGCTATATGCATAAATATTCACCAATAGACATCTCATCATGTTAAACTAAAATAAAATTTTAAAGTATAATCATTTGAGAAAAAAAAATTATATTTTTTGAATAAGTAACATTGATATTCAAAAAATATTTGAAATACTATAAATTCTTTTTGAAACTCAATATGCGAAAATAATTATAGATATGACATACTAATAAAATTATCTCATATAATAAGAATATCATTAATATATACCACTAACATCACATATTTTCTCTTTGATCATATTTTAGTAAAAATATAAATAATTAGATCTAAATTTTATAAGAGATAAACAACTAAACATTGTTGTATTGTAGGAGATTACCTTGGGTCATGAAAAGCATTTCATAGTCTAAATACTATATATGCATTCCATGGAATAATAAAATTTGGTAGCTATATGCATAAATATCTCATATAGCTTATGTGAGAGACATAATAATGGAAAATAATAATTTGATTGTGACTATCTTGGCTATAAGAGAATATTTTTTAATAGTTCACTTTATAAGTATGTGTATATATCTTTTGATTATGAATTGGGTCTTGAGCTGATCAGTTTATTTATTCAGGTTTAATCTTTATCATATACACCTACTTATACCTCATAATAGATTTATTTCGATACTTTAGAACAAGATGATATATTTGATTGAAAATGATTTTACTTAGTTATACATACATAACTAATCGTTATCTTGGATAATTAAATGTCAAGAGAAAGCAAAATCTAAATATATAAAATTAAAATGAGGATAAGAAAGTAAATATGATAATATGTATAAAATAGAATACATTATTAATTCCTTTCATAAAGTAACATAAAGATTTAAGTTGATACTTTGAATTAGACCAGCTAACATATTGATAATGTACATGTATGGCAAGCTTAGCAAGTTTCTCAATCTTAATCTTTGTATTATGTGGAAACACCTTGTGTCTTGTGAGATACTCTTTTTAGAATCTTCTTATAACTTACACTAACAAAAGCCTCAATAGAATTGTTGTTTGATGAGGCAACATGAGGTGTCCAACTACTCTTCTCAAGGCTAATTATGATGGTTGTATTAGGTGCATGAGCAAAATAAGTTGTCACTCTATGATGGATACTGTTATCAAAATTGTATGATTCACGATTTGATTTATGATTTGATTCATGATTTAGTGGTTAAATTATTAAACTCGCTAAAAGAATTAAAAATATGCATGAATCGAAGACTAAATTTCTAAATTGTGAATCGTTTCACATTAATTAATTTAATACTGAATCTTAAGTACCAAGATCTTTAAAAAGTAATAAAAATAAAAATTAAAATATCAAAAAAAATATTAATTATAGGAATTAATTAACGTGAAAAAAAATAACTCAAATCTTTGATATTACAAATTTAACGTGAAAAAGTTACAAAATACCAAAAAAATCACAAAAATAAAAATTAAATATAAAAAAAATACTAATTATAGGAAATAGAATTAATTAACGTGAAAAAAATTTATAAAAAATTTGATTTACTATTCAATTTTTGATTTACTAATCAAATATATTAATTCTTGATTTAAATCTTGGTTTATTAACTATGATGAGGGATAACAACTTAACATGAGAATAATCGTAACACAATGTTGTATGAAGTTGTATCTTCGTTGATTGAGTACTTGATAATTGATATCATCCTCAAAGAACATCATAATTGTATTTGTTGTAATTCTCCTGATTTGTGGTGAGTATGACATATATTCCTCTTGAATATTGGTGTATTTGTTAGAATGAATGACTATCTTTTGTCTGTTAAGAGAGAGATCTTAGACAAATCAAGCACTCTCAAATAATATTGGTGTAATGTGAAAAAGTATCTCTCCTTGGTACATAAAGTTGATTTAGGATATGATTTGAAAAGATAAAAATTGACATTCAATTATTTAGAAAGTCATCGATTGGTACCATATTTCTCTAATGTTGTTTAGGAACACTTATATATATTATAAGTATCATAATTATTTTAATCAAATATTTATTAAATTTTTTTAGCTATCATATTATAGACAAGAGTGCCGATACATCATGTCTAATAAATTATATAATGAAGATCATACTTAATGGACAAGGCTATAATTTTTAGTGGGTTTGCTCTATGAATATGACTAATATATTTGATTTTTGTTATAATATAAAAAGTTTGAGATTTAACTATATCATTATATTCTTCTTGGATATTTCACTAGTAAGTTCTACGATTATATTATTCAATTATTTCTTATTTTTATTGTTTTATGGAAGAAATTATCTAACATGTATGTTTTCCTAATGATAACAATGGGCGTTAATGTTCATTTCACATAGTGGGTGTGCTCCATTTTTCACTTTGCAATGCATTGTGCTAATACGGTGAACGTGTCCTCTCTTTATGATTTTAAACAAGAAAAGAAACATATAAACTCAATAGAAAAATAGAATGGAAAGAAGTGAACATGAAATGCACTTATATTTTGGGCTATTCATATTGAGTCAACCCACAATTTTGGTGCTCATCCATAAAAAAAATGAAAAAAGTTATAATTTGCAACAAATTTATTTCTCATTAGTGCTTCAAAAAACTTTAAAAAAATATAATATCATAACATAGATTTCTATAGAATATTTGGATCCTAAGTTGAATAAAAAAAATGAAACTCCTCATTATAAGTCTCCTTTTAAAGTGAATTATATTTTAATCTAGACATGTCTCCATAATAAACATATTTGTAATCAATAATTAATTTTTTTTTTGTATATCATGATACTTGTTTTTAAGTATTTTTCAAGTGAAATATTTATTTTATTAATCATAATTTGATATTATCCTGGTTGAGATAATATTTCATAATGAGATTTGAGAATTTTTGTACTATCATGAGAAAAAGTACAAGAGGTAAAAAAGGAAATGGACGTGAGCATGATACAATTAATAAAATTGGATATTGAGTATAATTTTTATGTTCCTTCTGAATACTGATATGAAGGTAACGATCAAAGAACTGGCTCTAGGATGATCTGATTCCTTGACATATTTATCTTTGATATCAGTTGGATGCATTATATCTCTTTCTCCTAGAATGACTTTAAGACTAGGTGTTCAAATCTCAGATTCTAACTCAACATGAGCAAATACTGTGATATATTCGTAGACTACTATGCCATCTATATCAAAGTGGGATATTTATTTTTAGAAAATCTAACTCCTTTTAAAAATCAATATGATCTATATTTGTTGATACATATAATGATTATATAAGAGTGATATCATATTTTAGATTAATAAGTTTAAATGTAGTCAACAAGTGATCCTCTCTACTAATTGGAGGTCCAAGTAGAACTATAATGGATAAAGAGAAAATATCTTTTCTGCAAACTAGAGTATATAAGAAAGTTTTATCTCAAGGTTCTATGTGTTATCTCGTCTTTTCATGGGGAAAGCATTTACGTTGATATTTATTAATATTTAACTTTTTACATATAGATGTTTACTTTTTTTGTTTATACTTTGATTGTATCACCCCGTTTTCATCTTGTCCTAATTAGTTTGTATTCTAGATAAGAATTTTTATTGCATGTTGTTATTAATAAGTTTTAAAGAAGGTAATTTTACTCTCATTTTTCTACATGATATCAGAGTTGATACCATAGGGTTATAAACCCTAGGGAGTGATAGTGTAAAGGTGCAAGAATCATAGGGGAGAGGGTGTTCTCACTACGTACTAACTCTCCCCCACTATTGCATACCCATGGTGTGCGATAGAATTGTGTGGAGGTATTGATGTCCATTGGGTTGATGCCGTAGTGGTTGTCATTGTTAAAATTTTGATGATATTTTTTTCAAAAGTGTTATGGTGATACATTTTCCTTTTTTTTTTTTTGTAAAATTACCTAGGAGTTTTACAAAGTTAACATATTTGTATGAGCTAAGATTGTTCTTGAACAAAATTAGAAAGGATAGAAGAATGTATCTAATCCATAAAATAATTTATGATTAAAATTGTATACATTATTTCAATCTCATTTTGTATTAGGTTATTGACATATGAAATTTGGTATATGATCATTGATTAGTTACCTATTGCATTGTCATTTATTTTTTTTTATTAAATTTTTTTTTTATTTTATACAATGATTGAAACATAAAAAAATTATGATCCAGACCAAAAATCATCAATATAATCATGATTAGTCAAATAAATTTAATAAAAAACCAATTTTTTTTTTGGGATTTACCTTTATTAGGTTCATATATGTTTGAGTGTATTAGATCAAATAGAATAATGCTCACACTAGTCTAACATATAAGTTGATAAATTCTGATGTATTTTTCTAATTGATTTGACATACATATTAATATGAAATATCTTTAAGACTCGAGTAAAATATTATCAATATAGTCAAAGATAGATTATCAAATAGAAACACACAAATTAAGAGTCAATATAGTATATTTTTATTTAATATAATGAAAAATCATAAAATCATAAAACTTCATTATCATGTGTACAACATAATCCCCTATAAACAATCCTAGTATGGGCTGACCAGCTCACATATGGATTGCTTTCATATATAAAATAAAATAGAGCAAAAAATAAAATAAAATAAAAACATAATAAATATAAATTGTAATACTCCTCTTCAATCTGATGCACAAATATTTAGATCACCAACTTTGAAGAAAAAAAAATAATTGAGGCATATTCAAGATATTCAATGAAGATATTGATTGTCTAATATTTGGTTGGAACATATTGTAACAAAAGCCTTATCAGCAAAAAAATAATTCACTTATATATATTTTTTTCACTTTAGAAATTTGGAATTAAATATTATATGTCTCATTATTTAGCTATCATAATAAAGAATAATAACAAAAATAATATTTATTATATATTTAGCATGACAAAACACGATACAAAGCAAGACAATCAATATCATATGTTTGCCTAAAGCATTTTAACATATTAATTGTGAATAGAAATATTTATTGAATGAAATTACAAATTTTGATGTTTAATTTACCTATTTAACATGCAACAAATTATATTCAAATGAATCTAGCAATTAAAATTCAAGAAGCAAGGATATCTATTGACATTCAATGCATTATGAAGTATTGACTATGGTAACTAAACTGTTATGTTTTCCAAAGTTTATTTTACATTTAGTAGAGTCAATATATCTGTAATTGATATAAATGTGTACCTAATTCAATAAAAGAATCCACTAGCATAAAATCTTGTAGTCTAAATCCCAAAAATTTCAAAAAAAATTACATATATTATGAAAATATAATAATATTATTTTTTAAATATTGGGCTCCAGCTAGAGGTGTCAAATGGGTCAGACCAGCTTGACTCGACATGGGCAGGGCACGGTTCAGTTGTGCCCGTGTCCGTGCCCGTCACGGCATGCTGCAGTGCTGTGCCCCTGTCAGTCGTGCCGTGCTGGCACGTGGGCACAACACGTGTGATCACACATCAAACGTGGGCAATATGAGCTGATGCCAGACAAGCGAGGCTTGCTGAGCCCTGAAAGGTCGAAGACTCGCGGCGGTACGGCGACGCGCCGTCGAAACCCTAATTTTTTTTAAAAAATTAGGGTTTTGTTTGACTTGAACCGGGCCGAATTTGGTGGTTTTCTGGCTCGGCATGGTAGCCCGGTTGGGCAGTTTAAAACTTGGTGGGGCCAGCCCAGCTCGGCCCATTTGATACCTCTAGCTCCAACAAATTTAATTTTTGAAAGCAAGCTCCAAGGAAGAAGGATAATTTGGACATGGGATAACTTTTTGACTTTAACAATCGTCCTAATGCTGAGGGTTAGATTTCAAAAGAATGAATTTATTGCTGGACTAGACATATGCTAGTGACTCATATGTTCTAAAACCATCTAAAAAATTGAGCTATTTTTCATACTTTTGATATTAGTACTTGATTTGTTGGTTGCTGCAATCATATTTAACCATTATAAAATGACTTGGATTGAACATTGACAGTATTGAATATTATTGCAATATTATTATTAATAGTCTTTGAATTCAACATAGTATTAGAGTGGTACCTTAGCGAAAAATTAATTTTAGGGTGTGTGTGGGTAAGGGCTAGGAACCCTAAAGGGAAGGCGTACTTACTTTGCATCATCATTTGTTGTTGCACACCTACTATGTATCACATAATGCATGTTGACAAAAGTAGTTCGTTGATGCCCACTACATCGATAATGTTGAAGGATTACCATCACTGCAACTTTGGCAACCACGGATCAAAGTAGCCATGACATACGTGTGGTGGTTGGCATGGTAGACATATGATGGTTGGCTCAGAAAACACACAACAATTGGCATGGAAGATTGTGTTGATTGGCATGATGTATTGTGGTTGCTGATATGATAGACGTTGAAATAAATTAGGGTTTGGGGAAATCTTAATTTGATGTAATTTATTTTTTTTAAAGAAATTTGAATTGTTGGGAGGACCATGGGTATGGGCCATAACCCTAGTTTAATATAATTTGCTATTTGACTATGTATTAAGTATGAAAATGTATTATTGCAGCAAAAATAAATGTAAAAGTGTAATTTTAGTGTACACACTGAGAATGAGCTATACCAAAGATGATTACCGAGTGTCATTTTCAGAAAGGAAATTGAGAAATTTCTAAGATGAGTATAATATTCTGACTATCATTGTGATCTAGTTATCCCCATAGAATTGACATACTTTAACATTTATACTTATGAAAGAAGTCTAAAATTTTTCTTTAAGATAGTAATAAAATTTTTAATTCTTTCGTATATGATTGATTGTGTGGCTAATACTTTTTATTTTTTACATTAAATTTCTAGATTATTAATATATGAACTAATATTCATGTTCTTATTAGTCATATCTTATTTAATTTATTTTTTTTTCTTATTTTAAAATTATTGTTAAAGCCAATAAAAAATATTCGTAAGATTTTGGATATTATAATATCTTACTTGAATTTTTATTACATATTCATTTTAATGTTTATTTTAGATTGTTTTAATAATTTACTTTCTCTTAGTTGTCTTTTTAGACAACTTAAAAACTTATTTTTACTTTTATTGATTTTGTTTGCAGGGTCAATAGACTAATAAAGAATTTATTTGAGATTGAGTATAATGAATTATATGTATTCTCTTAAATGATAAAATATTCTTGTATATATTTTAGTATAATATATTTATTACTTGTATATTCTCAGTTTGATTATTTATTTTTGGTCGAGTTTAGAATACTTTATTCTAGTTTTAAGTATATTTTGACCCTAGAGTGTGATATGTTCATTAGGTAAGATTATTATAGTTTAAGATATTTTATCACTTTTGTTAATTATATTAAATATAAATAGATATATTTTCTTCATGATAGAATATAATTTTTTTAGATATTATATAAAATAATAAAAATTTAATTTGATAAAAATATTTAAAATTCAATAAATATTAATGTATTATAATATATTTCATGTAAATTTTATAATTACAATATGAATTAATATATAATACGTTAGTGTTCAAACATCATCAAATCCTAATGAAATGAAATTGTTGAAAGAAAAAATATAGATTTAATTAAGATAACTTAGATATTTTTACTTTGAGTATTCTAAAATATTTTTTGGGAAATAATTTTAACAATAATTTATTTCATCAATTAGATATTATATTTTGTCTTTTCTTAACTTATACCATATCTTTTTATATATCATAAAAATATTATTTTGCTTGTATTCTAAATTTTTTGCATGTACTTATTTTATCCTTGATAAATGCATCAAATGGGTTATGTCATGCTTACAAAGAACAATTCTTTGTTGCCTAATTGGATCATCATTTAGTGCCTGACACGACATGAGAAGGGTTCTTATGTCATATCGACATGACTTCATCAATCATCAGCTCGACACTACTTCATTAATGATTAGCTCTACACAGCTTGTTTGGCCCATTATTTGGCACTTTTGTACTGGGTCTTATTGGGTTATGTTGGATCATGCCAGGTCGTGCCGATTATGAGCGATTGAAAGGGCCAATTAAACTTTTTTGACTTATTTAATGTATCTGTATTAAAAAAATTAAATATTAATATAATAAAAAATGCACCAGACTATATATCTAAATAAATTAAATCGACTATTAAAAAATATTTTACATTTAATTCATGATATCATATCAAAAAAATAATACAATATGAAATTATGAATGACAAATTTAAAAAAAAAATTAAACACATTGATAATAAGAAATTACTCATGAACTTAAATTTTAAATATAATACATAAACAAAAGTAAAAAAAAAAATGCTTTGTATTTTGTACGTGAGCCCTCAAATAGTTGTGATCAATATGTGTTGTTAATATGATAGTTTGGTTGTAAATCATTATCGTCATATATGATTTTGAAGTTAATGTTAGTTGTGATCTTAATATCTTCGATGTTTTATGAGTTATCATTTACCAATAAATTTTTTGGTTTATCCTGAATATTTAATCTTGAATCTCTTTAGTCTTTCAAGCATGCAAGTGCATCTATGATATCTTATCACAGTTTAAATCTTCAATCTGAAATAATATTGATAAACACAGAGAAATTAGACTCTGATGCTATGCTAGATACCATACAGGTTTATAAACTTATGTCATTTTAAATAGCATGAGATATATGAATTTATATGATTTTTATTGATTTAAAGTATTCAAATTATTATCATCTTCATGTGATAAAGTAAAAGTTTAATTAAAATATATAATTATCAAAATAGTTTGCTCTTATTTGACAAACTATCTCATCATTCTGTTTCTATCTAACTGAATAGAAAAATTATTATTTTTGATTATGGTATTCATGTTTGTATTCAAAGCTTTACTATAATTACTATCATGCCTAGTATTAATATATATAAATATGTTATTTACATTGTTCTAAATTTAATTATCATGTTATTCTTTTGTTTGGTCTATGTATGTGGATATTGATGTTTTGAAAGGGAAAAGCGTTATGCGAGATATTTTCATGTTTGTGAGGTAAGACATAAGCCTCGAAGCATCGAGGCATAAGCTTTTTCTAGCTATAAATATAATTAATAAATATTTTATAATATAAACAATAAAATAAAACAGTATGAAATACTTTAATAAATATTTTATAATATATTAAATTTTTAAAAAATTTAAAATAATTTTATCATTATTGAATTAAAAAATTAAATTTATTTTTTTATTATAAATTTAAAAATTACTTTAAAATAATTTTTAAAATAATTATTAATAAATAATATGAAAATAATTAAATTTATTTTTCTAAAAATATATTATATGAAAATAGTATGAAATATTTTTCCTTGCCCTTGCTCTTGCCTCTCTCCCTCGTTCCTCTCCCTTGCTCCATTGAAAGCTTGATGGAGCTTCTTGGAGGTCCTCGTTAGAGCTCATGGAGCTCCGTCGAGCTCCACGACAGGGTTCCATCGAACACCACGACGGGGCTCCATTGAGCTCCACGATGGAGCTCATGGTGCACATTTATTTTAATGGTGATATCTCACCTTCTCATTAGACATATTCCTCTTTCGGTTAGGCAAAACAAGTATACGCCTTGGTCCCTTCAAGAAGCCTCATCGAAGACAACGTAAGCTTTCAGTGTGTTGTGCATTTATTTTAACGACTCGAGACTTTTTTAGAACGTCTCGCATTGAGGCATGCTTTAAGACGTGCCTAAAAAATGTTTTTTAAAATTCTGGTGGATAAATATATTAAAATATTTTTTATTAATTAAACCTTAATTTTAGGATTCATATTTGCTGCTAAGCAATACATAACTGGAATAAAAGACTAGTATTTTTAATATTTGGTTTCTATCTCGACAGTCATTATACTAAATATAATTTGTTCTTTATATTTGCTAAATATGTCATTGTCGTGCGTGTACCCAAATACAATGCAAGTAGTGAGAGTGTATATAAACGAACAGATATTTATCATATCATAAAAAAATTTTAGGAATTTCATTAAAAAATTATTATATTATAGTTTAAATCTTTAATAATAAATTGGTCACTTTTATTATTTATATAGTCAAATTTTATATGTTAGTAATCAACACTTTATTCTAACATCAGGTATATATAATTTTAATTGTCTCATATTCATTTGAATTTTTTTTTTAGGTCAATTGACAAACATAAAATGATAAACTTACGTTGTCTACTAGGTGCCCTTATATATTTTATTGAATTTATTATTTTTGTTAATATGGGAAATAACTTACATTTCTGTTTGTATTATTAGGTTAATTTTTGACATATATACCTAACACGAAAATGTTTACCTAATAATTATTTTTTAATGATTTTAATAAATATATTAATGTAGATACTTTTATTCAAAATATTATTGAATATAATATTAAAAAGTTTATTACTAATATCATATTCTTCAAAAAATTTGTCATGTATATACATATGGTAGAGCCATCACGAGGATAAAAGATCTAAGTAATTAAAAAATTATTTTTATTAAGTAGCTTAGAATCGATATAGTGGGCAGTGAGCCATGCAATTAAATATTGAATGTCATTGAATATCACGTCACTATATTGTCTAATTTTATTAATTATTAATAATTCTTTTAATTTATAATATTTCATCATGTCATTTCTATTAGTTTACTTATGAATTCTATGATAAATAGGCTAGAAATAAATTTGTATAATGTTGACTACTATTAAATTCTTCATAAAAATAATTGAAAGGTTTTTGATAGTAATCAATTTGTTTTTTTTTAAAAAGTTATTATGATAAATAAATGTGATCAATGAAGTTAAAATTGATCCATTTTTAAAGGTCTCATTGCTCAATTGAGTTTTTTGAGATCTAATAATGCATTAAATTTTATAATGTATTGATCAACATACCTTGTATGGTGGTCAGTGTTACCAATACTAAAATTTATCTAGTTTAAGTTTTTTAGACAAATAAATCAAGATCATTATAGAGAAATTAGGTTTGTTCTCTGACTTTTCAATCAAATTGTCATTTTTATTTATATTTAAATTAAAATTATTATTTATCATTATTTTATTTTATTTATTATTCTAAATTTTAAAAAATTATAATTTTAAATTTTTATAAATTATAACACAAATTGAAAAATAGAAATTAAATGCGTATCTTAATTTTATGTGTGACGTAGTCTACTTCTCTTTTTGAACTAGTGCTAGAGAAAATATCAAAATAGGAGAGACAAATTGAAAATGAGAGATGAAGTGAGGAGAGAAAATAAAATTGAGTGAATATCAAAAAACTTCAATTTTAAATTTATAAATTTTTTTTTCCATTAAAAATTATATATATATATATAGTGGAATTTTGACAACAATTAGTTTTCTGTCCAATAGCCATTGGAATCAAATCTGACGATTATAAAATAATTTTATTTTTTTAACAACAATGATAGTGACAAGACATTATTTGTTGTTGTTGTTGGTTAAGTTTTTTTGACTCGTTATCTAGTCCAGCACTACATGAGTCATGCCATGAGCTGGCTCAACCATGGTATATGCTATTTCATGCCATGCCTTGTGTCGTGCCCTAGACTCCCAACCCACTTGATATCTATAATCTTTGATCGCTTGTTACGATGAGATAAGTTAGTATTTAGGGATTTGAGATATATCTCAAATCCCTAAATACGAATATTATATTTTTTGATTATGATTTATTTTTGAAAGAGCTTAGGAAAAGTGTGAAAGTTAAACCTTTAACCATTAATTTATTTTATTTATTATTGGTCCTTCCTAGACTACTAATTTGTAGAGAAGTTCAGCCACCAGGTACATTTGAACTTGGTGGTCCTTCCCTGACATCTAACAGGCTTGCATACCAAATTATATTCAACACTGCATGACCTAGCACAATGTCCCAAGTGTGGCCAAAATCATTCTATATGTTGGATTCTTTCGAGGGCCATTGGATATTAATTCCAACGTCCTGTCTCCTTAACCCGAGCCCAAAGCCCTGACTACAGGTTCTAGGAGTTTTGGCTCCTGGAACCTGTGATCGTTTGGGTCGGTTTGATGGTCGAACCGACCCAACAGTACAAAAAAAAATCATGTTTTTTAATTTATGCGTTGGATTTAGGCCTTAACTGCTATGAGGCAGAATTCAATGTGCTTAGTATTCTGCTCGTAAAAATCTTAAAAAAATTTAAAAAATAATAAAAAAATGATTAAAAAAAAGTTTTCAAATCTATAAGCCTCATTCCCCCCAGATCATTCATAAATTATAATTCACTTATCTCTCTCTCTCTCTCATATTTTTTCTGTCTCCTCTTGGCTCTCATCTCTCTCTCTTTCTCAGTCTTTTATTTTGTTTTATCTTTTGGGATTCGGGTGTGTAGTGCGATTAGAGGTGTCAAACGGGCCGGGACGGCCAGGCACGACCCATTTTTTTAGGGCACGATCGTGCTTTCGTGCTGGCCCGACACGGTTTAAAAAAATCAAGCCCGACACGGCCCGCAAGCACGGAGGGCCGTGCCGTGCCTTGCCTGGCCCGCTCGGGCTTGCATGTTCATGCGGGTTAGGATTCGGGGGGACCGCGGGTCGGGTCTAATTAGACCCGATCCGCGGTCTTTTTTGCGGGAGGGGGCATCGTGGGGTCGGGCTCACGGGACACCCGGCACGGGACAAACCCGTGCCGGTGTGCCGTGCCGCAGGCTGAACCATGCCGGGTCAGGCACGGCACGGCCCGTGCCTGACCCGGGCACGGCACAGGCTAGGGCACAGAATTTTTCCGTGCCGTGCCTTGTGCCGGGCCGGCCCGGCCCGGCCTGGCTGACACCTCTAAGTGCAACCTGTCGATTGTGGTGCATACATAAAAAGGCAAACATGATTTTATGTATTACGAGTATTTTTTCTAGATTTTATTTAGTTAAGTTTTATTTTAAAATTATAGTCAAAACAATAAACTTTAAGAGTTTAGTTTAGTTCTAGTTTAATTAAAAATAATTAATATATAATATTTAAAATATTAATTACAATATAATTAAAAAACAAATAAAAAATTAAAATAACAAATATTAATTTTAATTACGATAACAAAATTAATTTAAATATAAACATAGAAAATTATAATATATATAATGAAAATCCTATAGAAAGATCCGAAGCTATTGAAACCTTACATTTTCCAATTTTCTCAATTCAAAAATCTAAAAAATTAAAAATTAGAAGAATATCAATAATTTAGACTCATTTTAATATAATATAAAAAAATATTAGGGGTATCGAAGAAGAATCGACACAATGCAAATATACCTAAGAGTTCATATGAGATTGAGCATCTCAAGAGGCATGCTAAACAATACACCAAAAAACATGGTGTGCTAGATTCTAAGCAAACCAATTTAACGGTTAGTTTTTTGAGGTTGGATTCAGTTTAGTCTCAATATTGACTCCCTTCATATATCACAATGAGTTAGAGTGAGAAGACATAACTAAACTAATCATCACAATGAGTCTTTCAATTAGATTTTTGGAGGATTCAATGGTAGTCAATATTATACAGGCTTATTTTTAGCCTGCATATCAAAGGATTTCTAGGTCTACATCTAGGAATAATATACTAAAATACTATAATTTAGAAAAAGAAATAATAATTAATGAATTTAGGGATTATATTGGAGTGATGTCTGTGATGTTTGATATTTGGACTGGTTATGATAATGCATCTTATGCATGTCTCGCCGCTCATTATATAAATTTTAAATCTACACCAAATAAAAAAAATAGGATTATCAAAGATTCTTCATTCTCATGATAACCCAATCATTTATGAGTGTATAATGAGAATCTATAGAAAATATAATATTCAAAATAAAATATATATTATTATATCTGATAATGTATCTAACGATGGATTAATCATTAACATGCTTGTTATGACTATTAGAGACAGATCATTATGAGAGATCTTACATGTAGATGCATGTATCACTTTATTAACCATATAATACAAGTGAGGATGAAAGTTGTTTTCCTATGCTTTTGAAAATATACGTAATTTATTAAAATTTTTTTGTACCTCACTGACAACATGAATTTGGTACTATTTATTTGCCTGCGGGTCTAAAGAAGAAATTCTAATATGTTGTTAGATATCGTTAGAATTATACATATCTTATGTTAGAGTCATGTATTGGATACGAACACGTGGTATCTAACTACATCAATAGTAAGAGTGATAAATTTATTATTGATGATACTAACCGAGTTATAAGAATTTTATTTATAAAATTTTTGAAAATTTTTTATGACATGATAAATATGTTTGTTAATTTATACTTTTATAATTTATATTGTACTCAGGTGCATATGTAATATTAGTAATATATTTATGAAGTTTAGATATAACTCAACACTTAGTGATATAGTTGTAGAGATGAAAATTAAGTACTTAAAGTACTGGTTCATTTTTTAATCTCTTTATTGTTTGGCTGCTTGCATGAACCTAAAGGTGTCAAATGGGCCGGATGGTCTAGGCACGGCCTGAGACATGACCTGATTCGGTCATGCCTGGCTTGGCACGACATGGTGTAGATTCGTGCTTGTTTTCAAAATGGGATGGCTCATGCTATAACTTGTGCCGAGCTGGGCCATCTAATGGGATGACTCATGCCATGTTGGGCCAAATGTATTCAGTCCGTGTGCCTTGCTTTGCTTGACCCGAGTGCCTAGTATGTGGGCACAACAAAGGTGATGCACTTGACTACTGATGAAATGATGCCTGATGACTGACAAAATGATGCTTGATGGGGGGCGATGTGGTGTCGCCCGATGGGTGATGGCTCGATAGGCCCGACATGGATGGCTGCACTGGTCTCAATCCCTAATTTTTAAAATTTAACTTGACCTAAATTTATACTGATCCAACTTGATTCGGCCTGAACTTGGGCTGATTTTGGTCCATGGGCCGTGTCGGGCCTGCCCTCCAAATAATTGTGCCAGCTTGTTTGACACCTCTACATGTACCTTATGATTAATGTGAAAGGGGTAGAGAATATTTTGATATACATATTATTGTGTATGAAACAGGAAGGTCAACCTAAAGGGTTTATTCATGAGAAGCTGACTGTACTCTTTGTATACAATGATATTAGATGTGGTAGTAGTAGTGATACTCCGAGTATGAACATGAATATTATATTCAGAGATGATAATTTTTTCATTTAGTTAACAAGAGAAAAAGACGAGAAGGACCGTCGAATAGGAGCGAACTATCTTGGTACTTAAATACTGATTATTGCTCAATCCTATGATATGCTAATAATAATAAACTTAATATTTTATAGTGATGAAAATCATATGAGTCCACATATTCCGTGTTATCTAAGATGACATGAGATTTACCAACTCTTTTGGTATTGAGCGTATAATTGGAGTTTATTTTTACTATTGTAGTAAATGTGATTTCTGATAGGAGATTGAGATTACGGCTAGATGTTATTAAGGTATTAACATATATGATGAATTGAGAGGATTCAATCATGAGCATCCAGGATTGTGTTAAGTCTACTGTAAAAGCGGATGAGTTGGTTATTGATGATAATTCGTGAAATATTGATGATAATTGACGACTAATATGCGATTGAGATATTAATGATTGAGCTGATCATTTGAACCTACTTTGCTGTATACGGCCAACTATTATTGGTACACTGATACTGATATCATTATTGATCATATGCTGATGAGACGAGTCATGAGATTTATCATTTTTATTTATTATTTTTTAATTATTTTTGTTTATTTTTTTTTGTTATTTTACTTTGAAGCTTGATTTAGATACTTATGTTTTTGTAATTGACATTGGATTCATGTTTTATATTTATGAGTTATCTTTATTGTATTACTTTTATTCTTTTAAATTATTCAATCTTTATCGATTTGTTAATTGTTATTTTGTACTTTTAACTTGTTTTAGTTGAGTTGTTAGTTGTTAAATGTTGTTTGTTAGTTTTTAGATTTTCTTTATTTATGTTTAATTAATTAATATATTAGTTTAATTTAACTATTAAAATTTAAATTTTTTAATAATTTTGTATTTGAGATTAACTATTTTTCAAACGGCCTGAACCATGCCCAAACTCAGCTCGAACGGGCTCAATTTGGCAACTCATAGCATGATTTGGCCCAAAAAAGTTATAAATTTGGCTTGTGGGCTATGCTGGGCTGCCTCTGCTGAAGATGTGCCATGCTAGGCATGTCAAATTGGCCCAATTGGGCCACCTAAAAATGGGCCGGCTCGGCTCGACTCAATTAATACCTTTACGTCTAACATACTCAAACATTTAAAAGATCTTACTATCGAACAAAGAATATATAATTTTTCATGCTCAATATAAATCAAGTCTTCTATAAAATCTTTCAATCCTGCGCATAAACATGAATAAAAATGAAAATAAAGTAAGAATTGATTTTAAAAAAAGATAATTCATAGAGAATAGATTAATAGGATAATTAATAATAAAAAATATATGAGAAAATAAAAAATATACAATCTAGATATAATCATATCCAATGGATTTTTAATTTTTTTTATTGGTTATAATAATACATTAAGAAATGAAAAATTATATAATGAATAATATATGTTTATCAGTAATATGAGTATTAGAGTATTAATTCTTATTTCAACAATTAAACAGTTTGAATTGAGTGTATGAGTAAAATACTCAGTAATTTTTGAATAAAGAAATTATATTGTTGTTTTAGAGATGAATTTTTATATTTATTAATAGTAAGCATAAGTATAATGATAGATGAATTCTTTGAGAATTTATGAATGATTTTGGTAAGTAGATTGTTTCTCTTACTATTATGTAAAGTTTTTTATCTCCTTTCAAAATATAATATTTAATATGTATTTCTAGATATAATATTTAATAATTATTTTTAGATATAATATTCAACAATTATCTCTGGTGTGACCTGTCATTTTGTAAGAGTATATTCAACCAAGATTCTTCTCCAGCTACCTCTATTATGGTAATCTCTATTTATATTGCCATCAAATTGGTTGTCAAACTGGTAAAAAAACTGCATTCTAATTTTTGTTATCTTATAATTTTGATAAAATTCTAATTAGTGTTTTGGCTCGAAATGCCACCGAGTGCCACCACCACTTGCCACCAATGCACGTGTTTATTGCACTTCAGCCGCATGCACTTGTTTCCTCCAACTATGTGTGCCCTCATTTTCATCAACCATGTGCACCTTTGTTGCTACCACCGTGTGCACTTTTTGTTATTGTTGTGTGCTGCTGCCACCACAACCACTATGCGACCCTTTGTGGACATCACTGTGTGTGCCTGCGATCACCACTGCACGAAAAACACAATGCACAAGCCTAGGGTTAAAATTTCCCTAGGTTGGCTCTTATGCCATATTATAAAATAATTCTAATAAACACCATATACCGTCCGTGGACATCATCATGCATGCCTGCAATCACAACATGAAAAATTTCATGTACAAATGTAGAGTATAAATTTTCTTAGGTCAACTCTTATGTCTTGCTATAAAATAATACTAAATAATAATTATTTTAACACTCATAATCAAATTTATATATAAATATATTTATATAATATGAAAAAATAATTGGGACCGCTTATTGTGGAGTGCTCCTTTGCAAAATAAAAAAAATAAAAAAAAAATTATAAAAACTACAATAATTTGGAAGAATCTAATTAGTAGGTTATCCCAAATTATATATATATGATTATGTTTATTCCAAAAAATAATTTACTTTAATTATTTTTTTCTATTTTTCATTTTCTTTCTTTCTCTATTTTTTTTTTCATCTTTTCCATGAGCAAAATTTTTGGGTTTGGCAAGCTTAAGGTTTTTTTTTTAATGTTTTGGTGCAACAATCTAAAATATATTAATTTTGTTGTGCATTGAGGGGCAACCCAAAAACACGCATACCTTGTCCAAGTCTATTTTAAAATACACACATCATACCATATATGAAAATAAAGGAAACAACAAAACAATTTTTTTTACTTAAATGAATATAGATCATAATATATAATTATCCCAATATCTTTATGAGTAGACACACAAATACACACAAATATATATGCTTATTGTTCAACGTGATCTAATGTTTTTTCCAAGGTAATTTAAAGAAGGGGGAGAGATGGCAAGGAAGTAGGAAACAAAAAAATTTATTATTCAAAAATTCTTGTAAAATATATAATACTCACTATATAATATGACATAGCTCATATGACTAGTTTGGTATCTGTTACATAATTTATTTTTTATTATTATTTTTGTGTGATTTGTGAAATCAATTTGGAATTGACACTTATATATAAGTCTATATTTATATCAAGTAATGAATAAACAAGTGTATATATTTTCATACCGATAAGTTAGACAAAATATTCAAAATATATTCTCTGAGAGAAAAATATGATATTTCCATTGTATCCGATCTTAATATTCAAGAAATATCTAAATTTTTTTTAATTTTTTGTCAAAATATTATTGACCTACATTACTAATGTCATATTTTAATCTTCTCATTAAAGTTGAAAAAAAATAATCTGGCACATATCTTTTAAGATAAAATGTGATAAGTACATGAGATAAAATACTAAATCATGTCCAAGAAAATAATTATGACATAAAGGCTTTTCATAATTTTTACGGCATACATATTCTCCTATGTATAACACAATGGGACCTAGTAGTGGCTCGATAAACATATATTTTTTAAGATCATAAATCTATACATCCCTCACAATTTGTTGACATTTGTTTTCCTATCCGATGCAATAATAAAAACCAACAACCTAATAATGATTATTTGGCCACTAATAAAATAATATTCCAATATTGAACATTATAAGTTTGTGTATAATTTTTATCAATCAATCTAGTCTTGAGTTGATCAATATTTTCTTTAAATTCTATCTTTATTATGTATACTAATTTGTATCTCATTACTAACTTACGTAAAAGTTTCAAAATAAGAACTTAAATATGATTATAATTTATACGTGATTACACTTAATTAATCTAATAGATTTTATCATTATCCTATATCATTAAGTGCCTTGAATGGAGTGTTAGAGGTCCTATAATTGTCAAGGGTGAATAAGAAATCATAGTATGGAGTACCAAATTAAGAATAAGAGAGTACTTTTAATAATGAGTGCAAAGTAAAGTAAGTACATATTTCTCTTTGTTGTATAAATGGAAAATCAAAGTGATCACTTTGAATTGAATCAATTGATGTGATATGAGACTTATCTATGAAAGATTGCAACTGTATTTGTTTAGCATGTACTTTTAGATTTGGATCATAGAATCTCTCAACTTGCATCTTTCCTATCTGGAAGGACTCACATCTTGTGTCTAATGGAACAATCATACTAGACTATTTATTTGGCAAAGAGCTTAATGAGAGATATCACTACTCTCCTCAAAGCTAAACTTACTAGTAGATTCAAATGCATGCATAGATGCAATGTCAGTGATAACCCTCTGTGAGGAGTAATAGTTAGATATGACTTATGAGAATGAATTCATCACAATGGTGTCTGAAGGTGCATTCTTTTAGATGGAGTTTTGAAAAAAGAGTTGTCCTCGAAGAATGTTACAACATTTGTAATAGTTCTTTTAATCTCTCGTGAATAATTCTTATAACTCTGTAGATTATTATATAATAAAATGAATGTATACTTAATGACATATACAATTATTTTCTCTCTGTTTGGATAAAGATTATTAACAAAAAAAATATACCAAAAAATATTGTTGTGAAAGTGAAGCCTTTGTTATGAGTACACATATAGATATATGATATATTTTTAGAGAACATAAGATGACAACTAGTTGATAAATAAGTTACTGATTAATAGTTGTCATCTTAGAGAATATAAGATGACAATTGTTATTACAAATAACCATTGTCTATAGGATTGTAAAAAAATATTTGTTGGCGTGCAGTTATTCTTATTGGCGCATTGTAATTATGCTACACAATAATAAAATTCATACAAATAATAGTCTTATACAACATGCAAATTATATTGAGGCAGCTCACTTGTTAGATGTTCTCATTGACATAACAAAAAAAAGAAAAGTATAAAAATAATGTTGAAAACTACAAGGACCTTATAGAATACTCTCACATCAAAAAAAAAAAAGATAACTATTTTAATTAGATTTAAGTTATTCCTTTCAACTATCTAATTATGCACATGAGTGTTAACACATAATATTTGATGAATGATTTTATGGTTTTCAAAAAAAATAATATAATTAATGAGAAATATATTTTAAATTATTATTATTTTATAATATTTAAATATCACAATGAAGTTATTTTTTTTTTCATAAATTTTTTAAAAAATAAGTAAATTTGTATATATTTCTAAAATACTAACAACTAATAATATCAATTATAATCATTAATAAAAATTATAAAATATCATAGATCATAATATGTGATTATTCTATAAGGCACTGGTAGTTTTTAATATTTATTATTTTTGTATTTTTCTTTTCTATGTTATGTCGAATGAGAGTACCTAACAAGTGAGTTGCCCCAATATGATTTGCATGTTGTATAAGATTATTATTTGTATGAGTTTTATTATTGTGTGCCAATAATAATAGTTGCACACCAACAAATATTTTTTTACAATCCAATGGACAATGGTTATTTGGTTTATGTATGGTTTAATTATAAAAAAAATCAAAAGAAAATATTTTTGTAACATTTAAAAAGTTAATATAAATATAATTTTTATAATTAAAATTTTTCATATTGAAACTTGATTCTCTTCTTCATTTAAAAAAAATATTATGTGTTGTATTCTATAATAATGAGTTTATTGTATTATATTGTTTATTTATTTGTCATTTAAAAATACTAAAATTATAAATTAATATTGATGGGTAAACATTATCAACTTCTCATTGGTGTTAGGTGTTTGCAGAGATACTAGGCACATAGGGTGTGAGTCAAGTTATTTTTTTTTTCAAGTCTATAATGTAATCAAAATTCAAAATACAATTCTCTCTTACTTAGAAGCTTCTAAATACTAAATTAAAAAAAATAAAAACTAGTAAATATTTGAAAATGATGCAAATCTATACATAGATAATGATAATCTGATTAAAATATTTGATATTGAGTTATCTCTCATCCATTGGTTAACCCTGGCTTTTGTATCTAAAAAATCTAAAAATAAATGAATATCTATAGTATGGTTTTAGTTTAATATAATTAAATAAAAATTCTAGGAGTATCGAAGAAGATTTAGTATAATATATATATATTGTAAGTAAATATGTACTTGTAGGTGTTCTAATAGTACTGAATGCCTTAAGAGATATGTCAACTAATATATCAAAAAATATGTTATATTAAATCCTAGTCAGACTCAAAAGAGAATGAGTGATGAAGTTCTTGAATATTAATCAACTTTAGATTCATGGATCTCTTTTATTTACTATCATGAAATTGTTAAATAGGGTATGACTAAGTTTTTTGCTAGCATGAATCTTTCAATTAGATTTTGAAAGATATCTTAGACTATTTGATTTTATGTACATGTATATTTCATTCACTTATCTTAGTATCTGACGAACAATATGAATAACATAATAAAAAAATAAAAATGGATAAATAATTAGTAAATAATCATCTTAGAACATAAAGTGGAACAATTTTTATGATGTTTTATATTTGGATTAGTCACAATGATAATATATTCATATGTGTCATCGCTCATTTTATTGATGCTAAATAAAAATTAATTAATAAAATTAGGATTTTGTGAAATTCTCAATCTTCATAATGGTTTAATCATATGAGTGTTAGTTGATGATCTTATGAGAATTTGATATATAAAATAAAATTTTAGTATACTATTTGATAATATTTTAAATAATGGTATGATAATAAATATATTTGTGAGATTTAATAAAGATAATTTTTTAGTCAAAATTTTTTATGTTAAGTATATATGTCACATAATTAACCTAATACTGCAAACCAACTTAAAAAATAATCTCACTCATTGTAATATATATGAAATGTACTAAAATATATTAAAATATATAGTTGACTACAATAGTTTTACACTCTAAGTTAGTAGGCTTAAATTAGAAAAAAAATACTAAGAGGATTTCAGTTATAATTGGAATTATTTTCTGTTGAATTTATTCGTTAGTTATCGACATGTGATATTAAACTATCTTAATAGTAAAATTGAAGAAATAATAATTGATAAATTTATGTTTGATGCAAGAATTTTTTTTTAAATTTTATTAAGATTTTTTGTGATACATTAATTATATGTTCGTTTGTATATATTGTTATCCCATGCATTGTACTTGGGTACATATTTAATGCATTGTAATTAGGTGCATATTCCATGCATTATTAAGATTTTTGTGTCATGGCTATTGAGATTAATAAGATATATCTAAAATATTAGTTATTTATTCTATCTCTTTGTTATTTAACTACTTCTATAGATCCTAGAATTAAGGTGAAAATGATAAAAAATAATATAAAATACTCATCCACTAGCATGAACCAACCAAGATAATTAGATAATGAAATTTATGAATAATTATATAAATTATTTAAATATTACTAAAATAAATATGATAGTATTAGTGAGTTTCCAAGTATGAAGTTTTATATCTTATTCAGAGATAACTTTTTCACATATAGTAGGCTCATTTTAATTACATAGGTGTTTCAATGATTTTTCTTTATTTTTTTAGAAAAGTCTTGATAGTAAGATGATTTAGTTGAATGTCTATATGAATGATATTTTAATTATGTGAGATGATGAGTTGAAGATCATCCAAATTAAGGAATAGTTGTTGGTGAAGGATGTTGGGAGACTTCATATGTTTTCTTGGCATGTAGCTGACTTATTCTATGAGAGATATCAGCTTGTCAAAGAGAAGATATCAATTTGATATTTTTATAGAAATTAACTTTTTGAGTTGTGTTTTTGTCTGGATGTTACTATTGATTCAGGTATTAATTTTATTTTTAATATGATTATTTTAATTGATTCTATTATTTATTAAATAATCATAAGAAAAAATAAAATATTTGATAAAGACTAGATCATACATTATATAGTAGGTATTGTTACTTATTTTCTTGATTTTTTTTTGATAGGTTTATGTTGACATAGTTCTTTCCATAATGAATTATGTGAAAAAATCTTAAGGATGTAAGATCTATTTTAGGTATCATGGATAATTGTAGTTAATTAAATAATCATTTTCAAGCTGAGCACCACCATATATTGAGATGAAATTTATGATAGTATTATAATTTTTTTGGAACTAATTTTATCTCATCGAAAAATAAGAGGCAGCATATTTTTTTTAAGATCAAGTATAGAGCTATAGGTTAACTCTATAATGATAATTTTTTGTGAGATATTTTTAACGTAAATTTTTGCATACTGAAATATGTGAAAAAATTTCAAGGATGTAGATCTATTTCAGGCACCATGAATATTTGTAATTAATTGAATATTCATATTCAAGTTCAGCACCACCATATATTGAGATGAGATTTATGATAATCTTGCAATTTTCTTGGAGCTAATCTTATCTCTTGGAAAGTAATACAATTTTTTTTTCAAGATCATGTATAAAGTCTTATTGAAATTTGAAGTACATGAGATTTTTTTTAAGATAGATAATTTCTCGTGAGATATTTTTGACGTAGTTCTTTGCATATTGAAATATATGAAAAATTTCAAAGTATGTGAGATCTATTATAGGTATCATAGATATTTATAATTAATTGAATATTCATATTTGAGTTGAGCACCATCATATATTGAGATTAGATTTATAATAATTTTATAATTTTATTAGAACTAATCTTATCTCTTGGAAAAGTAAGAGGCAAATTGTTCTTTCAAAATCAAGTATAGAGTCATATGTCAAATTAATATTGATAATTTCTTGTGAGATATTTGATACTACATTTGCTTAAGAATATATATGCTTTATCTTCTCTAAAAATCTTTTGTTGTGATTGTCAGATAATAAATTGTATTGTTTCTAATTTAATATTTTATGAGTAAATAAAATACACTGAGGTGAACTATTTTTATTCACAGGAAGAAGATTTAAGATAATATCATTAATTTAATATATATGTAGATAACAAAACAAACAATAAATATCTTCACGAAGGCCTTGAACAGGTCTCAACTTATATTTCTTTTTCTTAAGATTGATATTATGAATTTGTATTTATCAGCTTGATAGGAGGTATTATAGTTTTTATTTTGTTTATTTTTTTATGTATTTTTGCTGGGAGAACTCGACTTGTAGTTTATATGCAAATGGGTCATGATAGAGGTGTCTGTGATTTTGCATGCCCATGTGTGCTGTGCATGGATATGTGCATATATGCTTGCTTGTGTGCATATGAATGTGTATACGATGAAACTTAGTGTAATTTTTGAGAATGTTGTTCGTATTACTATGTTGTCATATGTCTGCAAATATGGCTCTGCAAATGTTAGCATTTATCAAGGTTGTTAGTGTTTTCTATCACACAATTTTTGTTTCCTTAATTCATTATCAAAATTCTTTATGTTTATAGCTTCTGTGTTTTCCTTCATGTCTCAGTGTTTAATCATTGTGATATTTTAAAGCCCTATGTTGCTCATATTGATGATATATTCAAGGACTTCACTTCATACAAATATCGGGTTCCAGTCACCGGGGCCATAATTTTAGATGAAACTTTTGAACGTGTAAGAATGCTTGAAGAAATTGTTCATGTTTTTATAAGCACACAAGTTTGTAAGTGTTTGTTTGATGAAAACAATTGTTGAAAAAGGTCAAACGACCTGACCAAAAGAAGCAAAACATTAAATATTTCTCATACTGGGAAATGTGGTAACTAAAAACAGGCTCTAGTATTCTGATTTATTTCTTGGTGATTCCCAATCTGTTGGGATCCATTATTTTCTTTGCAAATGTGGCATGATTTTATTATCCACAGAAGTCTAAGTCCAGCGCATAGTGTGTTAACAACTTGTTCACTGACATATTTTTCATCGTGTCAACACTTGGTTCACTGACATATTTTTCATCGTGTCAACACTTGGTTCACTGACATATTTTTCATCGTGTTAACACTTGGTTCACTGACATATTTTTCAACGTGTTAACACTTGGTTCACTGACATATTTTTCATCATGTTAACACTAAATTATTTATTTAGCTAGCTAATTATGATTTGCTAGTTTTTAATCACTCTTAGATTTATTGGTCTACTGGGTTTGGGCATTGTAGTAGTAATGTTCTCTTACAAACATGGAAGTTATGTTTTGAAACCCATCAAATATGGCAGATATGAATTGCTAGTTTTTAACACTTTAAGTATTTTTTTTTTTTAAATTTTTGTCATCATGTCGCAGAGAAATTATAATTTCAGATGTAGTGTCACTGGCAGTGATCATTACTGATCTTAGCCAAGCACCATACAATGAGTCTGACTACCTTGTCGTGTTTGCCTAGTCATTTGGTGGCAAGATTTCAAGCTCACTTTTCTTAATAATTGTGTTATGTTGCATAATGATGAAGAGAGAAACATCTCTCCAATTTCATATTGCTGCTGTTTCGTTGCATGTTGGTTTTTGTCATGTGATTTTGTTACTATTTGTTACAAATTGCTATGGTGACAATTTTCATGGTGAAAAAATGTTAAAATGTTTGGACAAATAAAATGTTGTCTCAACATTTTAACATTTGTTGAGTGTTAAAGGAATACAAGTGTACCCTTATATAATAGGTCAATTAATTGAGATAACTCATATGCTGAGTATTCCATCAATAAAAAAAAATAAAAAATCACTCATTAAAATGATGTGTAAAAACTCAAAATATCAAGTTTAAAGGAAATAAAAATATATAAAAAAAGATTTCTTCATGTCGTTGTCAAGATGTTTGCTAATTATTTTGTGATCTAAATATAAGTCGTATCAATGAATTATTTTGAATTTATTTTTTTTGAGAAATAAGTAGCTTATATTTATGTGTTTTGTTTGCTCCTGAAATGTTAGATTGAAAGTTATATGCCATGATGTTTAACAATCATAATAAAGAATAGTAAGAGATGAAAGTGGATGCTCAATCTACTTGAATAGGTACTTGATCCAAAGAATGGACAACCCAATCTCTAGCCATTCTTATTAATATTCATAAAAGAAAAAAAAAAACTAAATAAATAAATAGCAAATTTTAATTAAAGATATGTTATTATTTATACCAAAACATAAAGCAACACACCAACCCATTATATGCACATACTTCAATTCGTTGGATGAGTCATCTTGTCATTTTCATCTTGTCATCTTGAGATTATAAAAATGGACATTTGGTTGATTAAATTATTTTCATTATAATTTCCCAAAAATACCTAGACACATTTTTATTCAATTGAAATGTTCTAATCATAACAATTCAATTTAGTTTTTTTTTTGATTGATTTAATTTTGTGTTAGTATGCTCGCATAGAATATTTAATAAATATCATGTACTAAAAAAACAAACTCATATGAAGTTTATTTTAAAGTAATATTTACTTATTATAATTTTAATTTTATATTGATATTGTCTTTTAATCATTTTTTAAAAAAATATGAAAAATAAGAAAGTTTGAGTTATTAAATAAAAAGATTAAGTACATAAAAAATTATAAATAAATACTATAAAATATCGCATCCTATCATAAATTGTATTTCTATAGTATTATTAAATATTTGTATGCATAAATTTTTGTTATATCTTCATCATTTATTTTATTATTTGTTTATTATTTATTTTTTTTAAAATTTATTGCTTGAGATTACTTTTCATGTGGGTTCCTTTAAATTTATTATATCTTGGTTTATGTTATATAATAAAAATCATTTTTCTAATTATAATTTTTTTTTCTTTTTTAAAAATCTTTTTTCTTTCCCTTCCTGGAATTGACTACAACCTTAGCTTCAAATATGGTATTAGAGGTACTTTTTTGAAAAAATGGCCGCGATGTTGGCGTTCATCCTTTTTTAGTGCAAAAGACAGTAATCCCTGACACTTTGTGGTGGTAACTATAGTATCTTAGCATTCTAATAGTAAAATACCTATGTATAGTTGGTATTTTGGGATTTCCTTGGTGTTCTATGGTTGTTTGACTTTTGAATGTGTGTTCTTGCTAGTCCCAAAGCCTTTTCCGATGCACACAATTGGGTCTCATGGTTATCGACATAAAATCATAATCATAGTTATTTGAAATTTCAATTTATGAAATTGAAATTTCAATCTATGGTTTCCGATGCACCAATTCATAAGCTCTTTACTGAGTATTTGAGTATTTTAAAGTATTTGAAATTTCAATTTATGAAAATTTCAAATAAAATCATAGTTATTTGTACAAGTTTTTTGTTTTTGTTGGATATTGGTGTAAAAGTTTGCTTTATTGTGAGATTAAATGTATAAAAATGGCTAGAATTAGTGAGACCATAGAGAAAACCCTAGTAAAAAATGTGTGCAAATGCTTATTTTCTTTGGGATATATCAGTGATGATCTAATCATTGACCTAAGATTATGTGAGTTATTTATTGAAAAACTTATGTTAGATTGAAACTAATAAGTGAATTATGTTTAACACAATTATTATTATATCTATGATAGTCAATTAATCCTAGTTTGTCTATCTTGATAAAGTATGATGATATTACTCAATAGTTAATGTGTAAATTGATTGATTAGGATAAAATGACTTATTATGTTACTTAGACATATTTGTGAGAGAAGATTATTGGTGTGATACAAGTGTTGACATATAAGTTTACATTGATAAAATTTGGTCAATATATTTGTTACGCCTTATATATGGTTTATTGTGAGTGTGATATACTATTTTGTGGATATATATTCTTAGAGAGAAGATAATTCTACTTTTCTTAGATGTTTATTAGAGATTGACTTAGACATCTACAACTATATATTGATCAAGTGGAATTAATATGATTAATCATAACATAGTAATATATTCGTCACTTAGTGATAGTGAGAGAAAATGATAGAGGTACTCTAAGAGATACAATACTGATTTGTTTTTTTTATAAGAGATTGAGACATACTCAAGAGATGTTCAAGATTTTGTGTTCTAAGTTATGACAAAATTTTCAAGGTTTAGAAGCTATATCGAGATTACTGTACCTATTCAATTTGGTTCTTTTATGATTATCTTTAATAGTCTTGTTATACTATTACTTTCTTAAGAGTAGTATGCCATAATTTATTCTTTGGGTGCTACTGGTTTAGTCGTGTCAGTATCTATCACATTTTCTACTCATCATTTTACTCAAAATTTATTGAGTTTTGTACGGAAATAATATATTTAAAATAAAAAATCTAAAATTTAATCCTAATTTCAAAAATATTCCCAAACTAGTGCATCTGACAATGGCTGTCGTAGTGAACGGTGATCATTGTCACACTGTTGATTTTTTAAAATTATAGGTAGGCATTGTGAATGCAGACTATTGAAACTATTTAGATATCTCATTATACCCCTCGCCCCTCGCCCCTCGCCTAGAGGTGTCAACCGGGCTGGCATGGTCTGGCACGAGGCACGACACGGGAAAATCCTTTGCCCGGGCCCGTGTCGTGCCCGGGTCAGGCACGAGTGGTGCCGTGCCTGACCCATCACGTCTTGGCCTGTGGCACGGCACACCGACATGGGTTCGTCCCATGTCGGTTATCCTCCGAGCCCGACCCCGCGATCGCCCCTCCCACAAAAATGATCGTAGGTCGGGTCTGATTGGACCCGACCCGCGTCCCACGAGGTCCGAACCGTATGGCCAGGCTTGGCCCGAGCGGGCCCGGCCCGGCACGGCCTTCCGTGCCTGCGGGGCCGTGTTGGGCCCTGACTTTTTTAAACCGTGCTGGGCCAGGCACGACATGAAGGCACACTCGTGCTAAAAAAAACAGGTCGGGCTGGGCCGGCCAGGCCTGTTTGACACCTCCCTCGCCCCTTGACCCTCTCCCCTCTCATTCCACTCGTCTCCCCTGCCAGTCTCTAGGAGCTCCTTCGTGGAGCTCCAGCTAGCTTAACGTGGAGCTCGATGAGCTCCAGTGAGCTCCACTTCGAGCTCTTTGGAGTTTGACGGTGCTCCTCGAGATCCATGTCGAGCTTGCTGGAGCTCCTAGAGACCGGCAGGGGGAGAGGGGTGGGAAGAGAGGGGCGAGAGGTGAGTGAAGAGGGGCGTGGGGCGAGGTGTGTAATGAGATCTCTAAATGTTTTTAATAGCAGACATTCACAATGCCGGCCTATGATTTTAAAAAATCAACAGAGTGACAATGATCATCATTCACAACGACGGTTATTATCATACTATTTTTAGAAATACTAGTTTGGACATATTTTTGAAACTAGAATAAAATTTTAAATTTTTTATTTTAAATATATTATTTCCATACAAAACTTAAATTTATGAATAATAGATTTGAAAGTGAACATTCATGCTACAAGTAATCATATTTTTTTTAAAAAAATATATCTTATATTTTTAATAACTTTATTATATGAGACAATGAGCACGACAATGTTAATATTAGTATTTTCTTTATGACACATGTTTTATATATATCATAATTTTATTATAATTTATTTTTTGTTAGTTATTTTATGAAATTATATGATTGTAATATTTTGTTGTTGTTGTTAATATGTAAGATTGTTAGATCATACAGATGATTTTTATGAGGATTGAGTGAGAAGAATTTATATTTGTTCTTCTCGACTCACATGAGCTATTCTAGATATTTGCCCACTATTGATTTATTGATTTACTCTTGGTTAGAATATCTCATTTGATGAGCTAAATATTTTAGAGTTGATCATTAGAGGAGTGATTTTTATAGATTATGAGATTTATCAATTATGAAAAATATATTAAAAATTTTTATTTGACCTATTAGGACGGTACTAAAAAGGATATTTTATCTGATTCACTCAAACATTTAGGTATCATGTAAGATGATTATCTATGATGTATTGTGATATTTTGTTATATTTATTGACGATTATACTTAATTTTTATGGTTGTCAATATTAAGGATAAAATCTTAATTTTTCTCTTTTATGAATTTTTTTAAATAAAAAAAAATTAATTTAGATTTTATATTAAAATAATGAGAAATAATAATGATTTAGAATGTATTTTTAATCAATTATCATATTTTTTTGAAGTACATGAGATAGTTCATTATATATTATGTGCGGACACTCATCTTAATTGATATCTGATTATGATGAGTAGAATATTTTTACTTTAGCATTTAGCTTAAATATTTTTAAATAGAAATAAATTTAATAATTAATTTTCTTAGTTAATAAAATATCTTTTTTTTTTTTTTTTTAGTTTATATCTCATATCATCTCATATATTTAGGAAATAATTTTTTTAATCTTTCATATAAGATTTTTAGATGTATTTTAATACTCAGATAAGATATATATGTTATTTATCATAGACTAGAGTTGGAAAACAAGCCAGACAACTTGAGCCTGACCCACCATTTGTCCCACATAAAATGGCCTAGGCATGGCATGACATGCCAAGATTCGTGCTTGACATAGGCATGGGCTGGAATATGGCATGACTCTGGTGGTCCAGGGCTGAGTGGTTAGCCTGTGTGCCAAATTCAATTTATGAATGGTATGACCTGAGAGCTTGGCTTAGGTGGAAAAATGACTTTGTTGTACCTGGGTCATGGCTTCAGATCGGGCAAAGCTGGAACTAACTCGACATGTGTACTCAAGCACCTTAAATTGTTTAGTTTTTTTATATAGGAGTGAGTGTGGTTACTGCTTCTCTCTTTTAAAAATAAAAATGGGCCAGTTCAGATTGATGCTGAACTGTCCTGATTTTTTGTAGTATTTAAAACAACCTTGTTATGATTATTGATGGTCATTGTGAGTTGCTACGTGCCACATGACATGAGTCACATGAGTGCTTCACATGACATGCACTTGTGCGAGTTTGACCAATCTTTTTTAATGTAATGGAAGCTTCTTTGCTCTTCTTTGGCCGTTAGATTTTATCTCTAATAGAGCTGTATATAATTCAACCATCAAAGATTTTGTATTTATGTTTTTAAAAAAATCAAAATTTTAATCTTTAATTTTTTATAAATTAGTAAATAATATTTTTATTGTCTTAACAAGTTGTAATACTTTCTTTTCAATCTTTAACTCTTTGGTTCTTTTAAATTCTAAAAAGGTAATATTTTTAAATTATTGTTTGAGTTTTATTTGTATTAATAATATTATTTTGTAATTAGCAATGTAATACGTTTGATTTGACAAATCATGATCCATAGTATTATGGTTGTGAGTCTATAATTTTGCAATGTAAATGTTTACTTCTCTTTTTATTTTTAGTTTTATATACTAGAAGATTAGATAAATATTAGATAAAGATGTATGATAATTAGTCATAATTTTTTTTTAATAACTTTGTAAGCTAAACCACATTTATAATTAATTGTTATAAAAAATAAAAAGTATGATTTTAATAAACTTGAAATTAACATTGTAGTTGATTTTGATATAAATTATTACAACTTAACTGAAAGGTTCGAGATTGAGATTGATTTGTCATCTAATCATAGCTCGGCCAATATACCTAATAATTAAAAAATATATCTTTCATTAATAAATTTTTATATTATAGGCTCAATTTAATATAATTAAAAATAAAAAAATTATAGAAATCAAATAAGATTTATCATAATATAGATATTGTAAAAAATTTATATTTATAAAACTTGTGATAAAATTAGACACCATTGAAATACGTGAAATAATTGTTTGTTTATGTAAACAAATTTATACTAATAACACTGTAAAAAATAGTGAAAGAAGAGAGTGAATATCCAATCTATTCGAGTTTATGTCACATCTAAAGTTTTTCATAGATAATTGACGTTATCATTTGAATTTTGTCTTTTTATTTAATCTCAATAATTTTTATTTTTTATTTTTTCAGAATACAAGGTTGTTTTCTAGAAAATTATAAAAATTTGTCTTAAAACTATTTGTGGTGCATTCTTGTCTCCAACTTGAATGAAAATATCCAGTAACTTGTAATTCTCATTATTACTGAAAAATATCACATGTCATGGAGACTCATTGACATGCTCTTACTATGCGAAGAGCTGCTTTATAGTAAACTTGTCTAAAAAAATCTAGAAAATTATTAATTATTTTAATTGCATATGTTGGATTTGGTTTAATTATTGTTAGAAAATTAATGTTTTCTATGCTTTTTCTTTGAGTAGTAGAGTTAATTAGAGAGGTCATATAAGAAGTTAAATCAATACCTATATCAATGAAAGTATATGAAAGAATATAATCCAAAAGTTTGATATGCTATAAAATTATTTAAGACAGATCTCCTATGTGGCACAATGATATATTTCATAGAATAATACACTTCTATATTAAGACAATATTTAACAAGGTTTTTTATTAGTAATTATGTCTGAATGTACTTTTGAGTTGAATGATTCTCAACTTGTCATCTCATAATTAAAGTATTATTCACATAAATAATCAGTAAAATTTTTATGCAATCAGGAGTTCTCTAGACAAAACAAATAAAAGAGTAATAAAAATTTATAATTCAAATACGGTGATGGCTTGTGAAAACAACCAAGTCGATCTTTTAGTGAATTTTCTAAGCCATACATCTTTTATAATATGTAGATTATATTTGATCGTTCTACTCAAAATTCATTTATATCGAATGTGTATCATTTAATTACAAATTATACTATTCACTTCTAATATGTGTATCCTTTAATTATAAGATTTTACAAGTGAAATAATATTTTATATCGAGTTAATCTTGATTACTAGAAAGAAATTATCTTGGTAGTTCACATAGAACATCTAACTAAATTTGCTCGCTATAAGTCTCATATTAAGGTGATCTATTTTCTTATTTAGATCTCTTTTTATAATCAATATTCATTTGCAATTAACAACAAAATTTTTCTAATGTCATGATACTAATTTATAAATCTAATTAGATTGAATGATATTCATTTCTTGTATCATTGCGTGACATAATTATAATTGAGATAATTGAGTATATTTGTACAATTAATAAGTAATAAAAGAAATAAAAAAATAAGCACGGTGAGAGTACGACAAAATATATGAAATCAAATATTGAGTATAATTCTCTTATCTCTTTAAGAGAGCAATTGAAATGTCCAGATAAAAGGAGTTAACTATAAGATCATTCAGCTCTTTGGTAATCTTATCTTTGATATGAAGAAGTTGGGGGTTTTCGCTTTTTGCTAGTATATATCCTAGGTCCTAAGTGATCAGGTCTGCTAGTTCCTGTCTCAAAATGAGTTTGTACCATTGAAGGCTCATGGGTTACTATAATTTAGGCTTGAAGATAATTTTTCTTCCTGTGAAAATTTTATCTTTAAAGATTCAACATGATATGTACTTATTAGTAGATATAAAGATTCAATAAAAGTGATATTATACTAAGTTTTATGTTGTAGGCTTGTAGCTAACATGGGGCTCTCTTTACTATATGGTAGGCTCAACAGGATCAAGGGTGACAAAAAAGTAATGAGTTCAAATATAATTTTTGATTTCATACACTTTTTAGAGTCGTTAAAAATGTATCATATTAAAAAAAAAGGCAAATATCAAGTCTCAAAAAAATTGTTTCTAATGAAAAAATTTTTGAAGTCAGTCTAAATAATATTTGTCTAAGATATAGTATTTGGAAGAGTATACCTTGAGAAAACACAGAAGATGATATCTGATTAATAAGATAAACTGTGGTTAAATTTAAGTCTCCCAAAAAATATTTTGAAACACTCTTACCATGTAGGTTATATCAAGACTCAATAAAGTTTTGACTTTGATCAAAAAATTCTTGAAACCTGACTAAATAATATTTGTTTAGGATATATTATTTGGAAGAGTATACTATTAGAAAACACAGAAGATGATATCTGATTAATAAGATAAATTATGATGCAAATTAAGTCTCCCAAAAGATATTTTAAAATTTTATGTAGGAGTGCATGAGCTGTCTCAATTAAATAATATTTTATTTTTTATTATGTTGGGTTGTAACGGCAAAGAAGTCTAACATATAATCTAATTATTTATATGATAAATATTAAATCTGGTTGATATATATTATTAAATATTATTATTATTTAATTTTTTAAATATTCTTGTCGAATTAAATTTTTATTATTTTATGAAATATTTGAAAAATAAATAATTTCTATAATATATTATGAAATAGATATATATATATATATGTATGTATGTATATCTCAAGTTGTTATTAATAAAAATGATCAAATAATTCTTTGATGATATCTCTATTATGTTCTTATGTGTCTTGGTATACTATCATAACTATTAATCCTCATAGTCAATGGTAAAAATACTTGACTTAGGTAAAATATTTCTAACTTGACTAATTATTGATGATAATGTTAAGAGGGTATAAGCAAAATATTCAACATACTCAAATACGAGATCCTACCATAGAAGAGAAGAGATAATAATCTATTGCTAATTTTTTATCGTGTAAATTAATTTTTTCACTAAATTAATATGATCATTGTTGGCCTCATTTTTTGATAAAATCATCTAACATGTTATTAAGGTTACATAACATGAATAAATAAAAATATAATTTTTCTGATTGAATAAAATTATATATCAATTGTGTTTGTAAATGAGTGAAAGTGATTAGGGTATCATACATGTTAGATGATTTCATCAAAAAATATAAAACTAAAAGAAAAAGAATATGCTAAGTGAAATCTACACACTTTCTTCAAGCTATGACTTCTTCAAGGCCTTTGTTAGGAAGTCCGTTAGGTGTTTAGTTGTTTATATATTTGTTGTGGCATATAAATTTAAACCCAAATGAAAAAAGTAATAATTAAAAAAATATTTCATCAAAAAATTAACATAAAATGCTCTTATATAGAGGGTAAAATGTTGGGGCAATTCACAAGTTGATTATTCCCATTAAATTATAAAGAAAAGAAAATTAATAAAAAAAAACTAAAAATTGCAACACTTTAGTCGGGCTGGTGCATAAAAGTTCATAACACTGAGTTTAATGGAAAAAAAATAAGTTAAAGTCTTTTCAAGGCCTTTGCAAAAATATGTGTTGGGTGCACTGTCTAAATGTATATTGTAATCATGATTTTGTTTTGAATCTTTTCTTTAAGGAAGAAACATTTTATTTTGATGTATCATATCTACTCGTGAAATATTAGATTGAAGGTTATGTGTGTTTAATAAAAAGTAATGAGAGTAGAGTGTATATCTAATTTTTTCTAACAGATGTCATATCCAAAATATCTTATAAATAGTTATCGCCATTGCTCCGAATTCTATATTTGTACTAGATCCTAAATTATTGCATATCTTTTAATTTTATAGGAAATAAAATAATCTTCAAAAAATACTAAATCTTTTTTCTAACTTGAATCTGAATTCCCAACTTACTATAATGCTTATAATCCCAAAAAAAGATCCATAATTTTTATAAATTACTTTATTATCTCAGTATGTGAAAATTTGTGTGAAAGTAAACATGCCAAGAAAAATCTAAGAAATAATTAATTATATTAACTGTGTGTATTATATTTGATCTGATTATAGTTGGTTATTTAATTTTTTTTCTTATTATTTTTTTATATATTATAGAGATACTAGACATGTTGCATCAAAAGTGAATTCATTATCATAATCAATAGTAATATCTATAAAACATAATCCAAAAGTCTAATATGTACAAAATAATTATTTGAATACTTCATTTGTGACAAGATCTATGTTAATATCACTCATATAATAAGTTATATTTATGTCAAAAAAAATATTTGAGTCTTCCAAAATAATTCATTTAAAATTGTTGTTGAAAGTATTTATTTAGTTGGATGATTCCTAACTCATCTTTCGTTATCAGAATGTCATCTGTGTAGATAATCAACATAATTATCTTACAATCAGGATTTCTCCAGAAGAACAATGAAATATTAGTAATATATTTGTGCTACCTAAATGAAGAGATTGCCTATAAAATATTTTTTGTAATTTATAAATTATACTTGATTGTATTGCTCGAAATTCTAGTGATCACTCCATATACATCCCTATCTAAGCTTATCATGAAGAAATATATACTTTGCCTCAAGTTTTTAGGAAATATGTGTTGATTTGCTCTGTTGACTGAATATATATTGTAGTCATGATTTTGTTGCGATTCTTCTTTCTAAGGAAAAAAACATTATATCTTGATGTATCTCATATACTCGTGAAATTCTGAATTGGAGGTTATATGCATCCAATAAAGATTAGTGAAAGAAAAGTGTATATCTGATTTTTTCAAGCAGATGTCATATTCAAAGTCTCTTACATGTAGCTACCACCATTTCTCTGAACTTTGCATTTGTATTGGATCCTAAAATAATTGTATACTTTTTAATTTTTTAAAAAAATAAAATTATCTCCAAAAAAAAATGCAAAATCTTATGGTGGATTTTTGGTCAATTCATGTTGATGCTTAACTTGAATCTAAATTTCTGATTAATTATAATATTCATAATTACTAACAAAGATTTCCAAGTTTTATGGACTACTTACTTTATATACCTCATCATGTAAAAAATTATTGTGAAAGTAAACACGTCGAGAAGAATCTTAGAAATAATTGATTATAATATTTGTGTGTGTTATATTTGATTTGATAATAATTAGATAATTAATCTTTTCTATTACTTTTTTTTTTAAATTATAGAGATACAAGAGTTATCGCATCAAAAGAGAATTCAGTATTTTAATCAATAGCAATATTTACTAGAATATAATCTAAAAGTCCAATTTGTACAAGAGTATTATTTGAATATCTCATTTATGATAAGATGATATCACTCATATAATTAGTTATATTTATGTCAAAAAAATATCTGAGTCTCCCAAAATTTTTCGTTTAAAATTATGTTTGAAAGTATTTATTGAGTTGGATGATTCCTAACTCATTTTTCGTAATCAGAATATTAACTATGTAGATAATTAATGAAATCATCATATAATTAGGACTTCTCTAGAAGAACAAGAAACATCTATAATATATTTTCGCAACTTAAACGAAGTGATTGCCTGTAAAAAATTTATAAATAAAACTTAGGTAATTGATTCAAGTTATATAATTTTTTTTTGTAATTTATAAATTATAATTGACCGTTCTGCTTGAAATCCGAGTGATCACTCCATATACATCCCTCTTAAAGGTTAGTGAGGTAGAATACAAAGGTTGCAAATGCATTATTTTGGAGGTATAAGATACTATTGCTGCTGCAATGACTTGTGTGGAAAATGAGTGAATGGCAGAATTTAATTCTGATTTGAAAGATAAATATTGGGTGCAAGAGCATACCCAAAAAAATGTGAGGTCCAATTTTTTTACTAATAATTTTTTAGTGGATCATGACTTGCTAAGGTAACACGAAAAAATTATTATTGACCCACAATCTAGATGACGTGAACGTATCTTATAAGAGCTCTATTCCAGTGCTACATCCAAGCATTTGGGATATCTGGAAGCTTTCTAGCATATTTCTCGCACTTTTTATTGAAATGGAATGCGGCATGATATCAAACAATCTATTGCAGAATGTGTGGTATGCCAAAGAAATAAATATGATGTGATAAAAACATTTTCTGGTTTACTATAACTCCTCCCAATCCCATAAATTATATGGTGTGAAATGACCATGGATTTCATAGCAGCAATTCTGGCAGTTGTTGATAGACTATCAAAATATGCTCATTTAGCTGTTTTTTGCCACCCATATGACTTCCACAGTTGCTCAATGTTTCCTTGAGACTGTAATGAAGCTACTTGGTAGATGCAAGTTAATTTTTACTGATAAAGATCACATATTATTTAGTAAATTTTGGTAAGAATTATTTTGGTTCCTGTGAACAAAATTAAATATGAGCATTAGATATCATCCTCAAATGGATGGGCCAAACTGAAGTTATGAACCAGTGTTTGGAAATATCTTATGTGCTTCACTGGTGGGCATCCAAATAATTGGGTCAAGTGGTTACCATGAGCTGATTATCGGTACAATATTTTATATTATTCATTCACCAAAGTCACCCCATTTGAGATTTTTTATGAGCACCCTCCTCCTTCCTTAACAAGCTATGTAGCTAGTACCACCAAAATGGCAGGGGTTGATTCAGCATTGACAGGGATAGTTGTGCTTAGTATACTACTCAAATATAATTTTTCCATGCCCAAAATGACAAGAAGATGCATGCAAATCTTCATTGGATGAAAAGAAAGTTTAATGTTAATGATATGGTATACTTGCACCAGCAACCTTACCGTCAAGCTATAGTAGTAGTCTGAGGTTCTTTGAAATTATCTTTCCATTTCTATGCCTATCTTGGAGTGCATCAGAAAGGTGGCTTACTTTCTGGATCTGGTCCTCAAAAATTCAACTAATCTTACATATATCACCACTAAATGAAAAGTTTGGCGATCATGTTGTTTGCTTGTATGACTTACCATATTGTAAGATTCAAGTGTTAGACACGTGTAAGATTCAACAGTACCATCAAGTAGTAAAACCAATGGCCTGTTCAATAGGTCTTTTCCATATTAAGATTCTACCTGGGAAAATGAATTCTTTATTAGGACTTGATATCCTACTTTTCAAATTTGGGTCAAGGTTATTTTTGAGGGAATTATAAAACTATCCTTAATAAAGACTTTGTAGCTCAATGAGAAAGTCAACTTGCATACATAAAGGCTTACAACAATCAAAATTGATAAATGAATTGATTTTATCAATTTTTTTTTATTGATGTTTGTCCTTTTTATTGTTTCCTTATTGGACTAATTGCAACTATTAGCTATAATATATCATAGAATCATGAGATTCAAATCCTTGATAAAGACTTTCTTATTTTTTTGTGAGTTCCTTAAGATTGTTCGTAAAAATCTCATAAATTAAATTCTCGGTGACTATTCATTGTTGCGTAATGCTCTCATAATATGTAAATTATGTATAACTATGTTGCTCAAACTTTAGGTGGCTGTTCCATATGCATTTTCTTCTCAAAGTCGTAATGAAAAAAATATAATTTTCACGTTTAGGTGATATATTTTTTATTCATTAGATGATTTTAATGAAATAAAAATTCATTTTTCGGTTATCCTGATCACTAGAGAAAAAGTATGTTTGTAATCCATATCATATGGCTAAGTTAATCTACTCCTAACAAGTGTTAGCTTAAGGCGACATGTCTTTCAATTTGGATGTATTCACAATGAGCACAATCATGAAATTAACAACAGACCTCTCTGAAAGTCATAATTCTCATGTCCTACTGGAGTGAGGAGTATTAATCTCTTTCTTCATGACTTGATGTTATCCTAAATTAGTTATTATCTCATAAGAAAATGTGAGTATTCTGATATTTTGAAGTGAAATAATAAAAGAAAGAAGAAATAATATGAAAGTATGATACAATTTATGAAGCCGACTGTTGAGTATTGCTCTTAGAGGTGGAAATAGGCTGTGTAGGGCACAATATAATTTTTAGCATGAGTCTTGTTGTAATGTCCGAATTGCAAAGGTGGTTTGACATGACTTGCTGATGGGTCATGTCGTATTTGGTTCAATTCAGGTTAAATCCCAGCCATGAAATGAACTTGGCCCGGTACGTGACTAACTCAGATTAGCATGGGTTAGTCATACGTAGGTCACAAGGGGGTAGAGGCTAGCCTATGGGCTAGGGCTGGCACTAGCATGGTTGTCCAAGTCTAGTCCAGCTGGCACTAGTAAGTTCTGGATTAGTTCATTTTATGCTCAATAAAAAATAAGTTTTGCTTAAAAAATATAATATTAGTACTTAATGAGATTCTTTCAACTTCTGGTGGAAAATACTAGCACCCACATGCATCTAAGTAAGACACATTTCAATGTCTAAAATGCCAACTTGTTTCATTTGGAAAGTGATTAAAGACAAATCAAACATATTTTAAAAACTTGGGAGACATGTTAAATAATCTCTTTCAAGGATATGAGATTTGGAAAGATATATGATGAGAAAATATATACACTAAGACAATATGTACATCGAGAAATGATAAAAGGTGATATTTAATTGATGAGTTAGGTTTCTGTGCAAATGTATTTTTTAAGAATATTTTGAAATATTTATTTCAAGTAAAAATATGCTAATTATTCAATTAAATATCTATTCTTTATTTCGGCAATTATATTTTATTGTGGTAATAGCATAGGAGTATAGTGTATAATTCAATGAGTTGTATAGTAAATGCTAAATATGTTTGACATATATTTTAATATATTATTATTTTTTTAAAAATTATCAAATTAATTTATTATCATTTTATGGAATATATAAAAAATATAAGATATGTGTGATCTATCATGAAATACATATTTGTTTTTTATGTATACTGTGAGCAGTAACCAATAAATATAATTAAGTACCTATTACACTTTTTGGTCTCATTTTTATTAGGACTATATATATATATGAGTTTCTCAGATTGAATGAGTTTTTTTTTTATATCAAACTAGTCTGATAATAAATGTTAGAAATATTCTTAAAATTAGAATAAAGAATTCTCAGCATGAATCATGTTCGGTGTCCAACATGAAAATGCACAAGTGAAAGGTCTTACTTATATATTCAGAAGAAAAATCTATCTTATAAGATAACATGCCTCAATCTCAAAAAAATCTCTCCAAAGTCTTTTGATGTCGCATGCAAACATCAATAAAAGTGAAAATAAGTTAGAATTGAGTTTTATAAAAATATAACTCATAAAAAGCAGATTAACATGACGATATGGAACAAATATTACATGATAATGAAATAAATAATTTAGTTACATACTATCATATCTAGTGGTTTTAGATAGATTGAAATTGACTATATGAATTTTTTGATAACAAGAAGAAAAAGTATTGAATTGAAAATTATTATTAGTAATATCAGTATTAGTTTTTATGTTGATAATATAATAATTCAAAGTGTTAGTATGAGTGAAATAACTAAAATATTTTTTGGACGAGAAATATCTGAGTGTGAGTACAAGTGAAACAACCAATAATTCTTGTAAGAAGGAATGTGTTTAAACTATAAGTGTACTTCTTTCTAGTCAATGTCATAATGGATGAACTCTGTGAGGACTCTTGGATAAATTTGTTAGTTTATATTTCATTTTGTTCTTTTCTTGGTCATCTTTTTGAAATAACCCCTAATAATTATCTATGTTATTATCAACTAAGAAACACAGACACAGATACGGATACGAGGATATGTCACGGCAGGATACGAAGACACGACAAATTTTAAAAAGCTAGGATACGGATATGACTAGGATACGACATGATACAAAAAAATAAATACAAATATTATTCATAAACAGAATTTGATGTATTTAAAATTAAAATAAATTAGTTTACATACATCAAAATTATTTGTTTATTATATTTTGCATATATATTAAATAAACAATAATAATTAAAATATAAAAAAATAGATTTAAACCCTCTAACTCCTGCCCCCTCCTGTTACTGCTTCTAACCCCCCCTCTCTATAATAATTATTTGTTTATTATATTTTGCATATATATTAAACAAATAATAATAATTAAAATATAAAAAAATAGATTTAAACCCTCTAATCCCTGCCCCCTCTCGTTACAGCTTCCAGCCACCCCCCATATCCGTTACTGCTTATCAAATTAGGTTACCTTAGGTATTATTTCAAAACTTTAAAAATTCCCCAATTGGCTTCGTCGGCTTCGTCGGCCACTCAAAGCTGTTGGCGGTGTATTTCCACCGTGTCAGAATCGTAGAAACGCGTTGGATTTGTAACCGACACATCGGTTTCGTAACAATGTGTCGGATACGTCTCCGACGCGTCTGTCCGATACGCCACGTGGCGTATCGGACACGAAATTTTTCAACGATAGGCCACGTGGTGTATCGGACACATATCCGACGCGTGTCCGTACCGTGCCCATGTGTCGGACACGTGGACACGGGTGTACATTGCCGTATCCGTGCTTCCTAGATTATCAATTTTTTTATAATATGTATATTAGAATGAAGTTCTTATTTGTCTATCTTAGTTGTATTAATTCATACTCAATATATTAATTAATTATGGGCTACCCTAAATTGGAGGTTTCAAACGGGTTGGAATGGCTTGTCCCGGCATGATTCGGCCGTGCCTGGCTCTGCATGGCTTGGTAATTTCTCATGCCCATGCTCGTGTTGGGCCTGCTCCCAGCATGAGTCATACCATGTCGTGCTGAGGCTAACTAGGCCAGGCACTGCCCAGGCTCGTGGGCACTGTATCTCGGCACGTGTTGAGATACTGCTCGTAGTCTCGGTGGATCTGTCGGGGCTATGGGCCACCCATTCGGACTCTCGATTTTTTTGACTCGGGTCCAAGTCCACCTCCCCCACCCAATATCCAATGGTAAAAAATTAAAAAAAATATAAAATTCGAATTTAAGCCGTTGGATTTTGCCTCTAACGGCTATTGGGTAGAATCCGACGGTCGACATGATTTTGCGCAAAAAAAATCATTAAAAAATTAAAAAAATCATTAAAAAATTATAAAAAATCAGAAAAAATATTTTTTTAAAAAAATTCATATTATTATTCTATAGCTTTCTCCCTCTTTCTAATATTTATATTTTTCAAAAACATAAAATCTCATTTTCTCTCTCAAATTTCTTTTCAAAAAATTGCTCTCTCGAGATTTTGGCTCGGCATTTTAAAACTCGTAACTAGTTCGGCTTTGGTTGATGTTTGGATTCAACGTTAGATTGGACTTTGGATTTGTGGTGCACATGCTTTACACTGTTTTTTGAATATTTTTGTTTTTTTAATTAGTTAACTCTTAAGTCTTTTATTTTTTTAAAAATTGATTATTTCACTTTCTCACTCTTTATTCTATAGTCTACTCTCTTGTCTAAAAAAATTTAAAAAATAACATTGACTAATGAAAATAATTTAAATTTTAAAAATGAAAATCCTTTCCAAAGGTCCGATGTTGCTGAACCCAAATATCTAAAAAATAAAAAAACTAGAAGGATTTCTGTTGTTTCGACTCATTTTAATATAATAAAATAAAAAATTATTAGGGGTGTGGAAGAAGATACGACATAGTGTAAATATTGTACAAAAATTTTAATTTGTAAGAGCATTTGGGATTGTGTACCTAAAGAGACATGCTGAAATATGTACCAAAAATATGGTCCATTAGATCCTAGGCAAATTCTGCTCATTGGTAGATTTTTTGAGGCTGGATCCAGTTTAATCTCAAATTTTATTCCCTTCATATACCACAATGAGTTGGGTAGGGAAGACATTAGCAAACTTATCACCACGATGAGTCTTACGATCAGATTTTTGGAAGATTTAAGTGTAGTGAGCATCATGCTGATATATTTTCAACTTACTTATCGTAGGATTTCTAGGTTCACATCTAGTAAAAATGACATGTTAATATATTATAAATTAGAAAAATAAATAATAATTAATGATATTAGAACATTTAGTAGAGTGATCCATGATGTCTGATATCTGGACATTTAGTAGAGTGATCCATGATGTCTGATATCTGGACAAGTTATGATGATGCATCTATGCATGTCTCACCGCCCATTATGTAGATTTAAATTGGATTTTAATTAAAAAAAATTTAGGATTCTCTGAGATTCTCTATTATCATGATGGTCTGGTCATTTTTGAGTCCATGATAAAAATCTTTAGAGAATATAAAATTTAAAATAAAATTTTTAATATCACATTCGATAACGCAACTAAAAATGGATTAATAATTATCATATTTGTTATGAATATTAGAGATGAATAATTAGGATACTTTTTTCATGTCTGATGCATGTCTCACGTGATTAACTTGATTGTACAAGAAAGGATGAAAGTACGTTTTCCTGTTTTAAAAAATATATGTATCTCTTTAAAATATGTTCGCATGCCTCACACACAAAATGAGTTCGGCAGTCTCTATTTGTTTGTGTATCTTGGGAAGAAAGAATATCAATCAGATGTGAGATATCTTTGAAATTATACTTATCTGATGGTTGAGTCAAGTGTTGGATGTGAATACATGATATCGGATTACGTCAATAGTAAGAGTGACGAACTTATTATTGATGGTACTGATTGAGCTATATGAATTTTATTTATGAAATTCTTGAAATTTTTTTATGACATGACGAACATGTGTTTGTCAGTCTATACTTCCATGACTAGTATTGTACTTAGGTGCATATGTAATATTAATAGCATATTTAGGAAATATCGAGTTGATTTGACACTTAGTCATATGGTTGTAGACTTAGAAACTAAATACTTAAAGTACTGGTCTACTATTCTATTTTTTTATTATTTGGCTGCTTGCATGGATCCTAATGTTAAGATGAAAGAGATATATAATATTCTGACTTATATTTTCTCGTGCATGAACCTGAAAGACCCACTTGAAAGATTCATTTACGAGAAGTTGATTGAGCTTTTCACATACTACGATACTAGGTATGATGGTAGTAGTAGCGATATTTCGAGTACAAACATAGGTACCATATTTGAAGATGATGATTTTTTTATTCAATTGGCGAGAGAGAAACAACAGGGTAAACCATCAAATAGGAGCGAACTATTTCTGTAATTAGATATTAATTTCTACTCAATTCTATCATATTCAGATACTAATAATCTTAATATATTATATCGGTGGAAATCATATGAGTCTATCTTTTCTGTGCTATCTAGGATGACGTGTGGTCTACTGACTCTTTTGGTGTTGAGCATAGGATCACAGTCTATTTTTTTTATTGTAGTAAATATGATTTTGAGATATGAGATCGAGATTACGTCTAGATATTATTGAGATTTTAATATGTATGAAGAATTGTGAGGATTTGAACTTGAGCATCCAGGATTGTGCTGGGATTAGGACTGAGGCTGCAGTGAAAGTTGATGAGTTGATTGCTGATGATGATCTTTATAATAATAATTTTGATATTAGGTTGGTGATAATAATGATACGACGATGGACGATTGATGACGTTGTCACTTGACGTTTGACCGTTGATGATAGCAAGATTGTGACATTTATGTTATGCTTATCAGTTTTCGAGTTATGCCTGATTTTGATTTTTGATTTCGATGTATTGTCTTATACTCATTTTTATTTATATTATATTTTTCATTTGATTTGATTTGACTTTTTTATTTGATTTAAATTTTTATTCATATTTAAGTTTTAATTATTTAATATTTTATTATCTAATATATAATTTCTAATTCTAATAATCTACTAATTAATACAAAATTAAAACAAATAATAAAAAAAATAAAAACTTTTAAACTATTAAAAATTTACAATTAAAAAATTTTTAAACATTATTTATTTCTTAACTACATAAAAAAATAAAAAAATATTTTAAAAAAAATTTTTATTTTTAAAACCAGCACGGTAAAAAACCAGCCGTGCCTACGCGCCATGCCGGGCCTGGCCTTGAAGAAACCGTGCCGGGCCTGGCCCGACACGGTACTGTAACCGTGCCTGGCCTGACCTGGCACGGTAGCCCAGTTGGGCAGTTTAAAACCTTGCCGTGCGACCCGTTTGATACCTTTATCCCAAATCAATAAATTAGTGTTTCCAAAATACTACTAAAATCTATATAAATTTGTCTTTCAAATAAATAGTAAATTCTAATTTTGGTGATGGTTTCTCAAAATATTAAATTGGGTATATTTGTGCACAACCATCACACTACTGGTGCACCATCATAACATTAACATAGCTGGTGTTGATGCTTCATCACACAATTTGTGTGTAACAACAATTTTAGTTGTGCACAATGAGTGTGCCATTCTATATCTTCCAAATTGTGTGTGTGTGCATTGTGCTTATACATTGCACATGTTTCTCCTCTAGGATTTGTATCTCTCACTCACGGACGCACCCTAAGGTTTATTTTTCCTAAGGTATTTTTTTGATATAATGTACAAGCTATAATCAATAAATCATACTATTTGATTATCAACATACATGCTAACTCTTATAAAATGAGCACATATGATTGATTTTGATAGCTTGTAGGTTGGGTATTTTTATTAAAAAATTTAAACTAGAATAAAATAGTAAATGCATAAACTGCAATAATCTGTAATGTAAGTAGTTGAATGAGATACAAGAATTGTAGTTCCTGAAGTAGATTTTACATGTCATCTATACAAATAGTAAATACTCACGAGTCAAATTTTGATAGCGGAGTCATTGAATGAGATACAAGAGTTGTAGTTCTTGAAGGTTTGGAAAGATTTGTTGTTGTCCTAGTGAGATGGAATATTGAATATCACTTTTTAATTTGGGTTACAATGATAAGATTCTGTGATGACTTCTTGATGGATCTGGTCCATCTTTTTCAATTGTCCATGGTACTTTTGATATTTTCTATAGAAACATCTCACACCAACTATCTCTAATATGACTGATCTTCATGCAGTGTGTACACTGATCTGATACTCTTCTATGTTTGTCTCTGTTGTGTTAATATTCTCTTGAATGCTAGTAAGTGCAAAGAGAAATGTCTTGTCTCTTATGGATTGAGCTGTTGGGTAATATAACTTTCACTCTTTGTAATTTCCAGCTCGATTGCAAATACTTGTGAGAACTTTGTGGCTAATGAGTGAACTGTGTAAAATGAGTATTAACTTGTTTAAACTTGATGATACTCTCTAATCTTAATCTCTGAAGCTACTATATTATATTTCTATGTCGTTTGAGATTAGTATAGTATTGTTGAAAACTCATAAAATTTTGTATGTCATGGAAGATGAAAAAGTTTGAAATCAATTCTATCTCGATGGATTATCACATCACAATCAAAAGATGAGAATCTGCTGGTAGTTACTTCTATTTTGTGTCATCTCTGATCAACTAATCACCTAGTTACTCTTATTATCTACTATGAATAATTTAAGTTTCAAGCTTCAAGAAAGTACTAATCTAAATTTTTGTTTACTTTATCAAAAATATATTTCAAAAACAACTAAAATAAAAATCTACCATTAATCCAAAATTAGGCTTCACCAATCTAAAACATTTATTTGAGAAAATAACTATCTGTTTTTAAACTGAAATTAGGATTCCCCAATTCGAAGCCCTACTCTGGGGAAATACACCTGATTATGCCACATACTCAGTCAAAAAAACAAGGTGCAACCAATTCTGCTTTACGAACAAGTTGACAATTGTGTACCCATGTTGCACATCCATGTTTTTAGTGCCACACAATGCACACACCATCAACTTTGTGGGCATCAATGCCCATAACATGTAATTATGACCGATGGTAAACCATGACGGTACACAATAGCTGTTTGCCTCCTCTTCCTGATGTGAAATTGTGCATTGTCGCATGCACTGTACTAATACAGTTCGTGCATTCCTCAACAAATCCTAGGTTTTGTACTCTATAGACTTTGATGCCATGTTAAATTAAAGGCAACAACTAAAATGTGAAATTTAAAACTCAATAAGAAATGTGTACAAGGGAAATACTTGGATAGAATACAAAATTTGGTCTAGTTGTATTTAGACACAATATGAAATGTGTACAAACTCAATATTAAAGGCAACAACTATATATGAAGGGTCTAGTTGTATTTAGATAGCTCAATAATTTGGTCCTCCCAACCTATGTTGCACGGACACGGATACGGACACGGAGATACGACACGGCAGGATACGGGACACGGCAAATTTTAAAAAACTAGGATACGGATACGACTAGGATACGTCATGATAAAAAAAATAAAATTAAAAATAAAAATTATTAATTATAAATATTAGGTATCTTAAAATAATTTAAAATTCTGTATTTTAAAATAATTTAAAATTCTGTATTTTAAAATAATTTAAAATTCTGAATTTTAAAATAATGTAAAAAAAATTTAAACCCTCTAACACCCCCACCACCACCCTCCCTTTACAGTTTCGATTTTCGAACTCTCCCCCCTCCCGATACAGATTCTAAAATTCCCATTCCCTTTATAGAATTAGGTTACCTTAGGTATTGTCGGCGCCTCAGCGGTGTGCTCCTCCCCTCCCCGTTTGACGCAATGATAATTGATAACTATTTTTCGCAATCGGCTTGTCGACAACTCACTGTCGGCGGTGTGCTCCTCAATTTGTTGGAGATATAAGAGTAATAGTTAATATATAGTGTATTTCCGACGCGTTAGAATCGTTAAAACGCGTCAGTTGGTAAATGACGTGTCTGTAGATAAACGACACGTCTGTTGTTAATGACGACTGTTTCTGAACAAACCGTCGGATATGTCTCCGACGTGTATCCGATACGCCACGTGGCGTATCGGACACGTATCTGACCCGTGTCGTCGTGTCCACGTGTTCGGATATGGCGACATGGGTCGGACACGGCGACACGGGTCGGACACGGCGACACGGCAGTTCCTAGGCGTATCCGTGCAACATAGCTCCCAACCATAATGCCATAGATAGAATTAAAAAAAAAATAAAAGTTGTAAACCACAACAAGAATAATTGGAGCTGCCACTAATATTTAGTCGAAACTTGAAAGTAAGTATTTGCTAGTGATCAACAACTGTTGATAGTAGGTGGTGGTGGGCTGTAGTAGTTATTGAAACAATGACAATGAAATGATTATAATTTTATTGATTTGGTATTTTTTTTATATTTATTATTTCTTATGTTAATTTTTCTAAATATCTATGTAGCGAACTGCTCATATTATAATATTATCATGTTCATTATTTTTGTCCTATGTTTAAAGAAAGTTACCATCATTTATTGTCGAGAAATATTTCTTTGCTTATTTATTAATGTCATAATTTGTAGGCATCATCTTAAGTAAAATACAAATATTAAATTTTTATTGTATGCATAATAATGAGTTACCATATATATGTGAAGCCTACATAAATAGATATTACATTTTAGAAGTGTCCTACCACTAATTTAACTTGGGAATTGATGTTTGCTCTCTACTTTCTTTTATGGTTAGTAGTCTTTAGTGTTGTTATTGAGAGGTTTTTTATTTATTTATTGATGACTTTTTTGTATTGCAACTTTGAGCTCCAAGGAGGATTACAAGGTTAGTTTGTTCATGAAATCCAGTGTGTGCTGGTGAAAGGATGGAGAGGAACAAGTTGGAGTTTTCCACGTGGAAAAAAGAACAAAAATGAGGAAGACTCTGCATGTGCTATAAGAGAAGTAAATGTTTTTTACAGTCTTCTTCTTTTGCAGCAACATCACAGTTCGAGTATTCTGATTTTTTTTTTTTGATTTTGTTGATTGTCATATAATTTTCATACATGTATGTAATGTTTTTAGAAGTTGTAAGTTTGTATACATATACAGCTTTAACTAAATAATATCTGTATTGATAAGTTTGTGTTAAGTATAAAATGTTATACTTTTTAATCATTATTTACGCACGCGCGGTCGTGAGCACACACACACACACACACACATTTGTACACTTATATTTGTGACTAGTATAATTCATTTTTATTATTGTAGTATGAATTATCTTAAAAATATAAGAATTTTGAAATATTTTCACAACGCATATGTATAGTACCATTTGATACATGTAAATCATAGGTTGGACATGTGAAATAAATTTATATAAAATTCAATTAAAAAAACATTTAAATACACAATTGTAAAGAATATATTGTAATATATTTTATTGGAAACTTAAATGAAAGTAACTGTTGCAGTTTTATTCAAGTATATATATATATATATATATAATGTTATATTGATTGGAGCACACATTGTGTAAGTTTCTCCAATAAGATTTGACCTATATATAAGAGTATTGCTTGTCTATATTTCATCATCAAATATTATTATTATCTTCAATGTTCTTGAGTTTTTTTAGAATGAAATAATATGTATATGTATGTATGTATATATGTGGATTTAATTTGTGTGATTGTTTGTAAAGGTATCATGTTGTTTGAAGAATGAATTAACAGTAAGATTATCCTACTGATATCTAGAAATTGAATAAAATATGATTATTCGCATGATTGGTTCTAATTGTTATTTTTATTTGTTTTATTTAATTTTTTTAGTTTTTATATTTTTAATGGGATCACTTGATTTGTGAGTTATTCAAATAATATTTGGCCATTATACAAGGACATGAATTATTCGAATTATATTTTATAATAGCTAAGTTTAATATGAAATCAGAGTAATGTTTATAAACTCTAAAGTTTGTCTCATCTCCCTAGTTTTTGTTTTTTATGTTAATTGTAGGTTCACACAAATAGTGAGGTGCACCATCACTGTTCTGCAGAAGTTGCACACCCATTGTGTGTGACTAATAGTGCATACAGGTGAATATGCAATGCAATGTGGTGCATGTGGTGGTGAGCATGGAGGTTGTGCATGGTGTAAGCACAAAGGTGCTTGTTGTGGCTTGAGTAGTGGTTCACATGTTGGCATGATGCAGAAACCTTAACTAGGTTTCATTTGTTATTTTTGATAGATTCAGTTATTAAAACAAGAGAGAGGTTACAACATAATTAGGGTTGAATACCACTATAATTTTTTTTTTTGGAGAAAAATTATGAATTATTGCAACAAAGGTAGATGGAAAAGAATCCTAGTCTAATATACATGTTACAAGGGGAAAGGTCACACTAGAAATAATCGGTGAATATTATTTCACAAGAGGAGACAAAGTGTTTCACAATAGTAAGAGAGACAAATTGATTACAAGAATTATTCATGTATCCTCATAGAGTTCATTTACTATAACTAGGGAGTAAAAAATATTCAAAATTTTTTTAAGATAACTATAATTTTTATTATATATTATATATTTTTTACTCGTATTCTCATTTTAATCTTAGATTATTGATAATATGAGCAAATCTTCATCACTGGTAATTATATTATATTATTTATATTTTTTATTGTGAGAATTCAATTGTAGTCAATGTTAAATACTCGAAATGTATTCGATATGAGACTATTTAATTTGAATTTTTGTTACTTAATTATGTCATACTTATTACTAATCATTTTGTTAGTTCACTTTATATGAGTTATCTGAAAATAAAACTTAATTCTATATTTGTCTTTACTTTTATTGATGTATATTTGTAGGATCAAGATACTCTAAGAAAGAATAAATTTGAGATCGAACAGATTAGACTATATGTTCTCTCATCATTAAGGATGATACCATACCTTTATGGAAGAGAAGTATGCATCTATTCTAATGAGATCTGAAATTTAGAATCATGATTGCTTTATAGTGATTTGTTGCGACAGAATATACTCAGATATTTGGTGTTCACTATTAGTGTTTATTTTTATTTATCTTTCAGTATCATACAATTAAAGGAAATAGTAGTTATATATACATGAATATATTTTTTGATGTATATGGAATAATTTACAGATTATGATTAGGTATAATTTATGGAATACTAAATAAATTATATGCCCTAAATCTTTTCATTTGAGTTACATAAATATGTTATTAATTCTTTTTTATTTTTTCAGAGAAGTTTTAATAGATAATATTTTACATGAATAATATTTTTTTTTTTGGCATTGATCTTTTTGGTTGTTCTCTAGCAAATATTTGATCTTATTATTGATTTTATTTTTGATGTGACTTTTTTAGTTGACTTAATTCTATGGAGAATCATAGAAAATAATAATAATTTAATTATTATAAAATAGTATATAGAATATGCAATCATATTTTTCTCATTAGATTAATTTTGATGCAATATATTTTATACTGAGATATGAAAATAATTTTTTAAGACTTGAGATTTCTTATAATGATCATGAATACTTTTATTTTGTTGAATATTTAGATTAGGTTGGGCTTCAACATGCATTGAGAGAAGATCTATGATAAAATTTGATTTTTTTTGAGACAAACATTCATTTTGAGATTTAGTATAAAAGTATAATTTAGAGTAATAACAATAATTACTTGTGAGATACTATGATTGTGTAATATGGTTGAGAAAATTGGATATACACTTCATTTTTTACTTTTTTTTTGTGTAAATCATGTAATAAGGTATATAGTCATGAACCTAATATTTAATGAGTAAACAAAATATATATAAGTGAATTATTTTATTCTCAGGGAGAAAATTCATAATAAGATTATTACTACAATATGCACATAGATAAGTACCATTCATGCTATTATTTTTGGCCAGTTATTTTCAATCACAATTCTGGACCATGTCGTGTTAGACTTAGCACAACTATTTTGAGCCGTGCTTTGTATCAAGTCCCAGTTGTCCCACCCACTTGACACCTCTAACAAAAAGTGATTGGGGTAATCCACAAGTCGTGTATTTCCATTAACTAAAAAAAAAGAATAAGAAAACAAGAACATCTAATGTCAATCTAGTGCATATAAGTCGACAACACAAAACTTGGAGGAATAAAAAAGATAAACTACGGCCTCTTCAAGATTTTTGTGAAGTTATCTATTGACTATTTCACTATTTGAATATATAATATAATAATTATTTTATCCAAAGTTTTCTTTCAAAAAAAAGTAATCCATCTCTGTGATTTGTCTGTTTGTGAAATATTAGATTTGAAATAATATGTTTTGTTGCTTTAATGTCATAATAAAGAGTAATGAGAGAAGAATATGCATGTTTGATCTTCTTGAGTATTAATTATATCGATTGTATATATAGTTTGATAATAATTAGATAATTAATCTTATATATAATTTTTTTATAAGTAATATAGTCTACTAGAGATGTTGCTTCAAAATTAAAGTTAGTTCATAATTCATTTGTAGTATTTGCTGGAGCATAATCTAAAAGACTAACATTTGCAAAAGTTTCAATTGCATCTCTTATATGACAATATATTATTTATCATAGATAAAGCTCCTCTATGCTAATAAAGTATGATAATAATAATTCTCACTTGATCCCGAAGATCCATTCATAAATTTTAATAGTCCTTTAAGTATGATATTATTTTTATAATATCTAGTTGAATTATTAATTTCCTATTTGAAATAATATTAATAGTTATAGAAAAAGCAAATTTCAATATTATGCTTGATACATGAGACTCAATAAATCATGTCATCCCAGGTAGTACGAGATATGTAGATTTGTATGATTTTTATTAATTTAATATATCAAAATTTTTAATGTTATTATATAATAAAATAAAATAATATTTAGTATTTGTGTATCGAGATAGATCAATTTTATTTGATGAACCACCTTATTATTTCTACTTAACAAATTTAATGAAAAAGTTATTATTTCTGAATATACTATTTGTTTGTACTTTGAAGCTTGCTAAAATTATTATACATAATATCTAATATTTAAACAGATTATCTAAAAATTTGTGATTCTTATTATCTAGTTTTTCTGTTTAGTTAATGCATATAAGTATATATTTCAATATATTTTTATTCATTTTACTTTAGCCTTAGTATTCATACAAATATCCAAACAATAAAGTGATAAAATAGAAAATCAATATTTTAACTACTTATTTTTTATCTTAATAATCATGATATTAAATTTAGGTTGTCATTTTTATTTGCAAAATATACTACTAATGTTGTTCATATACTATAGTATAATTTACATGGTATAAGTGTACACAGATAAATACATGTTAATCATATCATAATTTTTTTTTAAATTTTAAAAATAAAATTTTAGTTTCTATTCTTAATTTTTAATAAAATTATTTTTTTATTATTTACATTATTGGATTAACTTGTTGGTAGTCAATATATAAAATTTATGTTAGGTATGTATTATTTCAATGGTACTTGACATCTATTTGTTTTTTTTTTTTGTTTTTTAGGCTTACTGATGAACATATAATATAAATTATGTGACACATACACTTAACATGAAAAATTATCACTTAAGAGTCTATGTTTAATGGTTCTTACAAATATATTAATAATAAGACATGATTATTTGAAGTATTATTCAATGTAATATTAAAAATTTTATTATGAATATCATATTTCATAAAAATCTTTGATAGATACTCATATATAATAGGAACACCATGATAATGAAAAACATAATGAAATCATATTTTTTTTATTTAATTTTCATTTAAATTTAACATATAGGGTGATGACACATGTGAATGCAGTCTCATCTTGACTAATCTAAATATCACATGTTATTATGACTAATTAAATGCATTTTTTAACTTTTATTATTAAGTATTTTTTTAATTTAGAATATTTTATTATATCTTTCATACTAGTTGAATTAGAAATTTTACGGTAAATAAGTTGAAAGTAGGTTTTCATAATATGAAATAGTATAGGATCTTTAAAAAAACTAATCAGAAGATCAATGTTAGAAATTAATTTTGTCATGTATTTTTTTTCAAATTTATTATAATAAATGAATAAGATTAATAAACTTAAAGTTGATCAAAAATCAAATACCTCATATCTCATTTGATCCAACAAAGTAGCCAACATATATCTCCTTGGATATTTTGAATTGACATTAACTTATCTTTCTTTCGTCGAAGCTGAATGTTGTTGACTTATATGCACAAACTTGATGAGATTGTTTTGATTTGTATTCATTTAATTTAGTTTTTCCTTTTATAATTTTGATGAGAGCATCCTACCTATAAACTATTTCAAACATATTTGTTTATTATACAAGTGTGTGAATAGTACATTATTATTATTTTGTGTTGTTATTTTTATTTTATGGTTGTTAAGCTAACACCAATCATTCTGAAAACATGATTCAAAATTGGTGATGTCGCTAAGCATTTGACAATATTTTCATTATTGTTCTCATTGATAACTTTTTTTTTCCCAAATTTGTACTAATTTGATAGTCTTAAATTGGTTTTATTTTTTTATGGTGTTAAAAAATAAGAAATAACACTAAAAAATGAATGTAAATAATATTCATAAAAATACTTATCAAATGTTCTTATATATTAGATAAAAGTAGATGTGTCAAATGAGTCATGACATGTGGGCATGACCCGACATATGGTGACCCATCGAGCCACCTTATCATTTCGGACACAACACAAAAATGGAGCCCATGCCATGTTGGCACGATCAAATTTCATGTTAGCTCGACATGGTCCAATGACATGACTTTATGAATTGGGCTTGTTGGTTATGTTAGGACGAAATGGTCTGTGTCAAGTCAGCTCATTAGTGGTATGACACTGGTGGCTAGCTTGCCTAGTCCAAGTGTCTCGTGGGGAAAGGAGGGGGTGAAGATCCAACAATTGGCCTGCTGTTAGAGAAGGCAAATCCATGGCCAACCAAGTCCAAACACACTTTTAGACCATGTCGGGGCTGGCCTGACATGACTTTTGCATTGTGATTTGTGTAATGGCAGAGTTGTTCGACCTACTTTACACTTTTATATAATAATGATTGAGATAATCGACAAGTCATCTGCTACCATTAAAGTAAAAAAACAAAAACCAAGAATAATAAAACATCAATACCTCACGTCAATCTAATATGTACAAGTTGACAACTCAAAACTTGAAGGAAAAAAAAGATAAATTATGGCCTATTCAAGAGATTCGCAATGTTATCTATTGATTATTTTGCTATTTGAATGTATGAAGATTCTATCCTAAATATTCTTTCTCAGAAAATAGTAATATATCTTTATGTATTTCGTATGCTCGTAAAATATTTGATTTAAGATAATATGTTTTGCTGCTTCAATGACATAGTAAAGAGTAGTGGGATAAAATAGTACATATTTGATCTTCTCGTGCATATGCCGCATTAACTCACAAGCAATTATCATCGTCATTTTAAATTTTATCCTTATATTAGATCTCAATATGATTTTTTGCCTATACCTTTTTTCAGTTGACAAAGTTGCCTCCAAGAATAGAGAAAAATCTTATAATAGATCTCATCTTAGTGTATGTTTGCACTTAACTCAAAATCTTACTCATTTAATTTTATTAAGAGATTTTTATTTAGCCTAGGAGACATCATGCCCCTTAGGCTTAATAAATCACTACTCAAGCCAGATTGACATAAATCTGAGGGGAGGTTCTTTTCTTTCTTAATGTGGAAACAACAAGCCTTTCTCGACCATTGAGTATATAGCTCTCATAATATGTATCTCCAATTCATGCTATTGAATTATTGACTCAGGAATCAATACTCATTTTATATGTATTTCATTATATTTTTACTATATTTCATTTATGTTATTTAAATGTTGTGGTAACAATTGGTATTACTTTAAAAAATATTGAGTATGATAATAGTTAATTTAATTTTTTATTTCTTTCATGTATTTTATTTATTTTGGTTATTTAATTAGTTTTATTTATGTGAGTTGTCTTTCTATGCAAATTGATTTTGATTTTATTTTTTATCATTTTAATATTATTTAAGGATCAAAAGATTTTGAGAAAGATTTTTTTTAGAATTGAGAAATGAAGGCCATATATTTTCTTTTATATCGTAGGATCCCATGGTAGGTGTTTGAGGGTGTTGACCCATTTGCTTATATATTATAAACGTGGTTATTTATTATTGGTTAAATTGATATAATTTTATTCTATTTTTAAAGATATTTTTATCTCTAAGTTTGAATCTTGTTAGTTTGAAAATAAATCAATATCTTAGTTAGAAAACTATTATGAATTGGGGCTTATTTAATCTGATATATTTAAGATGTATTGGGACATAATTGACATGAGATCAGAGAGAATTATAATTATTTGATTATTTTCATCGATAACTAGTCATCATATAAATGAATATTTTTTTTTTCATATTAAATTACATTTATTTTTTATTTTTCAAATATTCTTTATAACACTATTATATAAATTTAATAAAAATATCAAAAAAATATCAAGTGATAAATGAATTAAAATATATATGAGATAAATTTAATATTTACTATATAAAGTGTAAGATTATATACCAGATTTTAAATACTAGCACCCTCACAAATCGAGATTGCTGAAATTAAAAAATAGATAATTGGTTTAGACAGCTCACACTCTCATGTATGGAAGGAATATTTTAAAATATATATGTGAGATAATTGGTTAAGTGCATTTTTTATAATGTTTCTTTTTAAATCTTGTATCATGATGAGAGATCATTTAACTTGTCTATTAATGAGAGTTTGTTATATCCTTGATCATTTTTCAAGATGAGAAAGTTGATACATAAGTCTTTTAGATGTTCCATTATTGGATATTCAAATATATAAAATAAATACAATTATATTTTATCAAAGTCTACTTAGATTTTTACGAGTGTTGATGTTATTTTTTTTTGAACACGACTCATTTTTTGTGATCTTAGGAGAATGAGAGTTCATATGTTAAATTTGGAATCATTATTTTTTATTACTCTTTAGTTATTTCATTTGGATTTTTAATTAGGAGAGAGAGTCACTCATCAGTAAATATTAATTTGTTGACTCGCATTAATATGATATTTTTATGAAATTATCATATGTACTAATAAATACAAATTAATTTACTTTTAGATAGAGCAAATTTTCTCAAAAGCAAAAATCTACTCTGAGGAATGACACAATAGCGCCTGAGTGTAGTTTAATTCAAGCTTGTGATGTGTCAAAGATTTAGAAATTTGATCATTCAGGACTTTGAATGTATACTAAGAGGTGCGGACTTACACAATCTGCTCATATTAGAGACATGCCTATAGATGAGTCAAATGTGCAATCAGTCTATTTGATTTTGATCTTTTGTTTGTAGTTTGGAGTGGTTAGATAAATTATACTTGGCACGTGATCATATAAGTATTGTCATACACATGTTTTCTCTATTCATTTACTTTTATAAATTGGTTCGATGGTACTAGGAATTTATGTTTCTTTGTGAGACATTATCTTACTTGATATAATGTTAGACCATATTTGAGAAGATATTATCCACTCAAATGTGTCTAGAGAGTGAGTATCATGATCGATAATAAAATTTGTTGTTAGTTGCAAAAATGTTTTTGCTCTGAAGACATGTCAAAATGGGAAAGTATATCATTTTAAGGGGAATAAGTTTACTTAGATATTTGTGAATTATCATAATAATTTTTTTTTGGTGGTCAAGATGATCTTATTATTAATTCTGATTTCATTGGTAGCATGTCATAAATGGAAGATATATTAGTTAGATGCAAGAAATATATTTTGTCAATGTAATTTTGAGGAGGTACATATAAAGTTGCATATGTGTTTCAAGCATCTTTGTGAAAAACAATATATATATTGTAGCAGATATTCAATGACCAAAGTAGTCTTGAGAGCTTGATCTATATTGTTTTAGCAAGTATTTACTTTACTCAAATTATACAAGTATGTTATAATCTTTTTAAATTTTTTTCAAGGAATTCTGATGATATAATAAATTTACTTATTATGGACATAGATAATATTTTGATAACTTGAGAGAATAACTTAGGAATCACTCATTCAATAAGTATCTTCAGTTATAATTTCAAATAAAAAAATTTGAGAGACTAATATATATTAAGTATAAAGGTGATCTATTTCTAAAGAAGGATTTTTATTTCATAGATGAGATATATGATTGATATTTTTTCATAAATTTGTTTCTTGTGTTGTGTTTCAAAATGTACCATTGATTTTAGTATATATTTCTTATTCAGTGTGATTCATGTTGACTTAACTATTAACATGAAAATGATATGAAAGATTAATTATGTACTATCTTATTAAATTTAGTTATACAAGTACATATGAAAGATCAACTTATTCTATCTTATTAAATCGATTTTATTCATTCAGTATAATTAGTTGCTTTCTAAATTTTATTAGACAAATTCACCCAAATGTAATTTTTTGTATTGAGATATATGAAGTCAATATATTTCAACAATTACTAGTATTTGTAGTTGAACTTTCAAATTTTAGATGAACAATAATTTGCACCGAAATGAGGTCTACGATATATTTTTATATTTTTATTGGTATTAATATTGTTATCTCATAGAAAAGTAAGAAATATTTGATTTTTCAAGATTCAATGCATTATCAAAACTCAAAATAATAATGAATACTATATGTGAGATACCTTCAATTCTAGGCCTATTTGAGGAGATTTAATATCCTCTAGTTTTTATTATTATTTTTTTTATTATGCTAATCAGACAATAAGATATATGGCTTTCAATCTTGTGTTTCATGACTATATAAAAATAATAAAATAAAAAAATGATTACTTCTTTTCTAAGGAGAAGATACATACTAAGTCTTGCTACAATTTATATTAAGATATTAGAGTATTTATCAATTTATATTTATTTCATTAAAGCTTGATATTTTGCACATTTACCCACTAGCTTGTAAATGTGTATTGTTGTTTGCAATTATTTATGTTATTTTATTTCTATATTGTGGATAAGAACATCTAATCTATGAAATATCTCAATCCGACTAGTCTCTCATTAAAGTGCTTGGTGGTTTGTATACATTTTATTATTCAAGAGATTATATGTTATTTTTACTTAGACTTGTTTCTCTATATTTATATCATTAAAGTTTAATATTCTGCACATTTACCCTCTAGCTTGTAAATGTGTATTATTGTTGACGATTATTTATTTTATTTTATTTCTACATTATGGGAAAGAACACCTAATCTATAGAATATTTTAATTCAACTAGTCTCTAATTTAAGTGCTTAGTTTGTATACAATTTATTATTCAAGAATTTATATGTTATTTTTATATTGACTTGTTTCTCTATATTTTGAAAAAGATTGTTGTGATTTAAAGGCACGTGAGGGAAGTTTATTATTTATATTTAGGAACTCAAACCCATAAGAAGGCTAGGTTGGGTTCTTGGTTCCTCTTTAATGTAGTGTGACCTTTGACTTGATGTTGGAGTTTTATTACTCATTCTGGTTACTTTTTTTTTGTTGGATTTCATAGCATTTTTGTTTAGTATGGTTCATTTGGTTTAGTTAAATTTGTTTAGTGATCATGTCTCAGTCGAAATGGTTTTATGACTTTTAGTCATATTTGGTGATTATCATCTTTCAATGATTGGGATGAGGTGTAAACTAATTAGTGGGTTAAATATTATCATAAAAATTATTTGATAAAAATTCTTTTCAATGGAGTTAATGGTTTGAGTTCTGTCCATGGTACTGTTTATCTCTATTGGGAATAATTGAGGTGCGTGCAATATAACATATACACCCATGATTAAAAAATTCATTAGAGAAGTATAAACTTATTAATCATATGCTGTAATCATTTCAATGTACAAGGAAACGAATAAAATATAATAATATAAAATGCAATAATCTCAACATCCTCTTGAAGCTAATGTGATATCTTGAATGATAAATTTATAGGAGAAAGTATTAATCTAAGATTCTTGTATAAATGTAGTAAGCACATCTGATAGCTGGTCTATGGTATGAATGTTATTATCAATTCCTAATGAAAATTTTATTATTATGTTTTTTGATTAAAGAAAAAACAATGTGTCAGACAATATGGATGTCATTAGAAGGGTGATAAGGAATGAACTACAAACTTGATATTTTTATATGTTGGTTCAAATAATCTTCTATTTCATAAAGTAGTGATTGTGTACTTTGTCTTCATGCTAGATTTTGAAAATAGTATTCTTATTTTTCTATGAGCTAAAAATATATTTAAAAAATCACTAAATTTATAATGAAACTCTTCTTTGAAATAGTTGATACCTAGCATAAATTTAATGAGCCAACTAATTGATTATTTTTTTGACTGCTAATAAAATTTCACATCTAAATGCCTTCATATATTTAGAATATGAAGATATGTGTGCATAAAAGTTTATCTAGGAAATAATGAATCATAATTTTTAAAAGCATAAGGATTCTTAAAGCACATAGGCTAATAATGTGCTTCATGCCACATGCTTTGCACAACCTTTTTTTTAGTATTGATAATAATTTAATATGATATGATTATTTTTACTCTTTACTCATTGGTCACAAGGATGTATTAGCAAATAATTCTACACATTTCAATACAATTAGGAAACTTATTATTTTATAAATATCAATAAATCATTAGATATAAATTGAAAATATCATTATTATTATTATTATTATCAATCAAGTCTTATCTTAACTACTTGAGATTGGTTGTAAGAATTTAATTTTTCTAATCAAAAAAAAAATTATCTCTCATAGCTTTCAATTTGGTCCATCTAATTTAAAGGTGTCAAACTGGCTCATTTTTTGGTGGTCCAATTGGGTCACCGTGCCATGCTCTAAATGTCTTGGTACAGTAATCATGCCATGTTAATTACTAGTACTACTAAAATTCATCGAATTACCAACTAATTATTTGGTCGCTAATTCGATGTTTTTTGGTTGGTAAACCAAATAGAGATCATTTACCGACCAAAATATTAGATCCTAATTTTGCTCGTCGCTAATTTTTTTACCGACAAAAAACCAGTCGGTCAGTAAATTACCCCCTACCATTTATCGACTCTCCACCAACAAATAATTACTGACTATATTCTAATAATTTTCCGACCAAACTAATTAGGTCGATATATTGGTCTCCAAATGGTTGGTAATTAATAATCATTTACAGATCATTCACCGACTAATAATTACTAACTAAATTTCAATTATTTTCCGACCAAAAGCAGTTGGTCGGTAAGTGGTTTTTAAAAGGTAGGTAATTACCGACCGACTAGAGACCATTTCCCGACAAATAAAATCCGACGTTATTCCGACCATTTTTCGACCAAAAGAATTAGGTCGGTAAATGTTTTCCAAATGGTCAGTAATTACTGACAATTTACATACAATTTACTGACAAATAATTTTCAATTATATTCCAACTATTTTCGACCAAAAGCATTAGGTCGGTAAATAGTCACAGAATGGTCGATAATAACTGAAAAAATTGTGACAAAAAACCGACGAAAATCTTTTAAAATCATTGGTCGGTAATTGATCTCCAAAAGTATTACCAACTATTTGATGATCTTTTATCGATCATTAATATTAAAAAATTTTGGTTAATTTTTGGTCGTAATTTTTTTTGTTTTGATGTAGTTGCTGCAGAAATAAATACAAATAACACAAAATATATCAAATTAACTTTTAGTTTTGATGCAGTTGCTGCAGAAACATATACAGATAACACAAAAAAATCCAATTAACTCTAGCAAACAATTATATGTACTGTATATATATATATTAAATATATCAAGTGAAAATAAAAAAATAAAATGTAAAATCAAAGTTTAAGGCATTGAAAAAAAATGTGTAGTACACTCAATTATCTAACATAGTTTCATAATCATTATGTTGTGACGTATCTGGTTCACATGGTGAGATGTCGGGTACCGGAGTAGAGCTGTCTCCTGCTGCTAGTCTTGATGCAGTTGTTACAGGTGTTGCTGTAGGTGATGGAGTAGATACTGTAACTGAAATATTATGCCTAACAATCCTAGGTAGATCATCAGGGTTGAACTGTAGTCCTCTTTCCTGAAATTTTTTTGTATACCAGTCAAAACGCATACGTAACTCATCCCTATCATCATCATAGTCGATCATGCATAGCTCGGTATCGGCCAACTAATATTGTATCACATTTCACATTGCGTCCTGAAGTTCCTCCATCATTGAGAATAAATTCCAAATTGGTCTTAAAAATTCAGCTTCATAATCTGGTTGTCTATGCGAGTATAATGATGATGTCGACGAACCGATGCTATAGATGAGCATATTCTCCTTGCTATCAACAGCCTGATACCAAATTTAATTCGTATCAACTTGTGGAGCTGATGAATGAGAACTACATGTTGCACCATCACATAAACCAGAAGTAGACTCGGAATACACTTGAGTCGCAGCAGCTAATATTTTTTTTTATATCTCGCCTAATAAAAATGTATGAAAAATATTTCAATTTATATTCAAACAAAAAAAAATTAATTTTTTTAATGAAACTTATATTTACTGACGAGATCTCTGAATGAAAGTCTGATCATCATGAGCTTTTGTGTATGTGTGTATTTGAATAAGTGAGGTGCACTGGGCTTTTTATCATCTTTGCATGTCTATAATTACACACTATACATACGTTAATTCTATTGAAAAAAAAATTCTTAAAGATAAATGAAATTTAGGTATAATTGAACACATTTCACAAAGTAATAAACATAAAAAGAATAAATTAAAAATAATATCAATGCTCGTTAGTGTTCACACATAGAGTGAGATCCACAAGTGTGTGTAGACATGCCACTACCTTCCCAGCCCGCTCTGAGCGATGATTGTCGCTCTGAGTGATGATTGCCACTTTGTTTATCACACCTCTTACTATAATTTGGATTTTTTCAATTGCTTCGCCACTCCTTAAAAACATGATCCAGGACACTCGAATATTTCTTTATTTTTCAATTATTTATCTTTGATCTCGTACACGATATCTTTATATCGATTGACAACATGTTTGTAGAATACACTTTTAGGTAGTAATATTTACCTTAAATTTTCTCTAAATCATTATTTGGTCTCTATGTGTGAGTGATTTTTAATTATGTCTATTAGGTTTAAATGACTTTCTGAAAATTATTCTTAGAACCCTAGAAATAGAACCAGACGGTTCTAACTTTGTCCTGTAACTAAAAATTTATTAGTAAGTAAGAAATACAATAATAAATTAATAAATTATTTGTTAAGTTTTATATTTTACGGATTATTAATTTTCGGATCAACCTGAGTAATTGAGAAAGTCTCGTCAGTAGGGTGCTTTTAGAAGATTTTCCAACATCTTCATTTTTTTCCTCATCTTCGTCATCTCCCTCTCATGTCTCTTGATCATTTATCAAAATCTCAGGATGATTATGTGGATTACTCAGTTGATGCTGCTGCTGCGGTACATTCACAACCTTCTCTATTTGCTGTAGTGTCTCATCCATTCATAACCATCTACATGTTTCGGGCATACCTGAGGCCGTGCTTCCTATACCATAACTGGTACGACCTTGTAACATGTTGTCTCTATCTCGTTCATATGCCATATTCGTAAAAAATACATAAGACATTGAAAATAAATAAAAATGATTAACGATTAAAATAACATAAAACTCACTGTCTATTAATTCTCATCAGAATCATTAAAATTTGGTTTATCTTCTTCTTCAGATGTAGTAACTTTATTTTCAAACTCCTATTCATCACTTGTTTCTTATTCATAATCAATTAAATTTTCATCAATATCTATATTCTCACTTGTATCTATCTCAGAAGATATGACTAAAAGGACGTTTTCATTCTCCACTACAACTTCGATTATAATATCATTTTCATCAATTTGAAAAGCTAGTTTTATAAAATCATTATTTGGTGATGCAAGGTTGTCAATTTGAGCCATTGCTTTGATCTTAAATATAGTTTTTCAATCCTTTCTAGGATCGGTCTGACCTGAATATTTACAATAATAAACCTGTTATGCTTGTACTGCTAAGAAAAATGTTCATACTTGTTGAATTTTTTTTATCGTACACATCGACAAGTTTATATCGAGGATGGACAATAATATCAAAATGTGGTGTTGTGTCGAACCATTCATATTTGAATAACAGTGTTTTTAACCAGAAGGGTTTCAAATTCTAACTCAATCACTTCGACTAGAGTCCCATAATAGTCATATTCGGTTTCATTATATACGGATCCTTTAATGTATGCCCCCGTATTGTCTGTTGCCCGGTAACTATCATACGATTTAGTGTGAAATCTAAAACCATTCACACAGTAACTGTTATATATTTTAACCTCTCTTAGGAGATCTCGTATTATACCTCGAAAATAATGATTAGAAATTTTATTTGTATGATTATGAAGATGTAATCAAAATTAAGTGGATTATTTAGATTACAAATATAATTTTTTATTAAAACAATACAATTATTTTGTAATTTTCACTATAAGTAAATAAATGTATTTTTTTAAAAAAATGATTGAAATTTTTACTCCATCATGGTATTGATAGCTTCATCATTCATGTTTGGAAATTCTTTATGTTTATCTGTAACAAAATCACTAAAAAAAATAAATTAGAAATAATTGATACATTGATAGGAAATAGTAAATTATAATGCTAAATATCTCATTTGACTATTAGGAAATATTTACTCAATGAATAATTAAACATTTGGATATTTTATTAGGACATATAGATGAGTTGCAATATATTCATAATTTACTAGATATTTTTTTTAGCACCAATTGCTTTACCCGGATGTTTGAAAATTTCAAATATATCATTATCTACATTGTCATAAAGATAAACCTCATTTTACTTTTCCTTAAGTGGAAGAGTTGGATCTCCTTCCTTGAAATAGAATTATTTGAATTTTGCAGCCTCATCCATAATATAACTTATTGATATAGAACCCTCAACCTGAGTCTTATTTATTATTATATGTTTTATTTTTCTCAAGCATCTACAAAAAGATTATTGAAATTTATAAGTCATTTTTGTGCATATATAAATATATACATAGGAAAAGAATTAGTTTAATGAATTAATATTATCTTTCTGGAGGATACATCCAACGATAATGGATATGACCAATAATCCTAGCTTCGTAAACCAAATACATTGGAAGATGTTTCATTGAGTCAAAAAAATTAGGAGGAAAGATTTTCTTAAGATTGCAATATGAATTTGTTTATCTAGATTTCTCAATTCCTCATTAATCAATGAAGAAGAAGTTAGTTGCTTGAAGAATAAAAAAATTTCAGTTATCGGCTCTTATATTCTATTAGGCAGGGATTCTTGAAGAGTAATTGGTAATAACTTTTACTTGAATACATGACAATCATGACTCTTTATGTCAAACATCTTAAATTTTTTTGCATCCACACATCTTCCTAGATTAAAGCATACCAATCTGGAAATCTAAGTTTTTTTTACCCACTCCAACATAATCTTCTTCTGTGATTTATTTAGAACAAATGATACATTAGAGTATTTATTGGTGACAATATTTTTTGTAAATTGAGGATAATAATATTTATTCAACTTATCTCTTGACTTGTAAGTGTTTTTAGTTTTCTCTAGATTGTTAAATATTATATTGAAAATATTGTCAAACATATTCTTCTCGATATGTATAACATCGAGATTGTGCCTGAGAAAGTGTTCATGCTAGTAGGGAAAATCCTAGAAAATACTTCTATTATTTTACTCACAAGTCTTTGATATAGTTGTATTCACAATCTCAGCATCAACATCTATCACTTTTCTTAAGTCCCTGTTATTTAATTCATGCAGAATTTCATTCCCTATTCTAACCCCCACGAATTCTTTAGTAATTTTTTTATTCATAATGAAGTCTTTGGTGTTACGTTGATATGGATGATTAATGAGCAAAAATTTTTGATGGTTGTCGAACCATGACTGTTTTCCGCTCTTAATTAATCTAAAAGTATCAAAATCTTTCATCCAATTCAGACATTCCAACATACTAGTTATACTCCACCAAGACATCATAGAATACGCTGGAAAGTCATTTATGGTGCACATGAGGGTAGCACACATTTGGAAATTTTGTTGTTTGGAATTATCATAAGTCTGAACTCTAACACATCAAAGACTTTTCAACTCTACTATCAATGGCTGCAAAAAAATATTTAATTTTTCCTTTGCATTTGTATGCTCCGGTACTAAAAAAGTTAAATATAAATTTCTCTTTCAATCATAAGTTTGGAGGCAAATTATACGGCGTCACCACCATTTGCCACACAGAATATTGATGTCCAGATTGATCAAACGACAGAAAATCATCACCAAATAAACCTAGCCTGACATTTCAAACTTCAGAAAAAAAATCAGAAAAACACACATCAAATTGTTTCCAAGCAGGGGCATCAGAAGGGTGACACATCTTACCATCCTTCATATGATGCTCTGAATACCACCTCATTTCATTAGCTGTTGCGATTGATGCATACAATCAATGCAACCTAGGTGTTATTAGAAAAAAATGCATTTTTTATATGACACCTTTAACTTATGTATATACAAGGAAGCACGGACATGGCTCCCTACAGCCGTGTCCACGTGTCCGATACCTGGACACGTGGACACGGCACAGATACGTGTCCGATACACCACGTGTCCCACATATTTTACAGCTGTTAAGGTCACTGTCATCACCCCAATATATCATATATTTGTTCACACAACAATGAATGACCTGTACGGATAATCTCAATCCACTAACTAACTTATTCGTACTATAAATTTCCAATGTCATCAGATTATCTTGTGGCAACACTTTTTAAATAAAATTAGAAATATCTTCAATCTCTGCCTGCGAACACCTATGTCTGCACTTTATTTCTAACATCTTTATAAATGCAGAAAGTTGAGTATGCTTATAATTTGTAAAAAAAAAATTACTGGCTACAAACTATAAACTTGTGGAGAATTATTTCAGAAGAGAGACCTCTTCTTTCAATTTTATATTTTTACAAGTAATACAATGATTTATTTATAGGTTGTAGTCAGTCCTTCTAAAATTAAAAATTAAAAACCATTATCACCCACAAGAGTAATTGTTGACTCTTGACATTTTATATTTCGTACTAAAAATGGATATTTAATGTTTATTCAACATGACTTTTCCATAAACTTAAATGTTTTTAGTATCTTTCATGCCGAACAATCTTTTGCAGTTGTCAAGTAGTATCGTAGGTACTGGTTTTCTGAAGATATCCGCGACTTGGTCCCGATTTATCACGTGTACTAATTTTATATTTTCTTCTTTCACTTGATCTCGAATGAAGTGAAAGCGAACGTTAATATGTTTGCTTCTCTCATGATTTATCGGGTTCTTGCTCAACTCAATTACTGATTTGTTGTCAACTCGTATCTCAGTCACACCGAGTTGTTGCTCTATCTTGCCCAACAAATTTCTGAGCCATATCACATGACGTACACACAAAGATGCTACCACATATTTAGTTTCACATATCGAGATTGTCACGATTGATTGTTTCTTTGAAAGCTAAGTAAATGCTGTGTCACCCATAAAAAATATATAATTTGACTTCCTTTTCCGATCGTCCACGTCTCTGCACCAATCATTGTCGGAGTATTCAACCATCTTGTAATATGTCGTATTTGTATAGAATAAGCCGAGTGACACTGTTCCTTTGATGTATCGTAGGATTCGCTTCAATACCTTTTAATGTGAATAAACTAGCTCCCCCATTAACTGACTTACAATACCGACACTTAATGCAAAGTTCGGTCTTGTGCATGTGAGATAATGAAGACTTCCCACTAAACTCAGGTATTAGCTTGCGTCAACTCGTTTTCCTCCATCAAACTTAGAGAGTTTTGCACCCAGGTCCATTGGTGATGAAACCGGATTGCAAGACTCCATATTGTACCTCTTCAAAATCTCTTTTGTATATGTCTCCTGGAAAAAAACTTCATCAAACTCAAATCTGTCATCTCGAATTTATGTGTCTTTGTGCTATTGACCTTTTGTTTCCTGTCATTATTATTCTCCATAAAAATGAGATTATCAACATAAAGAGCAACAAATAACATATTACCTCAACTCTTCTTCACATAAATGACATGTTCTTAGGGACATTGCTCGAACCTGTTCTCTCTGAAGTATATATCTATATGAGTATTCTACGCCCGCAATGTTTGCTTCAACCCGTAAAGTATCTTCTTTAATTTCAACATCTTATTTTCTTCTCCGATTTTTATCTACCCGGGTGGTTCTTTACTATAAATTTCTTCTTAATGCACATCATTCAGGAATGCCGACTAGATATTCATTTACAATATCGGCTATTTGAATTGAGTTGCTTATGAAATGAGTAATCTGATTGTCTCCATTCTTGTAACAGGAGCAAATACCTCGTTATAGTCGATTCCCACCTTTTACTAGTACCCATTTGCTACAAGTCTCATCTTATATCATTCTATCTCCTATTGAGTATTCATCTTTCTCTTAAATACCCACTTGACATTAATGAGCTGAGTTTCTTTTGACAATTCTGCTAATTCTCGTGTGTTGTGATCTATTGCTTTAATCTTTTCACCCATGATAGTTTGTCACTTCTTGTCTTGCACCGCCTGTTCAAAATTTATATTCTTGGAATCCACCAAAAGACATACAAAGTGTACCCCATTTTTCAAATCATTCAAATATTGTAAATTTCCTATTTTAGGTTGTCATGGTTCATCTTCATTATCAATAGTTTCAAAAATTTTCAGTATGGTTGTTGGTATAATAGTTGATGATTCTTTAACTTTGATGATATCCTCTGTTATTTTATTTCAATTACATTCATTTGTTTCATGAATTCGTACACATAGTTATGAAAGGCGCGCCTGAAGGTGCCTAAAGCTCAGGCGCCACCACTCCCGGGAAAAACGCCTCACTTCAGGCGAGGCGTAGGCGGGTGAGGCACAGTGGGCAAGGAAGCACGGACACTGCACAGATACATGTTTGATATGCCAATTTGCGTATCATTGATAAATTCGTATCCGATACGTCATGTGGCGTATCGAACAGTGGTGTATCGGACGTTCAGTGGGCGGCAGAGGGCAGGCACGATTTGAGGTGGGGAGGTAGGGGACGAGCGCGAATTGAGGGGGGAGGCAAGGGGACAGGCGCGAATTGAGGGGGAGGGAGGCAGTGGACTGGCGGGAATTGAGGGGGAGGCAGGCGGGAATTGAGGGGGAGGAGGCATGGGCGAGTAGGAATTGAGGGGAAGGCAGGCGGACAGGAATTGAGGGGGAAGGCAGGCGGGCGGTAAAATAAAATATTTTAATAAAATAAAATAAAATATTTTTATTTTATAAAATAAAAAATATATTTTTATATAATATAAGATAATTTTAAAATATTATTATATAAAATAAAATAATTATAAATATTATGTTATAAAATAAAATAAAATACAATATTTTTATTTTATAAAATAAAAATATATTTATTTATTTTATAAACTAAAATATTTTAATTTAATTTAATTTATTTTATTTTATAAAATACCTAATATTTATAAAGAAAATAATTTTTATTTTAAATTTTTTTTTATCATGACGTATTCTAGCCGTATCCGTATTTTAGTTTTTTAGAATTTACCGTGTCCTCGTATATTGCCGTGTCATATCCTCGTGTTCGTTTCCGTGTCCGTGCTAAACCAAGCAAAACACAAACACTAAAATCAAAGTCAAGACCATCTAGTTCTAAACATACTCCTATTCTTGCTTTGATTGATGAAGATGAAGAGATGATCTATTCATCGAGAGAGGAAGATGAAGAAGAGGGAGTGTGAAAGATTGATGATGGGGATGATATTGATGAAGACTTTCTTGATTTAGATTTAGATGTAGATACATGAGTGTTTATTTTGTTTTAGAATTTTGAATATTTCTTATTTTGTTTTGAAATTTTGAATGTTTGGATGATAAGAGCATTATTAATATTTGATTTTTATTTTTGATGTTCTTTAGTTTATTATTAGATGAAAATTAAAGACTATTTTTAGTAAAATATATAATTTTTATGTGTATTAGGTTGGATGCACCTCAAATAAAAAAGCCCGCGCCTCAAGTGCGCCTTGCACCTTTAGGCCCCAAAAGGCTTTTGCGCCTCAGTGCGCCTTGCGCCTTAAATAATTATGTTCGTACATCACGGCTCATTAGAATCTCATTACTTATCGGATCGAATAGTTTGTATCCTTTTATTTTTTCAACATAACCAATAAAAATATATCTTGTATTTTTGTCTTGAGCTTTGTTTTTTGTTGATCTGGTACCTGTGCGTAGGCCAAATTGCCGAATACTTTTGAGATAATAGACAATTGGTTTTTGTCCGCTCTATGTCTCTTGTAGTGTTTGATCATACAACTTCGCATGTGAATACTGATTTTGAACATAGACGGCATATTGTACGGCTTACACTCAAAATTCCTTCGGTATTTTCTTGCTTTTGAGCATTGATCGAACCATGTTAAGAATGATTCGTTTCTTTCTCTCGACTACATCATTTTGCTGTGGAGAGTACGGTGTGGTTAGAAATCATCTTATGTCTTGCTCCTCATAATATTTCATGAAAATCATCGAAGTGTACTCGTCACCTCTATCGGATCGTATAGATTTGATGTATCTACCATTTGCCTTTTTCACCAGGACTTTAATTTTTTGAACAACTCGAATATCTTGGATCTTTTTTTCAGAAAATAAACATAAGTTTTTCATGAGAAATCATCAATAAAAGAAATAAAATACTTTTTGTCGCTGAAAGATTCAGGGGTGATTGGTCCACATATGGCGGAATGAATCAACTCGAGAGATTGCTTAGCCTAATATTTTGTTTTTTTTTTGAAATGATATTCTCACATTTTTTCGAGCACATATTCTTCTCAAAATTTTTCTTCATATTTCATGTTCGGTAGTCTGTGCATCATATTCTTCTTTGCCAATTTGTTTAGGCCTTCATGATGTAGGTGACCAAAATAGAGATGCCAAAGTGACACTTTGTCTTCTACACAGACTTACAGAATTTTTTTCTCGTACACTTCTCAAATTCAGTTTGTATATTTGATTTCTTCCCATTTTAATTTGAGCGATTGAATGCCATTGCTTGTCTTTTAATAGTAATATCCGATCTTTCATAAAAAATGAATAATATTTCTCCATGAGTTGTCTCATACTTAAAATGGTGTGCTTGAGGTCTGATACATAATACACATCTTGGATTGACCCAACAAAATCATCTTTTTGTAAATAATAAATCGTACATTGGTCTTTAATCTCAACCTTCGAGCCATCTCCAAATTATATAAATACACATTCAATATTTTGCATCTCTTTGAAATAATGTTCATGCCCACACATATGGTTGCTTGCTGCTGTGTCGAGGTACTACACCGTGTCGTTGTCAGTGTTGACTTTGTTATATGCCATTAAGAGAAAATCTCTTTTCACCTCATCTTCTGTGGCTAGGCTGGTTGTCTCTTTCTTCTTTTCCTCGACGCGATATTCTTTTGCAAAATGCCTCGTCTTTCCACATTTCTAATACTTATCAGAATTGCAATTCTTTGCACGGTGGCCATATTTGTCATACTTGTAGCACTCGATATTGTAATAATTTGATCGACCACCTCTTCCACGATCACCTCCTCTCCCACGCCAATTTTATTGATTTGATTATCCCTTCTCCTCATTATTTTCTTCTTGACCGTGATTTTTCCCACCACGACTATTTTCTCGACCATCACGGTCAAGTCATTTACCTTGAAAATTTTGAGAATAGAATATATTTTTTTCATTGATCGATGCTTTGCTTCGAAGTATCTGCTTAAGTGTCTTCTTCTCATTCTTCATACGATATTCATGTGCAATTAGGGAATCGACAAGCTCATCAATTGTGAACGTTGTTTGATCCTTTAATTTTTCTTTGACACATACCACATTCTCGAAATTAATGGTTAACGACCTTAGAATTTTCTCCATGACCCACACATCGAACAATTTTTTTTCATCTCGGTTGAGTTGATTCACCACGGTTTGAACACGCGTGGTGTAATCGGACACACCTTCTGACTTATTCTTTATGGATTCCAATTTGTTGCGAAAAGTTTGAAGGCGAACTTGTTTAACTTGGTCGGCTCCTTTCTACGCAGTCTCTAAGATGTTCTATGCTTCTTTTGAAGTTTTTGCACTCGTAATTTTCTCAAAGCATGACTCATCAACTACTCAGAACAGCATGTACAATGGTGTCTTATCTTTTGATTGTGTTTCTTTCAATATCTTATTTTGAGACGTCGTATAGCCTGTGATAAATTCTGGTTCTTCGAAACCTTCTCGAACTATCTCTCGACAATCCACAGAACTAAAAAGAGCTTTTATTTTTATGCTTCAATTCTCGTAGTTCACCATCATTAATCAGGACAGTGACACATTATTGATTATACTTCTCATCTTCTCTGATACCAATTTGTAATAAAAAAAATTACTAGCTACAAACTATGGACTTGTGGAGAATTTTTTCTGAAGAGAGACATTTTTTTTCAATTCTATATTTTTATAAGTAATATAATGATTTATTTATAGGTTGTTGTATGCCATTTTAAACTGAAAATTAAAAACCATTATGACCCGTATGAGTAACTGTTGACTCTTGACATTTCATTTTCCGCACTAAAAATTGATATTTAATGTAATTCAACAAAATTTTTCTCATATACGGCTCTATCTCCAGCCCTAATCATGTCATAGAAATTCTTTGCCTCTGTATTAGGTTCCTCATTCGGGTTGAACTTGGGACCTGTGGCATAAAAAATTATTTTATGGTATGTAGTGTGATTAATATTATTCGAGAGCATCTGATCAGTTTCACTTACTGACACTAGAGGTGTCAACAGGGCCGGCCTGACACGGTTCGGGAAAATCTCGGGCCCATGCCGTGCCTGGACCGACACTGTTCGGTGCTAGTGGCATGGCACACTGGCACAGGTTCGTCCCGTGTCGGGTGTCCCCCGAGGCCCGACCGACCCCCTTGCTTGGTCCCCCCCCTCTAATGTGAAAAAAAAATTAATAAAAAAATTAAATTTCAGCCGTTGGAACTCGCCTCTAATGAAATAGCCCTCATGATTCTGCCCCCTAAAAAATTCAAAAAAAATTACTTTTTTTTTAAAATTACTTTTTTTAATTTATAAATTCCATCTCCCTTCTCTTTAACATTTATGTTTTTCATAAATATTTTTTCTCTCAAATTGCTCATTTTCTCTCTCAAAATTCTTGCTCATCTGTCTCAGAATTTCAGTATTTAGCTTGAATTTTCGGGAATCTCAACTTGAGTTTTGAACTTTGAGCTTGACTGTGGTGTACCGTGCACGTGACCCACCTCACTGTTTTTACCGGGTAATTTATTTTAAGTTTTTTTAACTCTTTCTAGACCAAAAATAGAAAATATTAAAATCAGTCTTCTAATCTCTAAATAACTATTCTGAATAATAAAAATCCTAAAAAATGACAAATACTAATGAAACATATTTAAATTTAGAAAATGAAAATATTACACAGAGGTCTGAGACTGCTGAAACTTTGGATTCTCCAGTCGTCTCAATCCAAACTTCTACTAAACAAAAAACTAGGAGGACTTCTATAGTTTGGACTTATTTTAATATAATAAAGCAAAAAATGTTAGGGGTGAGGAACAAGAAATGACACAGTGTAAATATTGTATGAGTATTTTTACATGTAAGAGTTCGTTTGGGACTCGGCACCTTAAGAGGCATGTCGAATTATATACAAAAAAATATTGTCCATTAGATCCTAGGCAAACCAACTTGGCACTGCATTTTTTGAGACTGGATCGAGTTCAGTCTCAAAGTTTACTCCCTTCATATATTTCAGCGTGTTAGGTAGGGACGACATGACCAGACTTATCAAATTGATGGGTCTTCCGATCAGATTTTCGGAAGATCCAAGGGTAGTGCGCATAATGCTGACATATTTTTAGTCTGCTTATCGTATGATTACTAGGTCCACATCTAGGAATGACATACTAAAGATATATAAGTTAGAAAAACAAAAAAATAATTAATGAATTTATGACATATAGTGCCGTGGTGTTTGTGACGTCCGATATCTGTACAAGTCACAATGAATCATCTTATGTATCTCACCAGCCACTATGTAGATTCTAACTGGACTATTAATAAAAAAATTTTAGGATTCTCTGAGATTCTTTATCCTCATGATGACCCGACTATTTTTTGAGTGTATGATAAAAATCTTTAGGGAATATAAAATTCAAAATATAATTTTTAGTGTCATATTGATAACGCATCTAATAATGGAGTAGCGATCAACATGTTTGTTAGGAATATTAGAGATGCATCACTAGGAGAGATTTTTCATGTCGGATACATGTGTCACGTGATTAACCTGATTGTTCAAGCTGGTATGAAGGTGTGTTCCCTTACATTGGATAATATACGTAATGCACTAAAATATATTCGCACTCCTCGCAGACAACAAGAGTTTGATAGTCTCAGTTTGTCTGCGAATCTTAAGAAGAAGAAATTCCAATCGGATGTGAAACATCGTTGGAATTACACGTAGCTGATGTTAGAATCATGTCTTAGATACGAACACGTGATATCCGACCACGTCAATAGTAAGAGTGACGAACTTATTATTGACGACACTGATTGGGCTTTGAAATTCCTGAAGATTTTTTATGACACGACGAACAACTGTTCGTCGGTTTATACGGCCACTACTTGCATATGTACTCCGGTGCATATGCAACATTAGTAGCATGTTTAGGAAGTATCGAGCTGACCCGACACTTAGCCATATGGTTGCAGAGATGGAAACTAAGTACTTGAAGTACTGGTCCACTGTTCCATCTCTTTATTGTCTCGCTGCATGCATATACCCTAGGGTTAATGTGGAAGGGGTAGAAAACACACAGACGTATATTTCCTCGTGCCTGAACCTAGAAGAGCCACCTGAAGGGTTCATTCACGAGAAGTTGACTGACTTGTTCACATGCTACGATACTAGGTATAGTGGTGGTGAGACTGTGATTACATACATTGATACCTTGTTCAAAGATGATGATTTTTTCATTCAGCTAGCGAGGGGGAAACGTAGGGGTGGATCATTACATAAGAGTGAGCTTTCTCAGTACTTAGATATCGATTACTGCTCAATCCTATCAGATTCTGATACTAAGCATCTTGATATATTACTCTGGTGAAAATCATATGAGTCCACCTTTCCTGTGCTATCGAGGATGACACGGGATCTACTGACTCCTCCGGTGTCGAGCGTAGCATCAAAGTCTGTTTTTTCTGTTGTAGTTAACGTGATTTTGGATAAGTGATCGAGATTTTATCCAGATATTGTTGATGCATTGGCTTGTTTGAATGATTGAAATAATTCGAGGTTTTGCATCCATGATCGTGCTGGAGCTGGGACTGGGACCGGGACTGCAGCCGCATCCACTGTGATAGCGGATGAGTTGATTGCTGATGATGATGATACATATGATACTGATCTTGATGTTGTGGCTGATGATACTCATGATATGCCGATTGACGATTGATGATGATTTACTATTTTTTGATTTTGATGTTTTATTTTTTATTGATTGTACGTTTTATTTATACGTTATGTTGAAACTGTAATTTGTTTAGTTTGGACATTCGGTATCAAATAGCTGATTGGTCATTTTTCATTTGAGTTGCTTATGTTTTTTTTTAATTTTTATTTTTTTAAATAAATTCTATTGATTTATTTATTTTTTTGTTTTAATTTTTTATTTACAAATTTATAACTATATTATATAATTCTAATAAATTTTAAACTAATTTTATATTAAATTATAAAAAAAATTGTAAACTTTGTTATTTTAATAAAATTTAACATTTTTCATATTATGAATATATAAGATTATACATTATCTAAAATTTTATATATACTTTAATAATTTATATAAATAAAATAAAAATAAAAAAAATTAAAAAAAAAAATTTTTTTACTGGATCGAACTGCCTGGCCTGGGTCGAGCGGGCCCGGCACGGCCTAGCCGTGCCTGTGGGCCGTGCCGGGCCCGACTTTTTTAAACATTGCCGGGCCTGTCCGGCACGAAAGCATGCACATGTTCAAAAAAAACTGGCCGGGCCATCTCATCCTGGCTTAGCCCGCCCCGGCTCAGCTCGGCCCGTTTGACACCTCTAATTGACACCCGTACTTAACTCGAACATCTCTGGTGGACTTGCTTCTCACCATGACATATCCAAACATATTAATCCGTCACAAATCTATTTCTATACAAATGTATCTTCACAGTATTAATATTCAAAAATTTTTTATTTTGATATTTAACTAAAGTGAAAGGACATCTTATATCTGTATCATCATTCATACATTTTGGATGTCTAAGAGCAAACTCAACAAATTCAACTTTATCCCACCATTCACTATCGTCTTCCATAACTAGTTAAATAAAAATTAATTTATTTAAAAAAATAATTCTCTAATTATAGTTATATATAATTATATATATATATATATATATATATATATATATATATATATTTAAATATACAAATATTTATTTATAGTTATACACATAGATTAAAATAATGTTGTATGTTATTATACATGTAATTATAAATATAGTTACTTTTGGATATATATATAGTTACACATAGTTAATCATATATATATATATCTAGGTTATATATTTCTTCATTTAATTTTATATATTAATAAATATAGTACTGCATAGGAATATATATAGTAAAATATTTTTTTATATACTACTATATACAAATATATATTAAATATAAGCTGTAAATTTAATATTTAAATATAATTATGCATAAAACTTTTTATGTTATACATATAACTAAGATACACTTTTTTATAGTCATGTATTATTTTACATATAATATATATAGTTATAAATGGTTATATATAATTAAACATATAGGTATATATAAATATATTCATACAAATAGTTATAAGTAGTTATACATAAATATATACAATGTTATAAACAAATATTTTGTTTAATTATATGAATACATATATGTATATATAGTTACAAATATATTTATATATAATTATATAGACATATATTTAGTTATATAAATATTTATATATAGTTATACACATAATTTAACATAATGTTGTTTGTCGTTATACATGCAATTATAAATATAGTTACATGTGATTATACATATAATTACACATAGTTAAAACGTATATTTATACATGTAAGTTTATATATTTGTTCATTTAATTTTATATATTTATACATATAGTATTGTATATGTATAAATATAGTAAAATATTTTTTTATAACTGCTATATACAAATATATATTAAATATAAGCTATAAATTTAATATTTAAATATAATTATGCATAAATTTTTATTGTTATACATTTAGTAAGATACAATTAAATTTAGTTATATATTATTTTACATATAATATATATAGTTAAAAATAGTTATATATAATTAAACATATAGTTATATATAGATATATTTATACATGTAGTTATAAGTAGTTATACATAAATATATACAACATTATAAACAAATATTTTTATTTAATTATATGAATACATATCTGTATATAAAGTTACAAATATAGTTATATTTTATTATATAGAGTGTTATATAGTTATACAAATATTTATATATAGTTATACATATATAGTTATAAATATGTATGTAGTTAAAGATATAATTATATATATAACATTTATATAGTTATCCATCTAGTAAAATATAATTATATATAATTATATAGAATTATACATATAGTTATATATTATTATATAATTAAAAAATTAGTTATGTAAAGTTATAAATATAGTTATAAAAATAGTTTACTTTATAATAAATATAGTTATAAATATTTTTATATAAACTGACATATGATTATATAATTAAACATGTGTATCTATATAATATTTGTGAATAAAATATTTTTAATAAATGTTATTTAAATATTATTATTTTTATATGTAACACTTTTATAAATAATATATAGTATATATATCACATTTATAAAAATATTATAAATATTTTATATTTATATAAAAAATAATATGTATTATATATTTTACAAAATTGTATAATTATTTAAAGTTCTATAAGTGTTATATAAAAAATTATATAAATGGATAGTTTAATATAAATGTTGTATAGATATTTATAAATATTAATACATATGTATACATATATATATATATATATATATATATATATATATATATATATATATATAACATTACATGTTTATATAAACATATCAATGTCTATTTATAATCTAATATGTTTATATATATATTAAAGTATAGACATTTATACATAATGTCTTACTTTTATATAAATGTATAAAAGTTTATATATACTGTTATAAATTTTTAAGATTAACATTATATAAAGTTTGATTTAATATTAATCATTATATATATTATAGATATTTATACATAATATCATATGATTACATAAATATAAACTATTAACATTAAGATTATTCGGATGCAAATATTCTATAATTGTAATCAAAATTAATAAAACCCCAAAATCTAAACAGTATAAGAACAAAGATTAAACTGCAAAAATTATATTTTAATTAATTATGTCGAGTTAAAATCATGTTAGATTAAATGAAATTGAAACAAAAATGAAAAAAATTTGGAGGAGAAATAAAAAAAACCTAATACCTGATTATATTGAAAAAACAAAAATCTAATATTCTATATATAATTCTGAGATACTGAGATATGTATAAGCATTTTGAAGGAAAAGAACAAAGAAAAACTTACCTAGATTTAGAAGAAGAGAACATATTTTATCGAATTTATGCTTGCAGTTGCCTCTGTTTCGAAAAATGGAGTTTCGAATGAATGTAGGTGTTAATGACTTAGAAAATTAATTTTAAATTAAAAAATTAAAACCATGTATTACCGACCAAAATTATGGTCCGTAAAAGGTCGGTAAGAACAAAGTTATAAGTATTTGGAAGTCCACTTATTCGATCAATTTTAATGGTAATATATTTTTGGTCGTTAAATAGTCGATAATTTGTCGATAATTTTAATTCGCTAATTCTATCATAATTTACAGATTAATTTCCGACCAAAAATATTTGATCGCTAGGTATGGTCAGTGTTTTGTGGTGAAATGGTCAGTAATTACCGATCTAAATATTCGGTCTAAGTTTGGTCGGTAATTACGACATTATAAATATATTGGATAATCACTTTACCGGCCATTATTAATAGTTATATATTTCTGATCGTTAAATGGTCGGTAATCTTTTGATAATATTTTTTGCTAATTCCCTCTTAATTTTCAGACCATATTCCAGACCAAATATATTTGGTCGGTAATATATGTTCGGTAGTTGATCGGAAATTTATTTGGAAATATTTTTTTTTTCGATGTTTCTCTTTAGATCTCTAAATTGGTTGTGAATTGATCAGTAATTACCGGCCTATATATTTAATCGGTAAATGTCGGTAAGTACGAAGTTTTAAATAATTTGAAAATCACTCTACCGATCAATATTCAATGGTAATATATTTTTAGTCGTTAAATGAACAGTAATTTATTGGATAATCACTTTACAAACTGATTTCCGACAAAAAATATTTGGTCGGTAATTATAATCGGTCTTTGATCGGAAATTTGGTCAGAAATTTTTTTTTTCAATATCATTTATTGGTCTTTAAATTGTCGTGATTTGGATAATAATTACCGACCAAATTTTTAGGTCGGTAATTTGGTCTGTATTTTTGTAATTTTTAGTAGTGTAGGCACGACACAACTTGATAACTTCCATCCTGGCTCATTCTTGGTTTGTGTCGAGTCATGCCTAGACTTGCCAGGTTGGCCTGGGTCGGGCCGGTTCGTACCCTAGTTTTTCAGCTAAACTTTTTAAAAAAATTAGAGGTGCCAAACGGGCCATGCCGGTGGCTCGGCATGGGTTTAGGTTATCCAATCGTGCTACCGTATCGGGTTAGGCACGACACGGTTACTGTATTGTGCCGTGCCTGACACGAGATGGTTTCTTTAGGCTAGGTCCGACGCGGCTGGTTTTTTGTCCTGCTGGATCAAGCCCTTATGGGCCAGAACAGGCACGTACGGGCTGGTTAAAGAAATAATTTTTTTTTAATTTTTTTAATTTTTTTAATTTTTTTAATTATAATATTTATGTAATAATAAAATATAAATTAGATAATATTTAAAAATATTTAAATAATAAATTATAAATATTTGTATAGTTATAAAGTTTATTTTTTTATATTATTTGTATTAATTATGTATTAATTAGATTAATAGATTATAATTTATTGAAATTAAATTTTAAGTTTTTTAATTAAATTCTTAAACATAAAAATAAATTAAACACAAAATTACTTTAACAAAATTGATAAAGTTACAAAGCCACACGCTCAAACCAAAGAAAATACATTGCAAATAAAAATGAGTACAAAATATCAAAATTAAAAATTTAAAATCAAGCATAACTCATAAGTATAAGCATAACTGTAACATAAGTGTCGTTGGCGTGTCGCACTCCTGTAATCGTCAATCATCAGGCATCAAGCGACAACCTTATCAATTGTTTATCGTTGTATTATTATCATCCTCAAATTAAATATCAAAATCACTATCATATGAATTATTATCATCAATCAACTCATTTGCTTTCGTTGTAGTCTCAGTCATAGCACGATCCTCGATGCTAAAGATTGTATCCTCTTACTCTTTCATACATGCTAAAGTCTCTATAATATCTAGACATAATCTCGATCTTTTATCCAAAATCATATTCACAGTAACTGAAAAAGTAGACTGATGTTATGCTTGTCGCTGGAAGAGTCAGTACATTCTATCATTTTAGATAGTATCAGAAAGGTAAACTCGTATGATTTTCATCACTGTAATATAACAAGATTCTTAATATCTGAATGTGATATGATTAAGTAGTAATCGGTATCTAAGTATCGAGACATCTCACTCCTATTTGATGCTCTATCCTGTCGTTTTCCCCTCGTCAACTGAATGGAAAATTCATCATCTCTGAATATTATATCTATGTCCGTACTCACAACTTATGTTGCACGGATACGGATACGGACACGGGGATACGACACGTCAGGATACGGGGACACTACAAATTCTAAAAAACTAGGATACGGATACGGCTAGGATACGTCATGATAAAAAAAAATAAAATTATAAATAAAAATTATTAATTATAAATATTAGGTATTTTAAAATAATTTAAAATACTATATTTTTAAATAATTTAAAATTCTGTATTTTAAAATAATGTAAAAAAAATTTAAACCCTCTAACACCTTCCCCCTTCCGATACAGATTCCAAAACTTCCTATTCCCTTTATAGAATTAGGTTACCTTAGGTACTGTCGGCGCCTCGGCGGTGTGTTCCTCCCCTCCCCGTTTGACGCAATGACAATTGATAACTATTTCCCACAATCGGCTTGTCGACAACTCACTGTCAGTGGTGTGCTCCTCAATTTTGTTGGAGATATAGGAGTAATCGTTAATATATAGTGTATTTCCGATGCGTTAGAATCGAAAAAACACGTCGGTTGGTAAATGACGCGTCTGTTGTTAACGACGACTGTTTCCGAACAACACGTCGGATACGTCTCCGACCCGTGTCGCATTGTCCACGTGTCGGATACGTGGACACGACAGTTCCTAGGCGTATCCGTGCAACATAGCTCACAGCCTTACTACCACCACCACCATATCTATTATCGTATTATATGAAACAGTCAGTTAACTTCTCGTAAATGAACATTTCAGGTGGGTTTTCTAGGTTCATGTACGAGGAAATGTAAGTTAAAATATTATCTTTTCTTTTCACTTTAACCCTATGGTTCTTGCATGTAGCGAAACAATAAAGAGATGAGTTGGTGGATCAATACTTAAGTACTTGATTTTTAGCTATGTAACTAGAGGTGTCAAATGGGCATGTCCGGCATGGAACGACCTGGTTTTAGGCTGTCCAACCGAGCTATCGTGTCGGGCTAGGCCCAACATGGACCCACGGCCAAAAACCACCCGATTCGGCTCGGTTTGAGTCGGACAAAACTTTAATTTTTTTTAAAAATTAGGGTTTCGACGGCATGCCACCGTGCCGCCGCGTGTCTTTGTCCTTTTGGGGCTCAGTGAGCCTCGCCTCTCGGGCATCGGCTCGTATTGGCCATGTTCGGTGTGTGGTCACGTGTTGTGTTGAGTGTAATGCAAGTGGCTAAGTGTAATGCATATGTGCTAAACATATGGCTAAGTGTTGGGCCAGCTTGATATTTACTAAATATGTTACTAATATTGCATATGTATCTGAGTATAATGCAAGTCGTGGGAGTATAACCCGACAAACACATGTTCGTCGTGTCATGAAAATCTTCAGGAATTTTAAAAATAAAATTATTAATGCCTAATTAGTATCGTCAATAATAAGTTTATCATTCTTATTATTGTCATAGTTGAATATCATGTATTTGTATCAACACATGACTTCAATATCAGGTATGTGTAATTCTAATTGTGTCTCACATCCAATTTGAATTTTTTTTAAAGATTCGTAGTCAAACAAAAACTATATAATTCCTATTGTATGTGAGACGTGTGAATGTATTTTAGTGAGTTACATATGTTTTCCAAAGTGTAATAACGCATCTTCATTCTCTCTTGTATAATCAAGTTAATCATGTGACAAATGCATCTGACGTGAAAAATCTCTCCTAATGATCTGTCTCTAATATTCCTAACAAATATATTAATCGCTATTTTATTATTAGATGTGTTATTGAATCTAATATTAAAAATTTTATTTTGAATTTTATATTCTTTAAAAATTTTTATCATATACTCAAAAATGACCAGACCATCATGATGATGGAGAATATCAGAGAATCCTAATTTTTTTTATTTAGAGTCCAATTTGAATCTACATAGTGGGTAGTAAGACATGCATAAGATGTATCGTCATGACTAGTCCAGATATCAAATATCACGAACACCACTCCACTATATGCACTAAATATATTAATTATTATTTATTTCTCTAACTTAAATATTTTAGTATATTGTTCTTAGATGTGAACCTAGGAATCCTACATTAAGCAGACTTAAAATATGTTTGCATGATGCTTACTATCCTTGGATCTTCCAAAAATCTGATTGGAAGACTCATCAAGGTGATAAGTTTTGCTATGCCATTCCTACCCAACTCACCATGGTATATAAAGGAGATAAACATTGAAACTGAATTGGATCCAGTTTCAAAAAATGCACTTCTAAGTTAGGTTTGTATAGGATCTAATACACCATATTTTTTGGTGTATATTTTGGCATGCCTCTTAAGGTGTCCAATCCCAAATACACTATTCTAAGTTAAAATTTTCTTATAATATTTGCACTGTACTATTTTTTCTTCATCACTCTTAATAATTTTTTATTTTATTATATTAAAATGAGTCCAAACTATCGAAATCTTTCTAGTTTTTTATTTTTAGATGCTTGGGTTGAGACGGCCGGAGAAATCAAAGTTTCAGCAGTCTCGAACTTTTGTGTAAGATTTTTATTTTCTAAATTTAAATTAATTTAATTAGTATTTATCATTTTTTTAGGTAGGAGGGTAGATTATAGAGTAGAAAAAGAGAGAAAGTAAAAAATTAATTATTTTTAAATATTATGTTAAGACATAAGAATTTTAGTTAACTAATTAAAAAAAATAGAAATACCCGTAAAATAGTTTAAAGGTAAATCACGTGTACCATAAATCCAACTTCCAAAGACCAATGTTAACACCAATCTAAGTCGAGTCCGAGTTGTAATTCTCGAAAAGTCGAGCCAAAATCCTGATAGAGAGAATTTTAGGAGAGAGATTATGAGAATTTATGTTATTGAAAACCATAAAAATTAGAGGGGTGAGAGCTTTTATAGAATAATAATAAGAAATTTTTTTTTAAAAAAAAATTTAAAATAATTTTTTGATTTTTTTGTGGCATAATCATGTGGGCCTTCGGATTCTTCCTCTTAGCTGTTGGAGGTGAAATCCAACAGCTTAAATTCAAAATTTTTAAATTTTTTATATTTTTTGAACCGTTAGGGATTGAGGGATGGGGTGAAATTGGACACGGGCAGTTTCTCGATTCGTTTGGCTCAATCACTGGGGTGTTTCTCGGCTCGTGTTGAGGTACCATGTCAAGCCTTGCTCGGCACGCGGCCCAGTTGGCCTCGACACGACACGAGACGACATGATTCGTGCTGTGAGCATGTCCTGCATGGGTACGGGCACAGGAAATTCTCGTGCTTTGCCGTGCCAGACACGTCCTAATCATGCCGTGCCTCGTGATGGGTCTGACCGGCCCAGTCCGTTTGACACCTCTAGATGTAACCTAGGGTGATCAAATATTTTTTATTTGTTACTCTAATACCAATAAGTGGTACAAGTATTATTCGTTTGAGATTGGTTGAGTAATAGTTAGTACTAATATTATTTCTTTTATTGATGACTCATTATTTAATAGGCCTTTGGAGCATAAGTATTTAGGAGATACATCTACATCTTTTGTATTTACTTACTAGTGAAGTCTCTTATGGATCTCTAACTAGGAGGAAATTTCATCTTTCAATTACTTTCGATTTTGTTGATTCACATTTTGTTGAATTTTCTATTGGATTATATGTACTAACAAGTGCAAAATAGATTCTATTGGGTAATTATTCTAAAGAGATTGAATTCTCTTTAGAATAAAAATCTTACTCGAGTCCAATCAAGGTAGTTGCTCTCGAGTTAATTCCAACCCCAACTCGTAATGAGTTGGAAGTAGGAAAACTCGACTATTTAGGACTTCATGTTTATTCTTGGAGATAGTGCCATGCACTAATTGTTTGGAGCACAATAGATTCCACCAAGAAGCAAGATAATATCGTAGTCAAACTAATCTAATTTTATTTTTTGATTATTCCAGAGAAAATAGATGAGTTGTTCTCAATATACTATTTCATAAATGTTGACCAGATAGTATTCTGATATCTAAGTCTAATTCTTAAGAGTTATCTCATCCATACTATTTTATTGAGTCTGCTATTAGTGGTAAATAGTGATTATACAAATTTTCAATATATTCACTGATATATCTATAAAATATTCATAAATTTCAAGTATCAATATATCTATAAAAATTGATATTTCTATTATTAATTTATACTAATGTAAAAATATACACTTATATATCTCTGATATATTTGATATATCTATAAAATAAAAGTACTAATATATCTATTTAAACTGATATTTTTATCATTGACTGCAAATATGTGTTCATCATGAAGTCAAATAAATGAGACTTATCTTGAAGAAATTTATTCAAATATTTGGATTGTTTTATCAAGATATCTTTTCTCTAATGATAAAAATGATTTTGGTATTGATAATTATATCATTGATAGTTTCTTATTGATGAATTATATATCAATTTGATGCGAAAATAATCTTTTTTATGATACTTTTGAGGAAGATATGTATTTTGATTTGTCACCTATTATTCAAGCAGTGACAAAATATTAGATTTAATTTTTAGAGATTTTTTTTTTTTGCAGAATTTTTTTTGCAACATGAAGTAATATTTGTGAGATTGGTTTTAGAGATTTTTAGTACCGTCACTACCTTAGGTTTGTATAATTATTTTTTTTTAGATTAATTTTTTTATCAAAATTTTTATATTATGAAGTAATTTTATTGATTGTGTATGTAGATGATATGTTTTTTATATAAGATGATTCTATGAGAATCGCCCAATTAAATATGAATTTATCGTCATAATTTTTGACAAATGATTCTTGTAAGTTCAATTATTCTCATGGATTTGCGGTGGTTTATGACAAAAATAAAATTGTGATATCACAGATGACACATGTAATTGATATTTACAAAAATTAATTTTAAGCTCTGCTCAAATAAATGTTATTATTGAGTTTGATATTGATTTTTTATCTACTATGATCTCTCTAGTTAACTTGTTTATATATAAAAGAATTATAAGAAATATTAAATGTTTAATATCTAAAATTATATATATTTTATATATTTTATATAGTTAATTATTTTAAAGATTTTTTTATGATAGTTTCTTTTAAATGTAATGTTTTGCATATTTGAGTATGCAAAGAAGTTTTTTGCTTAATTTGTCTATCAAATATTAGCTAGCAAATATGTTCATTAATGATTTATTGTCATCTCAAATAATTCTTTTTTCTTTATTAACAATTAGTATTCCATACATTTCTATAGCACGTAAAAAAGAATATTGAGTTTATTATTTAGTATTACATAGTAGAGCGCTTGGCATATATGATATTGTTCCAATTAATTGTTTTTCAGCATCTTATAGTTTTAGGTGCAATAATTATGATATTTAGGTGAATTGATTTTTCTTCTCATTGATTTGTAATCATTTAACAATTATAACATATTTTTTCAGATTATTAAATATGAGTCTCTAGTTGGGATGCCTCAACTATAGATTGAAAATTTATTGTACGTTTTGTATATTTTTATGAAATAATCTTTTCTACTAGGAAAATAGCGAATATATTATTTTTTATCGATTGATTGCTGATGAAATGTGCAAGAACATAATAATAATAATAATAATAATAATAATAATAATAATAATAATAATAATAATAATAATCATATGAGTTCTAATAGATTCATTATTTTTTGAAAAAATTGAGATATCTATCCATTATTTGTTGATTCATTGTTGTTATAATATGAAAATTTGATATTGTTGAGTTTTTTGTTTAGTTATTTGTTATTTCTTTTTTTTTATTTGACTTATTCACATCTTCTTTTGAATTTTACTTAATATACTATCTTTTTTGATGTTACTAAGATATTCATGTATACTCCAAAGATAATATCACGCCAATAGTACTAAGATATTAGCAGAGATAACTGACATTCACTCTAATGACACATGAGAACTATTATATTAATTTTTGAGTTTGTTGTAAATTATAAATGAGTGTTTAATGTTAAAACTTATCCATGTGAGAAAGTAGCTTATTTTAAAATTAAACTTATTATGAATGATTTTACTAAAATGCTTGTTATAAATTACTAAAATATAATATTATTGACAACATTTCATGGATGGAGGATGTTCCAACTAGACAAAAGAAATATTTTTTTCATGGTAATCATAAGGACGTATGTATATGGAGGAGTTATCTAGGCTCTAAATAGCAAAATTAAATTCAATTTGCAAATCGAGAAAGACAATATATAATGTTGTTATTGAGAGTTTTTTTTTGTTCAGATTTTCATATGCAGTCACATCTAATAGTCTATGCATGTGTGTTATATATTTATTTTTATTTTTTGAAAGATGCTCAAATGACAACTTGATTATGCTTATTTAGTACTTAAAAAATATTCTTATCACTTGAGATGATGAATTATAAATTAAATAACTCAAAAAGTAGTTTAGTCAGTTTAAATAATCTTAGAAAATTCAAATACATTCTTAGAATATAGGTGGTCTACTTTAAAAGAAATATTGTTTTGTCAAAAAGGGCTGCGCTGTTGATAATCTCATAAAGATTTGTCTTTTGTGTTGTGCTCTAATGGATACTCCGGTTAATTCAACTAATAATTTCTTGTCAAATGCCGCTCTCTTAATTGACTCTATTATGCATATAAAAATCATAAGAGAAAATAACTATTTGATTATTTTTAAAGCATATATGATTTATGTTAACTATATAATTAATTATTTTCTAGATTATTCATGACATATTCACCAAACATAACTCTTTGAATATTGTCTCGTCAAGCTCTCTTTTGGGCTGTGAAAGCGGGGCGAACAAAGATAGGTATGTAATAAATTTTAAGGCCTTTGAATCATTACATATTAGACTCGTTGAGATGCTTCAAGTATAAATTGATAATTTATTATAAATTTTTATATTTTTTCTAGATATAATTTGATTTCCTAGAAAAATAGTAAATAATTTATTCTTTATTGATTGATTGATGAGGAAATGTACATGACCATAATAATTATCACATGTGAGTTGTCATGGATTCAACTATTTTTTTGAGAAAATTAATATATCAGTCCTTCATTTAATGATTCTTTGTTATTATAGTATAATAATTTGATATAATATTTTCAATCTTGTATTTCATAAATGGATGACAAACCAATTGATTGTTTTATATATTTAGTATTGATTATTGAACTAGTTTACACATCATCGAATATATGTATATTAGAGATCAATGTGTAAATATGCTCAAGATAATTTTAAGGGTGAATTATGTTTTGGAGTATTTTCCTAGAAATTTCTAAGATTTAGAAACTAAAATTTTTATATTTTTAAAAAAGTCACACAACTAAAAATAAATTAAAAATAATTGTACCCAAATTCTTAAGTACCAAGCTATCCTCGCACATGCCCACGCACACGCTCACGCCCTCTCCCACGCCCCTTGCCCACACCCTCGCCCCTTGCCCACGCCCACGCCCACGCCCACGCCCACGCCCACGCCCTTACTCCTTGCCCACACCCTCGCTTGATGCCGAGCTCCTTCGAGCACCAGGAGCTCAGTTTCGTTCTTCTTCGAGCTCCCGAAGCTCGCCATCGAGCGAGGGCGAGGGGCGTGGGTGAGGGTAGCTTGGTACTTACGAATTTGGGGGCTCTTATTTTTAATTTATTTTTAGTTTTGTGACTTTTTTTAATAATATAAATATTTTATTTTCTAAATCTTAAAAAATTTCTGGGAAAACATCCCAAAACATAATTCTCCCTAATTTTAATATGATTTACTGTTTTTATTTCTTTCCTTGTTTTGGGATACTAGATTTTATATACTAGTTTCTGAGGCATTGTTAATATAATTTTTTTTTTGCTATATTTATTAATGTATTTATCATGGTTTTATTTTATTTGAGAGGCGCATCCATATCAATTGTTGAAATGATCCAATAGAGTGACACCTGTAGTTTATTTTCGTTTTATATTTATTGTTAAAGTTCGCATATATGCTTAACAGAAATTTATTATAGTATTTTTGCATGTATATTGTGCACTACTGCATGACAATGCAATTACCTAAATACATTATCATTGCAGATGAAGATTTAGATTGTACATACTGTACAAGATTCATATTTTTGTATAATATTTAAGAGATTAATATCTAAACAGTCTTATATTTGAAAGTTAGAGAGTCTGCATCTAAAGAATATCAAATCTGAGACATTGTCTTTAGACGAAAGTATTTGTTGTAACACGAAAACATGACCTATAAGATATATATGTTTTACAAAGACTTCATAAGTAATTATTCATTTCATTAATACTTTCTTCCAAATAATTTAATTTCATTATTCCTATGAGATCTATTGTGTTAATATTTGTGTATTTGCATACATAAGTATATTGTCAATATTAATCTGAATAACAAATATATAATTCACTCATAATCTTGTGACTTTATTACAATTCAAATATTTTCCAAGCTAACTAAACCAGATACATCAATGGATATCATGTTAGAAGAATCCAATTATTATGTTAATGTATTAAATCTCACAACTGATGACAATGTTGCAGACTTGGAAGGGGAAGATGACAACTCTCCCTTACATGATGTTGGTCTTCACAAAAAAAGAAATAAATGCAACAAGGCCTAAATACAAAGTGTAATCTATGTATACAAATATCAGAGAAAGGTGGCACATACTTGACCATAATAGCTTCTTTTATTTGTGGCTCTCAGGTTTTGGAAGAAACTGGGTTTGACATTTCAAATCTCATTAACAAGAATGATTATGTTGAAGAAACCTTTGGACAGCAGAGAGTACGGCTTTATATAATTGGAGGGGTGAAGGAAGATACAGCATTTGCTCCACTCACCAAAAAGGAGATAAGTGTATGTTTTTCATTTTAGTAATATTTTTTAAATAATGTTCTATTCTCTTCTAAAAGCCTGTCTAAAAAGCTTGTTTATAGGCCCGATCAGAGGCTCATCTAAAAGCCCACTTAAAAAGCTCACCTAAAAGCCCAACACCTTCATGTAGGTTTTTTATTTAAATTATTTTCAAAAGTTAAATAAAAAGTAAGTTTAAAAATAATTTAAAATAAAAAATACATCATTTAAAATTTTAGTAATCAAATAAAATTATATTTATAAATATATAAAAAGATTACATCATTACAAAATAAGTACATCCCAACTAGGTTGACACCTACTTATTTGTCAATCATTTGTACTTTTCAACCATAAGTAAATAAAAATACAATATACATTTTCAATAAAATATTTTAATCATTATTTTCTGATGATGGGGAACTATCTTTGATCATTCATGTCTTGATATTTGTAAGTTTTTTGTATCAGCCATAAGTTTAGCTTCTCAAATATGATCATGCAATCTCTTGTCCGATGTGACTGTACTTACAGACATGGTTAATTCATCACGTGCAATAATAGATAACACCAGGTATTTAATTTGTTGTTTTTTCCACCATTTTAAAATATCAAAATCTTCATTATCTTCAAATAGAATTGTTTTCATACTAAGATATCTATCTATATCTGTTGTATTATATGAAGAATTAGTTGTTGCCTTATTTCTACTTTTTAACATTTCTAAAAAGGCTTTTATAAAAAGATGAGGAACTTGTCGTGGAAGATGAATTTATCAAACTAATATTATTATCATAATTTTTTTTATAAATATTATATAAAATATAGAATAACAAATTTATTTTATTTATAATTTCTTTAATTTTTATTTGATCTTCATTATAAATAACTGACAACTATTCATCTAAAACATCAAATTTTAATCTAGAGTTCACAATTAAACTAATATAATAAATTAAAGATATTTCTCTCCAATATTTTTTAATTTTTTCTATTATTACAAAAATTATATCATTAAAAATTTCATAACTTAAATAAATTTGAAGTACCATATAAATACTAGTTATTTGTATAATTACTCGATGTGAAGTTGGATAATACACACTGCAACAAATATTTGTACAAGTATCAAAAATTTCATAAAAATCTCGTAGAAAGTCCATAATGTGTTAATCATAATCATTTAATACATCAATTTCTACATCAATATTATTATTAGATTATTGTATTTTGTATAATTGTACTATTTTTTTATATTTTGTAATATTTTGTAAAAATTTATAAATAGAATTCCATCTAATTAGTGTGTCTAAGCTTATGTTTTTTCTTTTCATATTTGTAATTTTGCAATAATCAAAAAATAATTTATGTTTTGCTTGGTAATAATTAATATATTATGTAATGTCCCTAATTTTTTTAATGTACTATCAATTTGATTTAATATTGATATTTTTCTTTTCATATTCCATCTAGGAGGCCCGTACGACTCGTTCTATCCTTCATCTATGGGTACGTCCGGCCCCTCCTTATAAAGCCCGTGGGCTGGCCATGAGCTTTAAAAAATTAAATTTTGCCTCGGCACGTTGACTGGTCTACGGGCTTATAGGCCCGGACCAAGCCAGGCCGCGGCATTAACTTGATTGGCCGGGCCCGCCTGACATGATTCGTCGGAGACCCCTAATTTTATCTACTTGTGAAATAATGAATTAGAAATTATCTCGCTTTCAAATTATTGCAGGTGAGTAGTGGGAGAAGAAACAAAAAATTGAATCTCTCTAACTATGTCCTTGATTCAAAGTATCTCATATGTAGATGTAAATATCATTTTGTATAATGTCTGTGTTTGATTGTGAGAATACTGGTTGCTAATTTTTCTAGAAAATAAAATTATTTACAAGAAAAATATAATAATTTAAACTACTTTTCTTGTTTGTGCTTAATTAAAATTATAAAATACAATAGTTTTTCTTTGATACAAATTATCCTATTAATTTATCATACATAGAAGTAATAAAATTTTCAATAAGAAAAATATAATAATTTTTTAAGAAACACGGACACGGGGATACGACACGGCATGATATGAAGACATGACAAATTTTAAAAAATAAGGATACGGATACGGCTAGGATACGATATGATAAAAAAAATAAATTAAAAATAAAAATTATTTTTTTTATAAATATTAGGTATTTTATAAAATAAAATAAATTAAATTAAAATATTTTATTATATAAAATAAATATATATTGTTTATTTTATAAAATAAAAATATTATATTTTATTTTATTTTATAAGATAATATTTATAATTATTTTATTTTATAAAATAATATATTATAATTATATTATATAAAAATATATATTTTTTATTTTATAAAATAAAAATATTTTATTTTATTTTATAAAAATATTTTATTTTATGCCACATCCCCACACAAATACGCCTGCCCCTGCCTCCCCTCAAATCACACCCGCCCCTGCCTCCCCTCAAATCACGCCCACCCCTGCCTCCCCCTCAAATCGCGCCTGCCCCCAGCTAGTGGCCAACGTCGCCCATGCGGCAACGTTGGCCACCCTACGTCGTTGGACGTCGGGCACTATCAACTTGGATATGACTGCCGACGCAACCATCCGATACGCCACGTGACGTATCAGACATGTATCCGTGACGTATCGGACATGTATCCGTGCCGTGTCCAGGTGTCGGACACGTGGACACGGCTATAGGGAGCTGTGTTCGTGTTTCCTTGATAATTTCTACTAGCTATAGTCGTTTATGATCATTGAACGAGATGTTAAGTATTAGAGAATTATTCATATATTTAAGTATGCTAATGTTTATAGTAAGGTGACCTTATCATAAATAAATAATGTAAGAAACATTTAATTGTACCGATTCTAAAAGATATACTTGGTTTGCTTATAAAATTGCCCATTTATGTGACTTGAATTATAATATGACATTTGAGCTAATATCTTAGGGAAAACAAAATTGAAAGCTTGTAATGGTACCAAACCCTAGAGACAGGAAGATGCATGGAATGTACTAGCACAATACATGTTGAGGTGCATGCTATGATCCACACACACACATCCATAAGTGTAAAAGTGGTGCAAAGGTATTATGCACCATCATTACTGCCATCGCACTCTATTATGTGCCATTAGTGTCGATGTCATGAGGTGGAGGTCCATCTTTTTTTGGCATTGCTGTGGTGGAAGAAGACTAGCCCCAAAATCTTACTCTTCGGTGTAACACCTAACAAAATTTTGTTGACCGTACAACCCTAATTTTTGAGGTAATTATATTTGGAAATTTCAAAAATTGCTATCCCAAAACTTTAAAAAAATCTAAATTAGGGTTTGTTGAGGTGTACATGGGTTCAACCTATTTTTTGGTTGATTTCTTTTTTTGATGGTGGACATATGGAGACAAATTATAATTATTACTAATCATAGTAGAGATAAAAATAGAAGTTTTTGTTTGATGTGTATACCATAAGATGATGAGTTATATCAGAGATAATTATTAAATATTATTTTTAGAGATGAGTGTGCGAGTACTATTGATAAGCATGTGAATTATCAAAGCTATATGGGTATTCTCCCAGAGTATCCACAATGATACTAGAGAGATATATATAAAATTTATTTTTAAGATAATACATATTTTAGACTCTTTTGATTGTGAATACATGATATTATTTATATTACTCATTATTGTTATTATTAAGGATAGTTATTATTATTTTTTATTTTATTTTATGTTTTTGATAGGAACACCTAACTTGTGAAATATTATTAGAGTTACATATATTTTATGTTATAATAATGTATTGGCTATTAATACGTGATATTTAATTACATCAATAGTAATAATAATTAAGTTATTATTGGCAATTCTAACTGATATATATGAAATATTTTTATTAATTCCTAAAGATTTTTTAATGAAATGATTAATATATGTTTGTATGTATATACTCTAATAACTTGTATTGTATTTATGTGTATGTGTTATATTATTATCATATTTTGCAAGTATATATAAGCATTTATGCATTTAATATTATGATTATAAAGATGAAAATCAAGTAATTTAAATATTGATCTTTAATTTTATTTTTTTATTGTTTAGTTGCTGTATAGATCATAGGATTAAGGTGGAAAAAATAGAAAATATAGACATATATATTCATATGCATGAGCTAAAAATATCAAATGAAAGTTTTATTCACAAAAAATTAATTAATGTGTTTATATATTATGACACCATGCATAGTAATCATAGCTAGAATTTGAGTATGGACATAATCACCATATTCAAAGAATATGACTTTTCAATTATATTAGCTTGAGGTAAAGAATGAGACGATCCATCGAATAAGAGTGAATTGTCCCAGTATTTAGTTACTGATTACTGTTTTATCCTATTATATAATGATAAAAAAAATTTAAATATTTTATTATAATAGAAATCATACGAGTTAACTTTTTGTGTTATCTAATGTGACATATAATATATTGGTCTCTTTGGTATCTAGTATAATATAGAAGTCTATTTTTTTGTAGTAGGTAATGTTATTTAAATAGAAGATCGAAATTATGATCAGATATCATAGAGTCATTTACATGTATGAAAGAGTTGTTGATTTTTGAGGTTGATCATTTAAGATAAGACGTAAGAGTTGTTGGTGGATGATAATTAATGGAACATGTAGGAATTTGAGGCTACCACTTGTGATATCTTCAGACATATAACAATGTCAATCTATATCTATACTATCATATTAGTGCCACCGACACGCATTGATGATTTGTGTGATTTTTAATTATTTTTTTATATGATATGAAATTTTCATTATTTTTGGATTTCTATTAGTTATATCGTTATGTACTTATGTTTCATCTTTTGTAATGTATGCGTATATATTATATTTTGTTTCTAAGTATGGAATGAATTCTCTTTTTTATTAAAAAGAGAATTTTATTTTTTAGTTCAGTTGAATATCAATTTTTTTAATTATTTATTTCATTTTAATTTATTTAAATTTATAATAGAGTAAAAATATATAATACACATTGCACATGTATTTTTTATTATATTATTTTGATATGTAATTTTATAAATAATAAATTTAAATTTTAAAATATTTTAATTTGAACTTAGGCACATCAAATGTAAATTCAATTCAAATGTTAAGACTTAGGCTCTCTACTTAGAGGCTTGGAGGTTGGCTCTTGCCGTTGAGGTGCTGTTCAAAAACTTGTAGGATATGGCATGACCTGACACAACATAGCCCTGTATGACTTGAGATTGATTTACCTGGCTATGAGCAAAACTAGTTATGTTGTGCATGATGGATTGACAATAATGTTGTGCTCGGCATGAGACGATGATCCAACTCGGCGACAAAGAAATGGGTCGTGCCAACATGACGCAACCTGTTTAACATATCTAGGTATGTCATTTAAGAAAGCTTATTAGTATTTTAAATTCTACATTCAAATCCGACTTGAATCAGGGCTCATTTGATATAATATATTTAAATATATATGGACCTAATTAGAGGTGTCAAGTGAATCGTTCCACATGTGCATAATATGAAACACGACTTGAAATATGTGTGTTTGATCCAACATGACACATCTAGTGTCATGCTAAGTTGGGGCCATTTGTGCTTTGTGCTAAGCCATACAGGACTTGTATAGCTTGCACATTGGCAGGGTCTATAGGCACAATGACTTGTGATCGGGTACGAGCCATGCATCATAGATCATGGAATCATGGACGGGTTTTTTTTAAAACTTGGTCTCATCAGCTGTCATTCCTGCCCATTATGTTTTCATGTAATGAATGCTAACATGAAAAGTGATAGGTTGTGTATGTTGCTTTCTTTGTTGCATAAAAAAAAATAAAAAAAATATTTTATTTTATTAGTTTTTTTATAAATACAGTATAAATTTTTTGATTTTTATTAAATTTTTATAAATATAGGATAAAATTTTCTCTTTTTTTATGCCATGTCCTCTATTTTACAATTTGTTCTTGGTATTGGGCTAGTAATTTTAGTAAAATAAATAGACAGTGGACTATTGCTCAAATAAATTTATGTGGTTACTATATATATATTTTTTTTATTTATAATTCATATAATGTGTTATAAGTAAAAATTTCTAATAATTTTAAATTATTAAAATTTCTAAAATTAGAAATATAAAAAAATAAAAAAAATAATAAATAGTGATTTTTATGATAATGATTTTGGCATAAATATAGATGATAATGACAATTTAATTGAAAAATTCGAGTTCAAAATTAGATTTTTTCCAATTGTTGTGATTCATTTGCCCAGAAACCATAAAATTAGGTTAACTTTATTATTTTGAACTCATATTAACATAAAAAAAAAATTTCTAGAGGTACTGAAGTTGAATTGATATAATGTATATATGTCAGAACTATTATCAATGAGCTATTAGGTGAAATTTTTATGTTAAATGTATATGTCATATAATTAATAAAATAATACAAGTGAGAATGAAAATAATCTTTCTTATATTAAAAAAATAATAAAATTACTACAATAACTTAGCAATTTATGTCTGTCAATGGGTTTAAAAAAATTCTAAATAGATATGAGATATTATTAAAATTATACTTACATGATGTTAGAGTCATGTGTTAACTACCAACACATGATATTTTATATAAATAGTAAGAGTGACAAATTTATTATTGATAATTCAGATTTTGATATAAGAATTTTTTTTAAAGTATCTAAAATTTTGTTATGATGTGATGAATATATTATCTTCTATGTGTACTCTCACTATTTGCATTGTACTTATATGCATATGCAATATTAGGTGCATATATAGTAAGTATAAATGATAATCTGCATTTAATGTTATGACTATTGAAATAAAAATCAAATATTTAAAATACTAATTTTTCATTGTAATTTTATATTGCTTAACTACTTATTTGAATTTTATGGTTAAGGTAAAAGAAGTAAAAAATATATTAAGTTACATATCTACTAGCATTAATCAAATAAATGAATCTAAAAGTTATATTCATAGAAAATTAATTAATATATTTATATATTATAATACTAGGTATAATAGTCGTAGTGAGACTTCGAGTCTGGCTATGAATATTATATTTGGAGATGATTTTTTCATTCAATTAAATATGAGCAAATAATATGATAATTTGTTGGATATGTATAAATTATTTTGGTACTTAGATATTGATTTTTGTTATATCTTATTATATAAAATAATAAGAATTTGGATATTTTGAGTTGTTGGAAATTATACGAATTTATTTATTTTATAGTATCTAAGATAATACATGATCTACTGACCCATATGATATTTAGTGTAATATTGAAATTTATTTTTTTTGTGATAATAAATATTATTTTAAATAGGAGATCTAAATTATGATTAAATATTATTGTAATACTTGTATGTTTGAAGGATTGAAAAGATTTAAGATTGAATATTTAATATAATGCAAAAAAGTTGATGATAGATGATTATTCTTGGGACTTAAGATTATTACTAGTGCTACATTTAGAATTGTATATGACGATGATGATCTATATTTGTATTATCATATTATATAAACAAATTGATTACTCATGTGATGATGTTTGACGATATATATTTTATTTATTTTTTCTCCATCTTATGTTATATATTATAATTCAAATTGTATCTTTTATATGTTATATTTTAATTTTTAAGTTGAGTTAAATGTGAAATATTTTTTTTAATTATTGATTTGATTTTAATTCATTAAATTTTCTAATATAATATATATTTTAATTATTTTCATATGTAAAAAATAAATAAAAAATAAAAAATAAAAAATATGACTTTTATTGACCTGATATATTTATAATAAATAAAAAATAAATAAAATATGTAATATTTTAAGTTAGCATTCAAGCTCCCCATATATTTTAATTGACCTGACATGACCCAACATTTAAGTGTTCGCTTACGAGGCAATTGAGCCATGTTGAGGCAAGTGATTGGGATCTCGTACTACGTTGGTATGATCTTTAGACCCAATAGAGATGCGAATAAAGAGAAGTGTAGGTATTAAATCACTTTTATTGATTAATATGGGAGATGTACATCAATATATTTATTGATTAATTTGAGATCTCATACTCTTGTTGTATGATAGCTACCCAATCTTTATTTTTGTTTGTACTATCAAGTTAATAATATAATATATGTATCTATCCTGAAAAATTTTATTTAATAACTCATTTTTAATAGTCTTAATAAATATGTTAATAACTATATCATTATTAGATATAATATTAAATATGATACTAAATATTTTATTTAAAATATGATAATCTTTAAATATTCTCATTATACACTCATATATGATAAAGTTATCATAAGGATGTAGAATTTTTCAAAATCCTAATTTTTTTTATTAAGTGTCCATTTAAAATTTATATAATGAGCGGTGAGACATGCAAAGGATGTGATAACACGACTAGTCTAGATATTGGATGTTATGGACACCATGTCATTATATTCTTTAAATTTATTAGTTATAATTTATTTTTCTAACTTATAATATTTTAATATTTTATTCTTACATATGGACCTAATAATTATATGATACATAGGCTAAAAAAAGTATGCATGATACTGACTACCATAGGATCTTCTGAAAATCTAATTGGAAGATTTATCGTGGTAATCAGTTTGACTATACTTTTTATTCATAACTCATTGTTATATACGAAGAGAGTCAATAAAGAAGCTGAATTAGATTAAGCTTCAAAGATCTCATTGTTTAATTTGATTTATCTAAGATTTAATGTGTCATATTTTTTGGTATAATATTCGACATGTCTCTTTAAGTGTCTAATCCTACATGCACTTTTTCATATATATTTTTTATAATACTTGTATTGTGTTGATTTTTCAACGTTATACCTAATATTTTTAATTTATATTATATTAAAATGAGTCTAAATTACAGATATTTTTTTAGTTTTTTTTATTTTGTAAATATTTGAGTTTGAATCAACGTCACAAGAGAAAATATAATTTTGGCCTCAAACTATTTCATATGATTATCATTATTAATATTATCTACATGTATCTTAAAATTAATTTTATAATCATTAAATTTATTATTAATAATTTTTATTATTTTTTAGTTTATGAATCATGAATTATATTCTAACTGAATAATTAAATGATTTTAAAAAAAACTAATATTTGGTTTATGGAGAGGAGAGAAAGTTGTAGCCTACACCCAAATTTTTTGCTCGCCATCCACGTCCATATTTTTTTAGCTTTAAAAATATTTTAAATTTAAAATAAAAAAATTTAGCTTTAGAGAGAGTGAACTGAGACCGTGGAGGGGGGGGAGAGAGAGAGAGAGAGCCAAGAGAGAGAGAGAGAGAGAGAGCTAAGAGAGAGAGCCAAGAGAGGAATTGAGAAGATTTAAATAAGAAATTCAAATCTCTTTTGTTATTTATATAGATTTTTTATAAAAACCTATATATTCTTATTATTTTTTTAATATTTTTTAAAATTTAAAAGGCTAGAAACTCGACAGCCCTCAAATTTTTGTCCTAGCCATTGAAATTGTATATATTTGCCTATATTTTCTATTTTTTGTTAATTTTTTTTATGGGTTAGCATTTTGTGTGTCCGTCTGCGTTGTGCCACGTGGACGTGCTCAGCCAATCATGTGGAAGATTAATTAAGGGTACTCACTACGTGTATTAGGCAAAACATGTTTTTGTAAATATTTTAATATATTTTTTAAAAGACCGGGCAGGGTAGGTAGACATTGTCTGATTTGACCGTGCCTGATATTCAGTCCGAGGTCTTGGGGCATGGTACCTGTGTTGCTGGATTGTGCCTGCGAATCAGACACTCGAGTCTTATATGGCCTTAGCATGAGGCACGACACCCTTGATCTAGGTTGACATGAGCTGTACCACAGGCCAGCATGACTTAGGTCCAGGCATGGTTCTGGGCCATGTCAGGCCAATCATGGCTCAGTCGAGCTGAGCCTCGGGTCATGTTCAAGTTTTCTGGCCCATTTACCACATATAGTTGTTGATTGATTATAAATTGTTGGACTTGGAGGATATTGAGGTCACAACTAGTAATATTATCATACATTTATATAATGATAATGATTTGCATACAAACATTCATTGGTATTGTAATTGATTATTGTTTGTTGATGTTGTGTAATGTATTTATTTTATGTTTATCATTTTGATAGGATATAATTTTATTTAAATATTACGATTATGATTTATGATTGTATTTTTTTGTTATTATTGTTAATTATTATTTATTATTTTTATTTTATTTCTACCTCTTGGACATTGTTTTGAAATAAAATTTATATTTCTTATTTTATTTTACTTACAGTGTAAAAGTTATAATTTATATTTATAATTTATATGTATAATTATATATCTGTTTTGAAATATAAATATAATTTATATTTATAAGTATAATATAATTATATAGTATACTTATTTTTTGTTAAAGTTGTGTTTGTTGTGTGTTGTACATGTAATTAGTTTTTTTATTTATTATATGTGTGTGTGTGTGTGTGTTTCTTTGATGATTGGTCATTGTTGTATGGTGGTAGTTGGTGGATGGTGCAGGTGGTGGTACTGCCCACAAAATTGGTATGATCTGACACGACTCGAGATGATCTTTCACGATAGGCACGAGTCTATCCAAAAATTGTGTTGGATGTACTGGGCCTAGCAGACTAACAATCGTGCCTTGCCCGGCACGACAACTGTGTCTTGACCGAACCACCGTCTTCACTTTGTAATGAAAAACAAAATTCTTCAATTCCACTGAGAGTTTGAAAAAAAATTCTTCAATTCCACTGAGAGTTTGATGGATTGGATTGGTTTATTCTATTCAAACATTTACGATTGAACGTAGATATAAAACACAATTTTATCTTTTTTTAGGTCTTGAAAAGAAAAAATAAAAAAGATGCATGGTGCTTAAGAGGTGGAGTGTATCAATGTTCGATCCTAATCCCAGACAATCCATAAGTTTTCTTTTGTTGTTTTTTTTTTTCATTTGTGTTTCCATATGATCTATTATAGTAGTCACTTTCGCAATATGCTTATCACATGCTTGAGAAAATGAAGATGGGCATCCCTCCAATCTGATCTTCCCGATCTTACTGTTCCAAGTGAATAGTCTAAGGGGTTTTCTCGTATTATTGGTGCTATCCTCGAACTGATTGCTTTTCAAAGAATGTCAAAGAAGAGATGACTAGGGCATTCCTACTGTCTAAGAAGCATGTTATTGCCTTGGCACCTTGGATTGCTAATAGGATTATTCACGAGTTTTTGAAAACCAATTCCTATAATGTTTAGTATGTTCTTTCCTTGCTCTTTCCAAGAATCTTTCTAGGAGTTAGTGGCAAATAGGAAAATGTCACACCTCGAATATAAAACAAGAAAAATTTAATCTTAAAAGCAATTCATATAAGAAGAGCTATCAGCATCACTATCGAACTATTGGTGATGTTAGTGCAATTGAATCAGAATATGCTATGACTGATGCCTTAAATAAGACTTTTTTGCATCCGGAGTTCAAATAGGCTAAGCCTCTTCGCACATAGAATAGAAGAATCCACTATTAGGTTCTGGTCAAAACCTCTTTATTTAAGGAATTTAATCCATCGTCGGAAATATTATCTTTTTATTTAGTAAGCCTATAGTCTCATCTTTATACTTTGACTTTAAAACATCAATTTATATTAAATGTTTGACTGGAAAAGCATTGAATGAAGAAAGACATGCCCTACTAGATCAAAGTTGAGCTTGTTTAGTTTCATGTTGCTACCCATACAAGTCCTAAGCCATCTTTGGACATGAGTCTTATAAGGGAATAAATTTCACTAAGTAGTCGCAATTCCTCAATTAGTAAGACATCATACCTTATTCATTCCTTTAAGTTAAATCACCTTTGCTTGCCACCAAAAGAGAATAAGAATTAATAAAAATGAATGTAAATGCATTTACCGTTGACATTCACTTATTATTTACATGTGCTTTCTCATGTTCAAACATTTTTTGTTAATAGTCAATTATTTCTCTTTCTGAATTGAATATGAAAACCCATCTTATTCTACTCATAAGAACCAGAACAGACACTTGTGACCATCCTTAACCTCTATCTTTAACCTATTCTTTTTCCTATGTTCTTTTACCCTTTGAATAACAATTGGAAACATGCATACAAGTAGGTTATTTGCTTGCGTCACTTCTTTGATCTGTTCTGGTTAGGAATACAATCAAAGGGAGAGGCAAAAAAGGGTCTATTGTATGTAGTAAATGCTACCAAACTCTTTTATAATCTCTCTCTTGTCCAACAAGCAATCGTCTTTTATCATCTTTCTCTTGTTTGACAAGCAGTCGTTATCTCCTACTTATAGAATTGGATTGTACAAGTATCGATAAGTAGATTCATAATGAGAATGGAGAATGCATTTTTTTTCCCTTAAAGCACCTATATCGAACTCCAAGTGTGAAGCAAATAGTCTTTGTAGTTGGTAACAGTTTATAGTACTTACAATCTTACTTCTGTAAAGGACTCTGTTAGGACTAGAATTCTAAAGAAATAATTTAGCTACACTCTTACTTCTTTGAGAAAGTTATATTCATTCTGTTAAGGTCCCTGTTAGGACTAGAATTCCAAGCCCAAAACTTGGAGTTACACTCTTGCTTCTTTGTAGACCTTTTGTGGTATCGAGAAGAATAAATAAATAAGAGCGTTCACTTCTTTTCCTTTTCTTTTATCTCCTACTAGATTGATATAACGAACCAAGGAAATAATGTAGAGAAAGGAAAGAATAAAGAATTTCAATAAGCACAAAAGGACGTAAAAGAAAGTAAAAGCTTGTCGAATCCTATTGTCCAAACTCTCTTTATTTTAGATTGATACCCTCAGTCATTAAATCCATCTCGTATTTAAATCAAGCAATACTCTTTCACTCTGCTGCTTGTTTAGGGACCTTATTTGTTATTTCTGTTCTACCGTTAAGAGAAGGATCACGAACCTTGGTCCCGAGCTAAACAACTATCCATTTGAAAGGAAGCAAGAGCTTCTTCAACAAAAGAAATTTTTTATCCTGGGAATGTTTCTCCAAACGAATCAATGGCATCGTTTATTCTTCTAAGCATGCTAGCAATCCTTGCAATCAAAGAATAATAGTCTCGCTCCAACCTTAGAAGATTCACCTTAACTCAATCGCACATTGGCTTTCACTGGAACAGAACACTTGCTTTAGAAGAACTAGACAAAAAAGGTATTAATCTGGTAATTGCCTGGAGGTCATGGAACTTTAGCTTAGTTCTATTCTTATTTAATCTTTAAACTTGAAATTGTTTCAATCATAATTTAGTTATAAAATTTTACATATTGTTTTAATTGTAGTTTTGCTCCAACCTTAGAAGACTCACCTTAACTCAATCTCACTTTGGTTTTCATTAAAATAGAATACTTGCTCCAAAAGAACTAGACAAAAAAGGTATTAGTTCGGTAAATGCTTAGCGGTCTATGAACTTTAGCTAAGTTTCATTCCTATTTTACTCCTAAACTTAAAATATTGTTTCAATCATAATCTTGTTGAAAATGAGTCTTTTCGTACTGGCACGGCTTGTTTTTGCTAGGTACGGCCAAGACATTGTGTCGTGCCACTATGCTGTGCCATTGTGTTATGCTAGACACAAGATGATATAATTCTCGTGTCGTGCCAGACACGACACGAGATTCATCATGTTGGCCTAGCATGGTACAATGGCACAGTCGAGTGCATGATAATGTTGGATCGTGTCAAACTATGCTTGCGGAACTTGTTGCGTGAAAAACCAATGAGTTGCTGGCTTACGTGGCTGATCTATTTCAATTGGCCACGTAAGCAACATTTAGATTACATGGTCGATTTTTTAAAAATAATATTAGACTGTCTTGCTGCCCTTCGGGCGGGAACCCAGGTTAGTGAACCATGCCATAGGGGCCAGGCACATGAGTCATATCTAGCTCAGCACGACTCATGCCGACCCAGCATGAATTGTACCATGGGGCAACATGGCCTGACATGAAGTATTGTTCTAAATCATGTCGTGTCGGGCCAAGCACGGTTGAACTGGGTTATGCCCGTGCCACTTGACCTATTTGACATATTTGGACACACAGACACTTTCCAAGGTTGGCGTGTATATGCTTCAGAGCTTATTGATAATAGTATTTTACTTATATGATTTATTTGATTGACGTTATTGCTTATACGAGAATAATGGTGAATATTAACTATTTAGTTATGATTGGACTAAATATAATGTAAATAATCAATATAATTACTTATTTATTAGATTTTTATTGATAAATTTACATTGGCATAACTATTTACATACTGAGGTATGTGAAAAAGTTTGTAGGATTGAAGATCTCTTTTAGAAAATGAATATATTCATTTGGCTTGGAATTCATATTTAATTGGGCACGTCATGCATTGAGAATTTATATTTTTCTTGAAGATAATTTTATTTAAATAAAATTAAATACATATAATTATTTAGAAATTCAGTTTAGAGTTAAAATTTTGAGTTATGATGATAATTATTAGTGAGATGTTATAGATATATCATTTGCTTGAGGTGTATGAACTTTCTTGTCACACTATTCTTTATTATGACAATTAAACATCAAGATATATAGTGTTTTACAAGTGGATGAATACTAAATAGATAAATTATTATATTTTAAAAGAGAAGATTTAGAACGAGATCATTAATACATTATATATTTACATGTCAGATCAGTCATAACTTCTTAATAAAAAATAATCTAGTTGAGTCCACCTTGTTGTTTGGAAAAATGCTTCATAATATTAAATTGCTTACAGTTAAGTAAGATATTTAATAACCAGTCTGATTTCTGTCATTCTACTTTCCTTCAAACTTATTTTTCACAATGAATATTCATTTACAATATGTTATAATATTTTTATAGTCTTATTTATTGATCACTCCAAATTTCTGTCATTTTTTATAGGAAATCACATGGCATCTGATTGATGAACTTCTGCCAGAAACAGATGACGTTTTATCTCGTGGGATCACAGGCCATAAGCTTTATATGGTGGCTCCATTTTTAGTGTGTGTGCTTTATTTTTTTTAGTATTGCTTTTTAACCATCTTTCCATATGTTTAACAATTTTTTGTTCATGTACAGGCCTTTGAAGTCTTGGTTGACTGCACATAAGCCTCCTGTTATTGCAATATCAGATAGGCCTCTCAAAGGTTCATTCTTTTAAGATCCCATGTAATTTTAATCTAAGAAGATTTTCTGATGAAAACATAAATAAAGAATAATTAAATAGCTGTTGAATGAAAAGTGCAATGTATTATTATTCATAGAAAACCTAAAAATATAAAAGCTAAATATTGGAAAATGTAATTGGAAGAAGTTGCAAATTCACAACATTGTGAACTCTCAACAATCTTATGAATGCTCAAAGATTACAACATGAAGAAATACCAAGTGAAAAAGTGCAACATTATGTACACAATAAATATCATTTAAACTGATGCATAATTTTTCAATACTCTCAACCATAGGAAAAAGGAAGCAATGTAAGGTTATCTAAGTGTTGGTGTACATCCTTTCAATCAAATCTCTCATTTCTAACATTGGGTGAGGTAAGATAATTACATTGAATCTCATCTCTAATATAATAATTGTTAACTTTGATGTGTTTTGTATTGATGCACTTCTGATTAAGAAAGATGTCTTGTTGCTTAGTTATCATAACACAAAATCATGAATCAATAAACATAATTTGTAATGCTTTAAAGTAAATATTTGATTTAAAAAAACTTGAATACTTGATCGTAATATTCTTTTATTAAAATTAAGATTTTTTGTCTCGATGAACAGAACCATAGAGCCATAGAGTGAGAGTGCGAGAGAGCGAGTTCACAACAAAGAGAGGGAGTGTGAGAGTGAGAGCACAACAAAGAGATTGAGAGAGGGAGCATGAGAGAGAGGGAGTGAGGGCACGAAAGTAGGAGAGAGTGAGTGAGAGAAAGGGAAGGTGAGAACACAAAAGCAAGAGAAAGGCTTGAGTGAGTGAGTGAGGGAGGGAAAGAGCACAAAAGCAGGAGAGAGTGAGTGGGTGAGTGAGAGCACAAAAGTAGGAGAGAGTGAGTAGGTGGGTGAGAGCACAAAAGTAGGAGAGAGAGAGAGAGAGTGATTGAGGGAGAGTGAGCGGTAGAGCAAGAGCTAGGGAGGGAGAGTGAGTGAGAGTGAGTGAGAAAGAGCATGAGCGAGTGAGGAAGGGTGAGAGAGAGTGAGAGTGAGCGAGTGAGCGAGAGAGAGAGAGAGTGAGAGTAAGCGAGAGAGAGCGAGAGCAAGCAGGAGAGCGAGAAGGAGAGGGGGGAGGGAGCTCGAAACTAGGAGGGAGAGTACATGAGATTGAGGGAGGGAGGGAGAGGGAGGGAGATCGAAAGCATGAAAGTAGGAGAGAGAGCGAGCATGAGAGGGAGGGAGGGTGGGAAAGAGGGGGAGGGAGAGGCTAGAGGTGGCAAGTGGGCCGGATGACCCGGGCACAGCATGACTATGCAGTGTTTGGCAGTGCATGGCCAAACTAAGCAGTGCCTGGCCCTGCACGGCCCAACTGTGCCGTGTCTGGCCCTGCACAGCCCAATTGTGCCGTGTCTGGCCCTGCATGGCTTAACTGAGCCATGCCTGGTCCAGCACGACACTATCTAGAATTGTGCTTGGACCCATGCCATGCTGGCTCGAGGTACGTCTCTTGTTCTGGGCTAGGAGTCGTCGGGCTTCATGCTAGGTTAGTCACAACCTTGCTACCTAGCTCGTAGGCACAATAGGATATTGTGCCTGATTCGTTTGTTAGGTGGGTCAAGCACGATCGTGCTTGATCGATTGTTAGGTGGGTCGGGCACGATCGTGCCCCGACCTGCCCATATATTTTAAAAAATAATATTATACTAAAAAAAAAGTCTGCTCCCTTATACATGTTGTGGAGTTTTTAAAAAAAAACCCTCCACTTTTTTGGCTGAGGGCATCCATGTGGTATGGTCCAAGACCACGTGGACCTGCCATTCGTGGTGCATGCCTCCACTTCCCTCTGAGTTGAGCGTCCGAGCCAAGCTCGAACCTAAGCTAAGTGCTCAAGCCAAACCTTCTGAATCGAACCAACAGCTAACGTAATGGTCTAAAATATATAAAAAGAATTGAATCTACTATTGGATTTCTATCATATTTAATTATTAAAAAAATTTATTAAAAAAATATATTTTAATTATTGAATTAAAAATTAAGAAATTTTTAAAAATTTAAAAAAATTTCTTAAATTTTTAAAAATTTAAGAAATTTTTAATTATCGAACCAACAGCTAGGGGAGAAGATCCGATGACTATTGGGTTTCTATCATATTTAATTATTAAAAAAATTTAAGAAATTTTTAAAAATATATTTTTAAAAATTCTTTTTATCATATATATAACATTTCTTTCATCTCTCACTCATACTCTCACTCTTGTTTTTATATCAATTCTCTCTCTTTCTCTCTTTTTTCTCTTAGTTTTGATTTTGTTTCAACTTTGCTCTTGGGTGTAGATTGTGGTTGTGTGGCTTCAGCAGAAAATTTGGGTGCGATGTGGTACGGGTGCAGATTTTGTCTTTTTCTATCTTATCTATATTTTATAAATAAGTATTTTTTTATTTTTATTAATTTAAAATAATTTTTAATTTAGAATTAGAATTTAGAATATAATTAATAAATTAAAAAAATTTTAAATGATAATTAGTAAATTTAATGAAAATAAATTAATATAAATATAAATAATATTAATAATAATAACCACATGCATTCCTCTCATGCTCATTGTCTCTATAAATATAATATTATTATTAATATTATAAATAATATTAATAATAATATCCAAACTAGAGGTGTCAATTGGGTTGGGTGGCTTGGGTTTGACACAACATAGTTTGGAACCATGCATCAGGTCGGGCTGGACCACTCCTTGGCATGTTTCATGCCATGTCTGCCCGACACGACCTATGTCTGGCTCGACGACACGGTAGATTGACCTGGGAACCCATAATTGTTTTTATTTTTAACCTAGGAAAATTGGATATGATTCGGCAAGTCCAGGCACGACCTTGCATTAATCTAATTAGAATCGGGCCAACTGGCCATGCATGGCATGACACATATACTATATTGGGTTGAGCTTGGCACGACACGGTGACTCGATCGATCCACCAAAAAATTGGCCGGGTCGGCACGACCCGATTTGCTTGACATCTCTAACCCAAACTCTCATTTAAAAACACAAAAAATTAGAAGAATATTTGTAGTTTGAACACACTTTAATATTATATAAAATAAATATGTTAGAGATATTGATGAAGAATTAATATAATGCTTATATTGTAAGAAAATATAAATGTGTAAGAGTGCATATGAGACTGACCACCTGAAGAGGTATGTCGATTGTACCAAAATAATTGATGCATTAAATCCTAGAAAAACTTATTTGAGTAGTGGTGTGTTTGAGATTAGATCTTGTTTAGTTTTTATGTTGACCTCTTTCATATATCGCAATGAGTTAGGGAGGAAAGTAATGACAAAACTGATCATTACAATGAGTCTTTTGATTATATTTTTAGAGGATCTAAGGGTAGTTAGTATTATGCATACTTTTTTTCATCATGCATTTTGTAGTATTCATAGGTCCACATATAAGAATGACATATTAAAATTTTATAAGTTAGAAAAACAAATAATTAATAAATTTAGGAAATATAGTGACATAATGTTTGTGACATTTGATATCTAGACTAGTCTTGATGATACATCTTTTTCCTATCTCACAAATCACTATATAAATTATAAATGAATATATAATAAAAAGATATTATGGTTTTCAGAGATTTTTCATTCGTATGATGGGCTGGTCATATATGAGTATATGATGATAATTTTTAAAGAATATAATATTTAAAATAAAATATATAATATTATATTTGATAACACATATAACAATAGAGTAGCTATTAATGTATTTATTAAGACTATTTAAGATGTGTAATTAGAAAAAATTTTTTATGTTAGATGCATATGTCATATTATTAACCCGATAGTAAATATGAGAATAAAGGTTATTTTTCTCATTTTAGAAAAACTACGTAACTTACTAAAATATCTTTGGATGCTTAGCAGACAATATGAATCTGGTAGTCTATGTTTGTTTATGGGTCTAAAAAAAATTTTTAGATATTTATGAGATATCATTCGAATTACACATACCTGATGTTGAATTCATGTGTTGAGTACGAATACTTGATATATGACTACATTAATATAAGACTGATGAACTTATTATTGATGACAAATACTGAGATAAATGAATTTTATTTATGAAATTCTTGAAGATTTTTTATGAAATAATGAATTTATATTTGTCAGTTTATATTTTCATCATTCACATTGTACACAAGTGCATATGTAATATTAGTGATATTTTTAGAAAGCTTAGAAATGACTTGATATTTAGTGACATGATTCATGAGATGAAAATCAAATACTTAAAATACTGGTATACTATTTTATCTCTTTATTGTTTAGATGTCTGCATGGATCTAATGATTAAAGTGAAAGTATGAGAAAATATTTTAATATATATATTTTTGTGCATGAATTAGGAATATTAACTTGAAGGGTTTATTCACGATAAGTTGACTGAGTTATTTACATAATATGACACTAGGTATTGTGGTAGTTATAGTCAAACTCTAAATAGGAACATAAATTTCATATTCAGAGATAATAATTTTTCTATTCAATTTCCGAGAGAAAAATGACGAGGTGATCCGTCGAATAGGAATAAATTGTCTTGGTACTAATATTTTGATTAGTGTTCAATCCTATTATATAATAATAATAATAACCATGATATTTTACTATTTAAACCTATCTCATGTCTCTAAGATAACATTAGATTTACTGACTTTTCAGGTATCGAGTATAGTATTGAAGTATATTTTTTCTGTTGCAGACAATTTGATTTTGGATATAAGATTGAGATTATGATCAAATATCATTGAGGCACTAACATGCATTAAAGATTGAGAGAATTCGAGGTTGGGCATTCAGGATTGTGTTGGAACAAGAGCGGAGGAGTTACTGGTAGATGATGACTCATGAGACTTTGAGGAGGTTGAACCAACTACTAGTGATATCATGAGATGCTTATGTGATAATGATTAGTTGCATATTTATACTGATTAACATTGGTATTGAGATTTCGTTATTATAATTGATAATTTTTATTTTATGTTGTTGTAACTGTGTTATTTTTTTTCTTTTGGTTTGAATAATAATTGATAGATATATATTTTTTGATATTTTTGTTATTTATTATACTTTGTCATTTGTGTTAATGAATTTATGTTTTTGTGTTTTATGTAAAATAAATAAATAATGTAATATTGTAACTCATAAAGGATAACTTAATATTTGAAATTTATAAAAAAAGTATAAAATCATTAATATGCAATTCTGTAACTGGTAGGGGTGAGACGGTGAGTCGAGTGTGAGTCGGTCTCGGAGTCCTAGTCATGCTGTCATATCCAGCTAGAACTAGCCCGACTTGGCCTGCCGACTCTGTCCATCTCGGCCCTCGCCAGCTTGGCCCAAACCTAGCTAGATTCAAGCTGAAGAGGTTGTGCCGAGTTGGCCATTATTTAGTTGTGTCATGCCAAGCACGTAATGACTATTCTCCGAGTCATGCTTGACACTATACAGTGGCTTGACTGGGCCATCAAATATCGGCATTGCCTACACGGCACGACTAGTTTGATACCTTTAAGAGAGGGATGGGGGAGAGGGAGGAAGGGAGGGAGAGATAAAGAGAGCGAGAGGGAGGGAGGGAAAGAGGGAGAGTGAGGGAACGAAAGCATGAGAGAGTGAGCATGAGCAGTGGGAGAGAGTGAGAAGGAGGGGTGGGAGGGAGAGCGAGGGCACGAAAGCATTAGAGAGAAATTGAGCATGAGAGGGCGGGAGGGAGTGAGAGAGAGAGGGAGAGGGAGAGAAGAGGGCGGGGGCAGGGGCGGGGGCAGGGGCAAGAGTGAGGGGAGAGAGAGGGAGAGAGAAAGATTGAAAGCATGAAAGTAGGAGAGAGGGAGTGGGCATGAGAGGGAGGGAGGGTATCGTATGATTCCCATGCAATTCCTATCACATAATGGGAATCACCTAGCCAGCCCAACATGGCACGGTAGCACCTTTGAGTGCATGACCATGTCGGAACTCATTAGTGAAAATGTAATGGATGGTTGACTTACGTGGCCGACCAATTGTGATCGATCACGTAAGCCATGCCACATCTGAGTGCTGGGCAATGCCGGATCATCTTTGTCAGAATCCTTTGGGTGAAAATGCAACAGGTGGTTGGCTTACGTGGCCACCCAAATGCAATCGGTCACGTAAGTCATGGTGGATTCTTTTTTAAATAACTTGCTTCGTCTGGTAGTTACTCGATGAGACTTGACATGTGACTCATAGTGGGTCCTAGGTCCTCAGACAGGTGGATTGTACCGTTGGACCTGACACATGGGTTATGCCTAGCATGACGCGAGGCATTAGCCACATTGGCCCAACGTGACACGAACTATGTCATGGAGTAGCACTTTCCATGACCAGGCACACCTGAATTGTGCCCTGCCATGGACCGTGCCACGTGCCACATGCCACCTGCCCTGGTTGACATCTCTAGGCGGGCAGGCGCAAGTGTGTGAGAGCGAGAGAAAACAAGTCTGCATGAAATTACTGTATTATTTATTTTGTTCTATGTTATGTTTATTTTTCTATTCACTCTTCTCTCTTTATTTTGTTCAATTACTCAATTGTTATTTACTTAAAAATAAAAATGTGAATATAAGTAATGAAAGTTGTGACAAATCAAGCACGTTAGTATCTTTCCATGTTACATGATACTTTTTTGTCATGATATTGTAGTTTACATTGTGATAATAACTTGAGTCGCAACACAACTTTTACAAGTTATGTAGAAAGTTGAAACAGTCTCATTATTGAAGAACCACATCAAGCCATCAACTCGTTGCAATGCTTGTTCTTTAGATCATGAATTTCTTTTTTATAGTTTCTTAAAATATTATCTTAAAAATTGTTGATTCACGTAAAAAATAAAATGTGAATATAAGTAATGAACATTGTGACAAATAAAGCATGTTAGTATCTTTCCATGTTACATGATCACTTTTTGTAATGATATTGTAGTTCACATTGTGATGATAACTAGAGTCGCGACACAACCTTTTCAAATTTAAGTAGAATGTCGAACCAGTCTTGTTGTTGAAGAACCACATCAAGCCTCCAACTCATTGCAATGCTTGTTCTTTAGGTTATTAGTTTCTTTTTTTATAGTTTCTTCAAATATTTAAGATGATGTATGTGGTAATCATAATATTCTCACATTTGACTAATATTTCATCAATCATGTCTTGTCTGTGCACTACTATAATTTTTTAACCTTTACTTGTTTTGTCAAGTAGTCTGCATAATTATTATTCGTATCAACTTTTTATAATTGAACGAAGTTATTCTCTATTTGTTCTCTGATAAATTAGTATTAGATATTAATATATTTTGTTCATGCATGAACATTAGATTCTTTGTTATATGAATACCACTTTGATTGACATATTTGAAGCACATGTTCTTTTGTACAAAACCAAGCTTTTCCATAGTGACGTTGAAATGACTTCCTTGCATGCTTGGGTAAATGTCATGTACTTTGTCTCATTTGATGATACAGCTATATTATGTTATTTCTCACATAACCAATTTACGGGACCACCATACAAGTTGAATACATGTTCTTTTGTGAATTTTTTTAAGTTCATATTTTTGCCCCAATCAATATTCATAATATCATTATTTTAGAAATTCTTTTCATTGTCATCAGTGTAAAACTACAAAATAAAATCACATAATCTACGAAAATATTTTAGCACCCTTTTCAATTCATTCTATTGCTCATATATCATTTTGATTGGGGTATTTGAGCACTATTTTCATTGTCATTTCTTACTGATTCATTCTATTGGAGTATCATTTTGATTGTGTTTTATCTTGTAATTCCTGGTTGAACACAGTTGATTTACTGGAAAATATTCAACCCATTGTCCATGTGCAAAACTTATATTTTCTTCTTGAACAGATTCTTTATCAGTGTTTTAAACTCGTTGAACTTTTTCAGAATTTAAAAATTTTTCTGAATAAAATATATCCAAATATATATAGAAAAATAATCGAAAAATGAGACAATACGTTGATTTTATAAGTGATGCCTTCAATCTATCTCAAAATAAATCAACTTGTATCAAGTTCAGCACTGTTATTGCGCTGGTGTTTGAACATCAACCTTTTTATTTTTTTATACAAACTGTTTTCACATAATTCAAACTCTTGTAAGCAATTTGAAATTTTTTTAAGCATGTTATTTGAGAATGCAATCATAAGACTTCTGTCATTGACGTGTCTTTGATGTCACAACTTTGTTGAACCTTCCATTATAACTTCATTCTCACATGTTGTAAGCTGGTCAAATAACAAAGGGATGACTCAATTTTTTGAATCATTACTATGATATGGCTGACAAGTTACATGCTCAAGATTATATGACTGACTAGTGACTTGCCAAGATTATATGACTGACTAGTAACTTGCTCTGATATAAATTTTTCAATGTCTACTTTAATTCTTTTATCATTTCCTTTCTAGTAATATTTATAAGAACAGAGTCATCCAAGCATAGTCGAATGGAACATCTAGTTTTTTGATCTTGCTTCTATTTAATAATAATAGTTGTTTTTGATTTTGCTTCTTTATCACTGATTATTGGTTGTAGATTCTTGATTATAACAATAAATTCTTTTCTACAAATAAGTCTTTTATTTTTATCTTATAGAGTTTAATTTTTTTGCCTAAAAATATATTTCTTCAATCTCATTGACTCACCAATTTATAATCTTTCCTAATATATCTTATCGTGCAAATGTTTTCTTGAGATAATTTTCATCCGATACCAAATGTTAAGTGTTAACACTTTGACTAACAAGCTCTCTTGGATTATAGATATCAAGATACCAAATGTTTTGATATCTAATATCAGAATCAAAACCTAGAAAAATCGAATGTAAAATTGTCAGGACAAATGTTTTGCCTCACAAGGTCTTATCATCCATTCATTGAATCTTCCTTAGCTCACTACTAGGTGACAAGAAACATCAATGGTCAAGGTAAAAATATAATATGATTGACATCAAGATTATATATGAGCTACATGAAAAGGAACAAACACATTCATATACACGAAGAGGGGGATGGGTAGGGATAGAGAGCGCATACAAGAAATTGCTGCATTTTTTTTTGTTCTACATTTTGTTCATTATTCCATTCACTGTTCTCTGTCCTTATTATTATTAATTTGCTAATCACTTCAATGTAAAATATGAATACAAATAAATAACATCACAATAACATATTCCTTGTCATGACAATGCCAAAGACACGACAATATGTTTAAGTTGCAAGATCATTTTGGTCATGATAATATATTATACATCATCATTATTTGAGTTGTGACCTAAAGAATAAAGTCGTGATTTTCATAAATTAAGTAAAATGTTGATCTAGTCATGATGCTGAAGAACCTCATCGAGACATCAATACGTCACAATAATGCCAAAGACAACTATCCAAATGGAGTCATGTCAACATATTCCAAATCGCAACATCAATCTAGTCATGATAATATATTTTTAAGTTGTAAGATTATTTTAGTCATGACAATATATTTTACGTCGTGATAATTTGAGTTACAACCTAAAGGATAAAGTCAATTTTCACAAATTAAGTAGAAAATTGATCCAGTCATGATGTAGGAAAGCTTTACTGAGACATCAATACGTCACAATGTTTATTCTTTAGGTTATGGTTTTCTTTTTCCAAACAGTTTTCCTTTAGGATTTTAGATGATGTATGAGCCAATCATAGTAGGATTTAGCTTTTAATTTATTTTGCTTCCTATTTGTGTCATAGGATATTATATTTGTTCCAGCAATGATGAAGAGATTTTTAATAAGTTATTTTTCTCTTTTACTTTTATTTAATTAGCTTGATCTATTTTAGTTGTATTGGTGATAGATTAGATTTACAGTGTTTTAGAGCATGTGGCAGGCAGCTTGTTGCTCAGTCTAGTAGTTAGTCTCTTGATAGAGTTAGATGATGCTATAGGTGATTATGGTACTCTTAATCATTTGATTGGGTTTTGGGAAAAAATTCGAATTTTTCTTTGTATTTAATTCAACAAGTTTTATTTTGTCATCAAGTTTTTTTTTTCTTATATTAGATTGTGTATTCTTTTGAGAATATTATAAAACTCAGATCTTATTATAGGTGTATGAAAATAGTTATTATGATCGAGAACTCCTACTTCTCGAAGGTTTCTTCTATACACATTATTGGATGGTGTGCCAATGAGATTTGTTGTTAGTGGTTCAGAGAGGTTTAGATTTGGATAGTTGTAATAGAAATTAGTTGGTCTCGACATTGAGCTATCAGACATTAACTTTTTGATTTCTTTTCAATCATTATGAGAATTGTATTCAAATGATGTTACCCTCTTCCCCCGCATCAAATGAGGTCACCCATTTCCCCTGTATTGAAATGAGGTTACCATCCTCCTATTGTAAAATTAAAGTGTAGCTTTGTTGTTTTGATGAAGGAAAATGCATCTGGAAAGCCAAGATTAGTGGTGTTGGGAGTGGCACAACAACAATGGATGAGAACAAACCACGTGTTCGTTCAGTCTCAACTGACTGCAGTATGCCAGGCCGGAGTTTCAGAAATTTTTCATTCGACACTGCAGCTGTTTTGCAGGCAATGGAAACCCAGTTCTGTGGATAGTTATTGGGCGCACTGCTTCATGTTGTCATTGCTATTATTTTTTTTTTTCTCGTAAAAGTGTTTTTTCAATTGCAAGAAACAAAAAGATAGAATCTTTTCTGAATAGCATTTTGTCCTTTGTTTTTGCCAAGTTACCTAAAAAAAAAAGATATAATTTGCTAGAAGTCACATTAACAATTGCACCACCAACAAATGCCTTACCCACAATTGCACCGTTCATAAGTACACCATTTTCAATTTGGAAGTCTTAGGGAGTCGGGTAGAGCGGACGTAACAGTTTTTTATAACAAGTGGCCTTGTCATGTCAAGTGAGTATTACCGCATCTGATTGAATTTAATTACCTAAAAAAAAACTACTAGTCACATTAACAATTGCACCGCCCACAATTGCACCGCCCACAATTGCACCGCCCACAATTGCACCGCCCACAATTGCACCGCCCACAATTGCACCGCCCACAAGTACACCGCCCACAATTGCACCGCCCACAAGTACACCATTTTCAATTTACAAGTGATGCTTAGGGAGTCGGGTAGAGTGGACGCAACAGTTTTTTTTAACAAGTGGCCTTGCCATGTCATGTGAGTATTGCTGCTTCTGATTAGATTTTGAGTTGGTATTTTCGGTCAAGGGTGGTTGTAGAATAATAAAATATGTTCTGCTTATGAACATATTGAAGTCATAATTAGGCTTAAGTTTTCTAACCCATAAGCATCTTGATTAATCCATTGAAATAAATTTTTAATTTTGATTGATTAGGTTTAAGTTTATTAATGTATGTAAAAAATAAAACTTAATGTTATTCAATAGTTGCCGAGCCTTTGGAAATGTGCCATTTATTTTGTGCTAGAGAATTGTGCAAGAATTCAAGCTGTCAATAGTAGTGGCTGTTTACATTTATTAATATTGAATATATTTTTAAAATTTTTTTCATACTGCTGTGTTAAAAACAGTTCGCATTTATTTTTCGTCAATTGGCTAAGTACGCTACTCAAATGGGACATTATTTGAATCAGTGTCATTTGAAATACTCTGTTAACATAATTATGATTAGCGTTCAAAAAAAAACATAATTATGATAAATAATTTATCATGGGTAATATTAACTTTTTTTATTTTTCGATAATTTTTACCCCTTGCCCTTCCTTTGTGGTACATGTAACTAACAGTTAAATAACATCTGATTATTCATATGGATCTATCTTGCCATGTAAATGAGATAAGATTGAATCCTACACATTTAATTAATTTTGTGAATTTAATATTTGCTCATTCTCTAAAAGGGAGTGAGACATTGAGTAGGTTAGGATAATTCCACTATTGAAAATTCAATGCCACTAGATTTCTTTTCTTTTTTTGTATTGACGTGATTTCTTGATGGGGTTGCTAGTGGTCCCCTCTGGCTGAAACTAGATGGCCCTGAAATCTGAATTTATATCATTGATCTTGATTACTCTAAAAGTTAATTTTTTTTTTCACATAGCAAACAATCATGAAATTTGTATCAGTATTGTTACTAAAATCATTATAGCCTTCCTCATGTTTTAATCAAAGTAATGTTTCCCAATATTCTGATATAAAAAAATATTCAGCCTAGTATCATGTGTTATAAATATCATACTGGTTACCTTTGGTACTGATGAAGGAAATTGTAAAAAAAAAAAAAGCAAAGAATAGTGTTGATGCAAGTAACTAAGTGAAAAAAAATATGTGGGGATTTGTGTTTTGGTGCACTAAATATAATATTTGAAAAAAGAAATTTTAAAAAAATTAAGAAAAAATGGAAAAAAAAAAGAGCACCAAAATGCAAAATAATTGTGTTTTGGCACACTATAAATTGGAAATCCAATTGTCCCCAGCTAACATATCATCGATTAAAATAATAATAATAAAAAACTATATAATTCAAACATGTTGCATTGGTGAAAGACGTGTGATCTTTTTTGAACACGTATATATAGTGCCCACACATGCACTATTACAAACATACACACCTACACACATACATATGTGTTGTTATAGATACATGTTTCATTCTTTATGCTAAACATTCCTCTAGCCTAGGATTGCCTCTAAAACCATGTAGAGAAACAAAATCATAAATCGAAAAACTCAATAATATGTAATATGAATGCATAATGGGAATCAAAAATAAATAACTCTAACTTTGTATTATGGCATCCTATATATTTGGTGCTCCCTTCCATAATACATAAATAAATAAAGAAGTAAAGTAATGGTAGACCATATCATCGGAAATGAACCTTAAGATCTAGCAATTGCATCATTGAAATGAACCTTAAAATAGCATTTCAAACTTGTTTGTTAGATTTGATTTTTTTTTTTAATTCCACTCCCACCTGTTACATCTAACAAAAAATTGAAATACTGGCGACTAAAATAAATCACTTTTTACTTTTTGGTTTAGTGTTAAATATCAATGAATCTATGATATTCACGTACAAACTAATCTACAATAAAAAAAATAGTGGTGTCGATGTAAATTTCAGATGCACATTAATTAATAAAGAAAAGCATGGCCAAATACGGAAAAATGTTACCTATAATTATTGAATCATAATTTCTTGAGTTTTTATGGATATTTTTGATTATTTTATTAAATTATATTTCACTAAATTATGTGTATGATAGATTTGAATTTATTATATTTTATCAAATATAATTTAAATATAAATGATAGACTTTTTAGAAAGTTAAAAAAGGATAGAAGAGTAAGGTTTACTGAAAAGAATTCATGATATCCTTTTTTGAGAAGTCATGATATCCTTTTTTGGCCATGAATCTCTACATAAGTCATGATATCCATTATATGTTATGACTCTATCATTACATTTTCACAATCTTTATTATACAATATATTTTTCATGACTATGTTGATGGTTTGAAATCAACATAGAAGTTAACTATTATATTATTTTTATATCGCAGCAACCAAGTGCCAAACTAGTATTATAAGTCATTGTATTTTTAAGTATCATAATATATTATTTATAGAGTCAAAATCCTATAATACTAGATTTTAAGTCATTACAATTTTTGACTTAGTAACTTTGTGTTCTAGAAAAAAATTATCTCAGTTATGACATATTTACTATCAAGATTAATTGTTTCAGACATAAATCATCTAAGTCATAATAATCTATCATTATGACATTGTGTTTCGTAGAGAATTTTTTTCATTCATGATAATCTTTGTTGCCACAACTAATTATTTAGAGGGAAATTTTCTCAATTACATCTTTGGTGTCATGATTATTTGCTTCAGAGATAAATTATTTCAGTCATGACTTCTTTTATTACTGTGATCTTTATGTTTCATAGAAGATTCAAAGATTACATAATATCGTGACCTCAACCTAAAATATTGACTTTTAACTTGACGAATTACATTAGCACGCAACATGACTCTAATGATATAAAATATGAACTTAATGATTTTCAGAGAGAAAGAGAGAGAGAGAATATTCAATTTTTGAGGTCCAGAACCTGTCGCTACCAAAAGGGTGTGAACTTTAACCCCTAATATGAGGCAAATTTGAGCCGAACGCAAACGATAATTGTTTGAGAATCAGGGTTGATGCCAGATTCTCATGTTTGTTATCATTGGGAATTCTCAATTTTATAAAATGATTGTTTAATATTCTCTTATGGAAATCTTTCCAATGTCAGGTTAATCAAAGATCTAATGAGTAGAATAAAATTTTAATATTTTACTAATAAATAAGTTTATGCATGTTTATCATGGTAGACGATGACATATAAGATTATCGAATAGCCTCATAAAGTTGATATCAAAAAGTGATATTACTTTTATTTCTATCTCGTGATATAGACAAAAATATTAAATGAAACTATAATTATTTTATTTTGCATATTTTAAAAGAATAGAGTTAGCATAAACATGATCAAGTTACATTTATTTTATTTATCTTTGATAGACAAGACATATAGTTGGTTCTAGTGCTTATCGCAATGCAACATTGAGAGTGGGGATGAATTTTTATAGGCATTCTTCACAAGTTTTTCACACCTCAAATCACTTTATGCTTTAGGAGTGAGATAAGTTAATTCAATTAGGAGGAGTTAGAGACTTTGTATGATGCTTAAGACCATTTTAAGAAGTTCTTAAGGAGATGTCCTCAGCATAGGTTTGAATTATGGTTCTATGCCAAAACCTCTTATAATATGCTTAATTATATGAGTAGATGCCCTAATGATATGAACTCAGGGGGGGGGGGGGGGGGGGTTGATCATGAATAAAACTTTTGAAGAGGCCTATTTGTTATTTTAAAAGTTCGAAAAAATAACTACCAAATTTCAATTGATCATGCCTTTGGAATAAGAGATGCTATAGTTTGGAGTTGGCCTAACTCATCATGATGGAAACTAAAACGGAGGAATTCATAAATAAGTTAGAAACCCATGAAAAGAAATGAAAAAGAGTGGAAGAACTCATCATTTTGCAAGGACAAGAAATGATAACTTTCAACCCAATTTATCAAGTAGAGGAAGTCATCAGGTTATAAAGCAAAAGATATGTATTTTGACCAATCCTAATATCCCCAAACAATACCATCTTATAGAAATTATGGTAGTGGGAACCAAAATATTTGTCAAAACCCAAAGAATTTGGGCACAATTAAATGAAGTATAAAAATTAAGGAGGCCCAAGCTCAAATAACCAACACTAAAAAGTAACAGACAACTATTCATAGATGATAAAGTCCTGGCACTACTAATCGAGATGAACTAGAAAAAATGAGTGTCAAGAATATTAAATTGACAAACTTGAGACAACATATTAAATTCTAACATAGTAATGCAAAGTAAAGAAATTTAGAATGGATATCCAGCATTATCATTATAAGGAATGAGTATGAGCAAGTTACCTACTAATATGGAGATCAACCCAAAAAAATGTGCCCATAGTACACAGAAGTAGAAAAGAGCTAGAGAGACAATATAAGAAGTAAGCTGAGATAGAGAGAGATATTAGTGATTGCATCATGACTTTTCCAAAAATCATGACTCTCATCTTAGCTAGTTCAAAAGATATGGAGCCCAATGTTATGGCATTTCCTAAGGTTGTAGTGTCAACTAGATAGAATACCTAACTAATAATCCCAACTATGATTGATGGAAAAGGTAAAATGGGGGAGTAACTAAAGTCCACACAAAGTAATGGAAAAAGTATGTGATAGAGAATGATACCAAAGATACTCTTCCTTTTAATTTATCTTTTCCACAAAGATTTAGAAATGAAAAATAGATAAAAATTCTGAATGATTTCTCAATATTTTCTAGAAACTAGAATTTAATATTCTATTTGCCAATATATTATCCCAAATAGCTAACTATGTAAAGTTTATAAAAGATGTCATGAGTAGTAAGAAGAAGAAGAAGATATATTGTATCATAAATATGATAAAGTAATGTAGTGCATATATGATTGGGGAGCACACATTTTGGAAGATACTTTATAATGTAGGATCAAATATTTACTTAATGACTTTATTAGTATCATGAAGATATTAGCTTGATGAAATCACTCTAATCTCTCTTTCTCTCTTACACACAATAAATGGCAAATTAATCGACTAAGTATCTAATAGATATTATTGAAGATGTATTGATTAAGGTTGTATTTATTTTTTTCTATGATTTTTTTTGTGTTTGATATGGAAAAAGATTAATATACTCCATTTATCTTGGGATGACTATTTCTTACTACCGGATAAGTCCTTATTAAAGTGAAGAATAGAGAGTTCACAATTTAATTAAGTGAAGTACATGTTAAATACAACCTTTATAAGGAGGTGGGTAGTTTGGTTGATGATGAAGAAAGTTGTTGGAGGATAAATAATCTCCTCTCAAGTAATGCAACCCAATGTCAGCTTTGGATGAAAATACTATATAAAAGACTATTATCCCAATGAAGACAAGTAAGATGGCATTAAAGAAGAAATCTAGAGGTACAAAAGTGATATAGTAGAAAGTGGTGAACATGATTAGCATGAATGCATAGCATTCATCAAGGTCTTGACTTCAGACAATGGCAAATAAGGCTATTTTGAAGATGAATAAAAAGGAAGCAAGATATTCAATTTCCTCAATGGAAAATTATGGAGAAAATGAAGAAGACAAATTGGAGATTAAGCTTTATGTGAATGCAGAGTTGAAATTTTAATTGGTGGCTGATTAAATAAAAAATGAAGACATGATGGAAACAAATAATTTGGAGATTCTTAAGGAAGAGAAGGAAAACAAAGTATTAGTGATGAAAGTTGTGACTACCGAATACTGTCATGACTTTAGAGTTCTAGAAACTAAAGGTAACAAATATTGCTCTAGACAACAATGTAACAATTTTATTACTAAAAGTAAATGCTCAATCCATATTCTAGTACAATGCCACAATACTCACAAAAGTCATAGTTTCCATGAAGTAGAAACTCAAAGAAGGAAGTTCAAAATAAGCAAGTCAGATGGATAATCAAATGTCGAAAGAAAACCCAAAAAGAAAAAAAAATGATTGAATACATATATTGAAAAGCTAGTATAGTATAGTGCCACAAACTCATTGATGGTCTAGGTATAGATGGAATCACATAATATATAGTTCATCATTCATTAATCATGAAAGTTAATAATAGAGCTCAAACCTCATCATGTGTCTTTAACTAACCATAAAAAATAGTTCTACAAACTTGGTTTGTAATGACAATCTAACTTAGTAATAAAAAATACTTATTTAGAAGGATTGAAGTTTATATATGTTTTTAGTGGGGACAGATTACTCGAGAATGAATAATGATTTTAATGTGAGTTTTTTTGGTATGTCAAATACAAAATAGTACCGACCATTTAGAATGATTTTAATGATATGTTTTACCTGAAAGATGGATTTATTTGTAATAATTTCACAAAAACTTTGTTTTGAAGGATTTTGATGAATTATTGTAAAATCAAAAGTTTTAGTGTGAAATATATGACTTGGTGAAGTTGGTGACTAGAAGGAGAGTGAAAAGTCATTCAAGTCATGACATCTAACATGTTATGACTTGATTATACCTTTGATTTCTTATAGATTGATTCCAACATGAATTCTTAGCCAAAACTCGATAAATATATTCGTTACAATCTTTGTATGTCATGACTATAACACCATGTTGACATAATTTTTTAACTGAGTAAGAAATTCATTTGGTAATGAAGAATTTTTGAAGTCACATCAAACTAGCTTGAAACAACTTCATGGCTATGATATTATTTTATATAGCAGGAACTAAGTACACTATTAGTAATAAAACTCATGAAAACCTCAAGATGTTGCAACTTATCATTATCATGCCATAAAATACTCAAGAAAGTTGAAATTTTGATCTCAAGTCATGACATCTGAGTACAAATATTATAAGGAGCCAAACTTGATTCACAGCTAACACAAGTATCATGACTCTTGGCTCAAGAAAGAAAACAAAGTTATACCCATCACCCATCAATGTGATAATGAGTTATAGACACTAAATATACAAGTCATGACCACATTCTTAATTGTACTATGACTTTGTATTATATAGATGAAATACACAAATCATGACCATATTCTAACATCAAAACTTTGTTCTATAGAACTAAATGCACAAGCCACAATAACATTTCAATACTACAACTTTGTGTTATTAAGACTAAATGAGTCATTATGACTTTTACAAGCATTACAACTATCAAGTAAAGGAACGATACAAATATTATGGCTCATATTCAATATCATGACTTTATATTATAAAAGTTAAATGAGCCATGATGAATTTTTCTAGCATAGTGTCCATCAAGTAGAGAAAATAGTCCAAAGCCATTACTCATATCTAGTATTGCTACTTTATGTTATAAAATTGAAAGACCAAAATCATGACATTAATTTAGTTTCATGACTTCCAATTAAATAAATTAATATCACACATGGTCATGTATATAAGGAAAACACCAAGATGTGAAAAGAGATCCATGAGAGACATGAGAAAGTTGATCTAAGGGGTTGCACAACTCTATTTTTAGGGTATTCCTATTGGGGTTTCGAGCAGAATATCCAATCTAATTGGAACATAAATGTGGTAGAATTTATAATTTTTATCCCTTAACTCACAAAGGATCACATTCATTTCATAAAAAAATATGAAGAAAGGGTAAATGAAACTTACCTTTTGTAGATCGATTCATCAAGCATTTAAAGTGTGCGTCTTGATTTATTCGGATCTTCAAAGGTGCTACCTTTCTAAAAAATAACGACCCCCTACAAGTATCCATACACAAACAAATAATGAACGATCTTGTTAAATGCTAGTTCAGATTCATCTTCTCAAAATGAAAGGGTTTCTCTCTATTTTATAAAAAGATGACTACTTGTATCAAATATGTCTCACATACAGCGCACGCATGCACGCACACACACACACACACACACATGTCTACTAGGGTTTTAGTCATAAATGAATTTAATTATATATTTAAACTCTTTTAAATAATAACAACTTAAATTCAAATCCTTAAAAACCTCTTTTAAATGAATTTATTTATTAAAACTCATGTTCAATGTAACAAATTAATTAATTATTTAAATCACGAATTTAAACTTTCTCAAAATTAAATTCGAATATAAATAATAACTAATTGTTATTTGTGATTTAAAATAATCTCATCATTTTAAATTTCTATAGAAAGTGAAAAATCATAACCGTTACTATTCATTTTAAATGTATGACCCTATAGGTCCAATTAATTTTGGAAGTAGGCCTAAATCTTATTTTGATCCTACAAGTCATAAGTGGACTCTAGTAAGACATTATGCCTATCCATGCATTTCTCAGTCTCAATTATCGAGGGGACCCAGAAATATCTCTCTTATAATAAGAGAGATAAATTTCATCTTAATCACTCATATCTCACTACATAATTCTTATTATGTTCAAGTATAACCTTTATAGTCATCTTATTAAAGACAACATTTGATTATATCAAAATACAATATTCTTTATGTTGAGAACTATAGTGATCTCAGGTCAAAAGATTTATTAACATAACTATTAGAGATTAACTTATGACTTTGATCCATGTATTAATCTCAAGTCGGGTTTGTCCAATATTTGTTCTCAACAAATAGATATAAATTTAATTTGTATCTCATACACATATTCATCCCATGAATATCAATCAAACTTTATACTAATCTTAATTCACTGTTATTCCCACAACAATAATAGATTAGAGATATTTAGAATAATTAAAATATTATTCAAGGATATTATATATAATAAATATGCAAATCATAATAATATTAAATTCTAACAAATAGTCAAAATATCATGTCCATATGATAGGCCTAGAGCACTATTACTAATAGTTCCATGAGCAAAATGGGTGATAAAAGACACAAGTATAAACCCTAAGAGGTAGTGATGCATTCTTGACCCCCACCTAGGGGCATGTCTAATTGAAATTGAGTAGATTTTGAGTAATTTAGGTTTATAAAACTTAGATTCTCCCAAGGGGTAAAATTGGACACCTAGATTCATACAAGATAAATTTCAACTTTTCCATATGTTTATGGATGTGTTATTTAATCTTTTAATCTAATTTTTTATTGTGATGTTGTTTGGTTATAGATAGTTACATAATTAAATTAAACTAAGACTAGGGTTTTGACTATTGGTGAGTTCATACATGATTGGAGTGGTGGATGGTAAATAGAGAAGCACCCTCAAAGGTATGATAGAAAGGAAGTGATATCCCTTTCGACCATGATGTGATAGATAAACTCATATACTAAAACTAAAGATTGAGGAATATTTAATCATTGAGTATGCAGTTTATGAAGAAGAAAATATGAATACTTTTATAGATCACTCTATTATACACGTCTTAGAGGAATTAACTCTCAATTATTGATTATTGATAAATAAAATGTTTTACGATGAGTTTTACTTTTAGTGTAGGAGTCACCTACCATAGTGAGGAACAAAGATAGGTAAGCCACATAATAGGTATGTATGGATCTTATTCATATGGTGGTGATAGTCCTATGAGTTACATTCTATCATATGGCTCCTACTAGTGAAATATTTTTGAAAGCATATGTTAATTATTTGAGTATGACACTAATGAACCAAAACTATAACTATGTTTATTGCCACATTAATTATCATCAAGAAATATAATAGAGGCCGGATAATAAGAATACAAATTCATAGAAACCATTAAAGATAATTAATGAGTTACCTAAAAGGTGAAGACTTATGAATGATCTCTGAGTATAGATGATGTGTTGTCTCAGTGGTAAAAAATCGAGAAGATAACTATAAGGTAATCATCGTTGAAAAGGGCTTAATAATAATAACCTCCTTGTATACCAGTAGGGAAAAAGGTGATTCCACATTTATCTAGCCCATTCTACAACAAAGAATAATCACAAGGTAATTAAGAATTCCATCATAAACAAAAATAGAAATCATCTCTATAATCTAGAAATGATGACTTAAATCATATTTATCATGTCTATTAGAGAAGTTAATTATCATTGACTAATTTAATATTTTATGTGTAATCACTATGAAATAGATATCTAAACTAAAGGTTCATTTTATTACTTGTAAAACTCATACACTTAAGTTATGATATTGGACAATGGACTCTCACCCAAATAGCTTTTGGGACGTACCTAATCATAATTTTGGTGTTGTCACAAAGTCAAAACACCCTAACTTTTGTAACATAGTATAAATGATCGGAAACCTCAAGAACACTTCATATGCCCAAAAATATTGTTATTCCCAAGTCTTATTTGGATCTTTGGTAAAATTTCATGTTTTTGGTACTTACGTGTAGTCCTCATCGAGAAGATTAATTTTAATTCTTGGATCATCAGATTCTGACTAACAAATCTCCAAGAATCAAAAAAGGAAGTTTATGGCCTTCACTATTTCTCTCAGTCTCTTTTACAATTTCCAATTCATTGACAAAATGAGATACATCTCCAAAACATAATTTCTTTAACCCTATTTATACTTTAAAGACTTGCTCACGGCACTGCATGTGTTCACAATTTATTCAAGTTTGTTTTTATTCCAAAACAATTATGAACTTTATTAATATTTCATTTTGGTATAAAGTTTTTCTTTATACCAAACATCCATCACCATTTTTCTCTAACTATAAAAGTATTTCATTTTGGATTATGTTAAAATTATATTATATGACCTTTATTAAAATTTTTCTCTAACTATAAAAGTTTTTCTTTACATTTTCATTTTTTGGTTTACAAAACATCCATCACCATGAAAATAATGAAAACCCTAACTATCTTGGAATCTAATGAACTTTTTGTGGTAATTAGATTTTGTGAGATAAATTCAAAGATGAGGTTTATTTCATCATCTAAGATTTAACAAATTTCAAATTTGAATTTTGTACCATAGTAGCAATTTACCATTTTACTTTTTTTTTTTTGAAAAATGTTCAAATTTACCCAAGTTTTACAATTAAGACTTATATAGAGTACCATTCTAACTAAATATTATGACTTTCTGATCATTGAAAAACAATATTTGTTTTCATTATTACTTGTTGGAGAATAATCTACTTGACCAACATACAATGAGGATACTATATGAATTAAATATCATAAGTAGTTTTCATATAATGATATTTTAAATCTTGGAATATTAATTCATTATGAATCCATATATGAGAAACTCTATATTTTGGCATAGCTCAATGTTATTTATAATAGGGTTATAATATAAATTATTATTAGATATAAAATATATCATATAGAGAGATATAAGTGAATAAGGAATGTATCCCTCATTTTAGGAGATATTTTCATTAGTCTCATAAGAAGTGAGATTAATAAGAAATATTAATGTCATTTATTTTGTAAATCTTCTTTAGATTGAGAAATACAATCCCCCCTCCCCAAAAAAACTCAACTCATACTAACCCTCAATGCCCCAGGGTTAGAGCATGTAAAGTCCTCATCCTAATAACATGATAAATCCAATTGGCAGAAACCTTGGGGAGCATATTTGGTATCCCTAGGGATCAAACTAAAGACCATAGGGTAAGAGCATCTAACCTCTTTGTCAACCAAACTATCATGATGTTGATAATTAATTTATGTAGTCTATAAATATATCAAATGACAAAAGAATGATGACATTGATTATGAATTAAATTATTTTTTGTATTTACATAATTTAGTTAGTCAAAATGTCTTCTTAGATGTCGCATATGATTTGTGAGACCTAAAATAAATTTTATGTTCGTGATCAATATTATGTAAAATGTATAGGGTCATATACTTAGAATAGATTGGTATCTAAGTCTTAAGTTAGACTCGGGTATTTAAAGTATTAAAATGTGATTTTTATACTGTGTTAGGGGTAGTCTATTTTTTATGAATAGTGAGATGGTTTAGTTTAATAAAATGAGATTTTATTAAATAATTTTTATTTTTAAAATAATGTAACTATTTCTAAAATGTGCGTTTTTTGAAAATACACAAATGTATTTAAGAAACACATATAATATGTTTTATAAAACATGTATTTTTAATAGTTATCTGTTGAAAATGCAAAATAAAAAAACAAGATTGTTATTTAATGTAATAGCATGTTTTAAAAACAAATTGCACATTTTTTAAAAACATGCCTTTGTGTGTTTCCAACACATCTATGTTCTTTCATAAAACATAGCATGTTCTTACAAAACATGTATTGCATGTATGACTAAAAATAATTCAATAAAAACAAATATAATATTACAAACAAACCACTATAAATATATGACTCACTTGTTGTGATATCAATCAAGAATTCAAAATCTAATAAAATCATATTAGGTCAAAAAGATCACCAAAAACATTTTCTTTGAGGATGCTATATAATGAATATATATATATATATATATATATATATATGTGTGTGTGTGTGTGTGTGTGTGTGATAAGTAAAAAAAAAATAAGAAATATGTTTTAGAAGTTATGTTGAGAAGATAACAAGTTATGTTGGGGAACAAGATAAGATATTTTCACAAGTGGGTAAAAATATAAAAATATTTTTCTTTTTAAAATAAAAGATATTGTATGACAAAATTAGAGTGTTAGGAGATAACCTTTTGCTTTTTAGAGCGTTGGTGAGAATATTTGTTCAAATAAATTTTTTGTAAAAGGTATTAGTGGATCATCTATACATAAAAGCACAAGGTGTGGTATTTCTAGAAAACAAAGGTCATTTTTGATTACATTACTAGTAAATTAAATTATTGGGTCATTCACTAGGAATATGAAATCCAATGTAGTGTAAAACTTAAATTATCAAGCTTTGGTTCCTAATGTGATTAGAATAGGTGAGTAGTTAATGTATGGGCTAAATTTGTTGCAACATATATTTTTTATATTTAGAAAATTACAATACTAATATGGAGAGAATTGTGATTTTATCTAACCTAGTTTCTTATTTCTTAATGTTTAGGAAATATAGTTTTGTTATTTATATTTAGATAAATGATTCATATGTAAATTGCGTTAATTCATTAAATAAAAAAAACATGTATAATTTATACAAGTTTATTAATAATCTATTTAATTAAGTTTGATTTATTTAAAATTGTGATTATTTGTAATTTATTATATTTAACTTGATTAAATATGAAATCATCATTATTTCATTAATAAATTGATATTTATTTGTGTATTTTTTTATGAAAAAGCAATGGTGCATACTATGTCCTTTCAAATCAATATGATCAACTTTTTCTTTTGTTATGTTTAGGGCATGTTTATGAAGTTGAAATATTCTTGTAGAATAACCGTAGAACAATTAAAATTATGGGTCACACTATGATTCATTTAAGCCATATATATATATATATGTGTGTGTGTGTGTGTGTGTGTGTGTGTTACACTATATATTGATATGAAGTTATACATATATATGCAATGTTATATATTAATACATTATGAGTAAAATCACTCTTTTAAAAATCAAGTCATCAAAATGTCTAACAAAATTACACACCCTATCAATGTTTCAATCATTTAAATATAAGTTTATCAAAGCAAACTATATTGGACTATCTTGGTGAGACATGTTGGATAATAGTACTATTGATATATTTACATTATTTGACTTAATGGGTTATCAAAATGATTTTTGACCTAGAATATTAATGAGATTTCTAAGGCATGTGATGGAGAACCCTATTATTATCCAAGATTTACATAATATATAATTAGTAAAGTGCTAACTACCTAAATAACTACACTCTCGGCAATAAATCAAAGCTTACTCAAAGTTATGAGAAATATGGATCTTACCCTATTGGAGTCCTAAGTGTTGAAATTATCGAATTAATATATGAGATTAATTATTTAATAAAAGATTTAGTGGGAATACCTTTTATGTTGATATATTTAATAAAGTGTACTCAACAAATCAAATATTGATAATAGTTTCAAACAACACATAACTTGTCTCGGTGATGAGTCCTTGAGAATGATAGATTCAATGGAATAACTTTTTAGACTTATATAAAATAATTTTTTTTTTGATAAGAGAAGAAATTATGTCACAAAGAAACTTATCCCTAGGAAACCTATTTATAGTGCCTCTAGAACCTAGAAAGATACTTATAGTAAATTTTAAAATGATTCTCTTGATGTCATTTATTTCATGCTTACCACCATGAATTTAGAACTTCATAAATAGATGGCTGATATGGAGGCATTCACCATGATGGATCATCTAAAGAAAATATTTTCAAGATGAATGATTATCTAGATCATTTGGAAAACTTGGTCTAGTGATTAGCCAAGAGTCAGTAGTTGAATATATTCTCCAAACTTTATTATATGCATATGATAGTTTTGTAATATACTATAATGTACAAAATATGGAAAAATTAGTTAGTAATTTACATGGGATGCTTAAGAGTATTGAGCAAAATATTAAGGGTACTTATAATGTACTGATAGTTCAAAATGGTAATGTCACGCACGAAAAATAAAAAAGTAATGTCACTACCAAGGTAACGCTTCTTAAAGAGGGAGAATATTTTTTTAGTCTTCAGCTTCATCATTGGAAAAGAAATTATAAGCTCAACTTCAAAGATCAAAAGAAAAAAAAAAGGTAGTGACATTGTGTGTTTATGCATTTATGTTATAGAAGTCAATTTATCTACTTTTTTTCTTGGTTATTGGATATAAATTGTGGATCTCACATTTGTGTAAATGTGATGAATCTAAGAAATAGTAAATACCTTACTATAGATGAGGTCAACCTATGTGTTGGTGATAGGGAAAGGGTTGATGTTTTTACTATAGGAACTTACTCTTTATCTCTATCCTCTAGGCTTTATTTGCATATAACAAATTATTTTTAAGTTATTGCTTTGAATAATATTATAATTTTTATTTCTTATTTAGATTGTTAAATTTTTTATTATTATTAAGAATAATATTTTCTCTATTTAGCATGGTAGTATCTTTTATAAGGATGTTTACTAATTAAATGACATATATGCTCTATACATTGATAATCCGAATGAAAATTCAATTTATAAAAATAATACCAAAAGGTTTAAATCTTTTGATATAAACATGAGACATCTTTAATATTGTCATTTAAGCCATATAAATGGGAAACACATTTCAAAATTATATTATAATAGACTTTTGAATTCACTTGATTTTGATTCTTATAAAGTATGTGAATCTTATTTATTTGGAAAAATGACTACATCCCCTTTTATGTGTCATTGTGAATGAGCTAATGATTTATTAGGCCTTATAAAATGATGTATCTTGACCAACAAGTTTGACTATTAAATGAGGTTATTAAAATTCATTACCATTATAGATGATTTCCATAGACATGATTATCTATATGATAAAACATAAAGGTATATATTTTGAAATATTCAAAGGATTAAAAATGAAGTTCAAAATAAACTTAAAAAAATTGTTAAAATAATTTGATCAGATTGAGGTTGTGAATACATAAGGTAAGAATTTACTGACTATTTTAGAAATTAAAAAATTATTTTACAATTAAGTCCACCAAGAACACCTCAATCGAATTGAGTTTCTTAACCTAGAATTGAAACACATTAGATATGGTCTGATCTATGACATGTGAAACAAATCTTTCAATATCCTTATATGGGTATGCTTTATAGATTGTTATGTTCATACTAAATTGTGTTCCATTTGAGGTGGTTCAAAAGATACCATGTGATATATGGATAAGGAAGTATCTCAACTTATCTTTTCATAGGATTTGGGGGTTTGAAGCATAAGTATAAGATTTCTAAAAAATTAATACTCAAATCATATAAATATTATTTCATGATATATATTTAAAAAACAAAGAATATTACTTCTATAATATAATTGAGAATAGATTATTTATCATTCAAAATATTTTTTTTAGAAATAGAGATTATATTTAAAAGGATTGGTGGGAGCAAAATTCAGTTAAAGAAAGTTCAAATACCACTAAATAACAATGAATCAAATATGGAAAATCTACATGACTCACAAGTTGTGGTTGAAACTATACAACTAACACAAGATTAGAGAATGTTTAATAGGATATATCAAAATCCTAAGAGAAATGAATTTCTCATAAGGGATATATATGAATTACTTTTCAGAGATCATGATGAGTCCGAATCCTATCATAAAGCCATATCTAGTCCAAACTTCATTGAATGTCTAAGACGCATAAAATCTAAAATATAATCTATGTATGAGAATCAAGTTTGGAACTTAATTAATCAAGATGAAGGTTTAAAAAGCTTAGGGTGCAAATGAGTTTTTAAAAAATACAATTATTATGGATGGAAATGTATATACATTTAAATCATCATTAGTTACACTTACAAAAGGTTTTAGGAAAACCTTTTGTGTTATATATGATGTAACATCTTCACTAGTTGTTATGGTTAAATCTATATGAATTCTTTATGTCATTGTTGTATACTATGGTTATGAGATATAGAGAATAGATGCCAAAACATCATTTCTTTATAGAAATTTGCTAGAGAATGTATACATGACATAACCGAATGGTTTTTTTGACCATAAGAAATTTAAAAAGATATAAAATCTTGAAATATCCATTTATGGGTTGGAGAATACATATAGGACATGGAATTTTCATTTTAATGATATAATTAAAGTATTTGGATTTATCAAAAATAAAGAACAATCTTATATTTATAGGAATGTTAGTGAGAGCATCCAATCATTACTTAATGAATTGATATCTTGGTTCACATACACAAATAGAAGAAAACCACCTTACATATAGATTAGCGAGCCATGGAACATCCCAAGGATACTAATTCTACAACATGGTTTCTCCTCTTCCAAGAACATCTTGTCAGGCATCACCATGGCTAACAAGCTCTGATGACAAATGTTCGGATCAGAACAATGAAATGGCCAATACCAAGTCAAGGGGAAACATAATACCTAGGATTTACATTAATTCGTTAGAATTACCTCGGCTCACCACTAGGTAATTGGGAACCTCAATGATTAGGGTAAATCTAAAACATGATTAATAATGAAATTATATATAATTTGTATGAGAGAGAACAAGCACACCTACATACATAGAGGGATTCATATAGAAGAGGGGAAGTCGGATAGATGGGGCAAACAAAAAATCAATAATGCTATTAGTATTCTCCTATGATTCTAACTTTTGTTGTTTTGTTGTCACATTAGTTCATTTACTAATCACTTTATTATTGAACATGAATATAAGTAAATGAAGTCATGACAACATGTTTCCTATCATAACAATAATGAAAAGAGATGTTTAGTGTCTCGATAACAAATAAAGTTGTGATAACATGTTTCCATGTCATGAGACTACTTTAGTCATGACATCATGTTTCATGTTATGACAATAACTTGTGTCATGACCCAAAGGACAATGTTATGACTTTCACGAGTTAAGTACATTGATTCAATCATGATATAGAAGAACTTTGTCACAACATCAATATGTCATGATGCCTATTCTTTAGATCGTGACTTCTTTTCCTTAGTAGCTTTTTTCCAAGATCCTGGATGATATATCATCCAATCCTAATATTCTCTCACTTAGAAATTACTTCATCAATCATGTTCCATATGCACTACTAGAACCTATAAATGTCCACACTTAATTTATCAAGTGTTCTACCAGTTCACCTTTGTATCAACTTTGTCTAATCGAATTTAGTTCTTCTTGATTTATTTTTTAATAAAATTGTATCAGATATCAATGTGCTTTATTCATACATAAAATACCAAATTCTTTGCTAAATGAATAAAACTTTAAATATCTCATATGAGCCTTACATTATCCTACTTAAAACCAATCCACCATATAAGTTTAACACTAATTCACTTGTAGATTTTCTATTATCAATATTTCTACCCTAATTAGTATCCATAGCACTACTAACTTCAAAAATCTTATCATTATTATTTCCACAAATAATAAAATGAGATCACAACTCCCATGAAGATACTCAAGCACCCTTTTATTACATTTTAGTCCTATGACCTCCCACTATATGTGAGATGTCATATCTTGCATACACAATAACATACATATGACTCTCTACTACGCTAGCAGGTGAAAGAAGACTCATTTTTTCTCTTTTGTCTAGTGTAGAAGGGCAATGATCGACATACAAATTTAACCTAATAAGCATAGTTGTACTAATCAATTTATAGTTAGACATGTTGAACTTTTGAAGTACTCCTTCAATGAAGTTATGTTTCCCAAGAAACTATAGAATATTGTTTATTTCCCTTGCAATTCACATGCCCAAAAATATTCCTAATTTCTATGAGGCCCGTCATGTCAAACTTCATTACAAGTCATCCCTTTATAGTATTGATCATCTTCTTATAATTTTTAATCAGAATTATATCATTCACATATAAAGTATGGAACATAAAATTAGTCTCTAATCTCTTTTGCATATACATAGTGATCTATCTTGCTTCTTCTGAAACCCAACTAAAAGATATATGCAACAAATTTCTGGTATCAAATTCTTAGAGATTATTGTAGATCGTACAATGACTAATTAAGTTTATCATTTTATAATTATCATCATTCATATCATTGGGTCTTTCTTTTAGTCTAATATGCTTATATAATTTGTCAAAATTAATAATTATCATTCCATTTGATTCATCTATTTATCACATTAACTTAAATAACATCACAAACATCGAAACTTCTAATAATGCCCAAAATACCAAAACCACTAAAACCAATCACCAATATCATTGATGGTTCATGATACTAGTGGGAATGAGTTTTATTTACCGAATATTATGATGCTAAAATTTGATTGTTTTTTTTTTGAAATTTGTTCGAAAGTTTGCAATAGTTTTACTGAATATTATGACTCAAAACTAAAAGTTTGCAATAGTTTTAAAACTTTTCCATTTCTTTGAAATGTATATAATTTCTAGTATTTTAAAAAATATCATTGCATATTAAACTACAATATGCCATGGTATTTTATTGTTTTTTTTTTCACTTAAATATTATATAAAGTTTTGTAAGAAATCAAAAAAATAAACCACAACCATAACACATCCACAAAAAAAATACATAAATAATACCAAAACCATAATAATGAAATCCAAAATAAAAAAAAAATATTCATTGTCACATGAAAAAAACATTCAATTATAGTATACAATTCTCTCTAGAAAAACTAGAATTTTTGGGACTGCAAAAAAAGATAAATTTTTCGGACTACAAAAATCAACAACAAAATGAAATTCAATAACAAACATAGATCTTACTAAAATAGATATTTTTAAAAACACAAGCCAAAAATAAGAGATTCAAATATAAAAGAAAATCAACCTGTAACACAAATTTATCATTAAATTTCTAACTAGGTTGTCATGGTGATTACTAGCATTTTGGTTATTTCATTCAATAAAAGACATCTTTTGCTTACAAAAGAAAAACTTTTTTATATTTTCTTGATGTTAGGCATTATTCATTGAACAAGTTACACATTTCCTGATCTTTCTCAAGAAATTGAGAAGATATCACTTGAATGGAAGGATCTTGGACAAATCTAGAATGGTGAAGCTTCTACAATTTGGGACTATAAATATTGGAAGGATATGAAGAAACTTTTAGGGAAAGTAGATATTTTGTTGTGGGGTAGTTTTTCTGGCTTCAACTCCAATTGGAAAAGATTTCTCTCATGAGAAGAATTAATGGTAATTATGCTTGTTCAGTTAACTAAAATTTAAAATATATTTAGAAAAAAATTTTGTCCATACAAATGTTGCCTACTTATCCTATTCACATTTAGAATGAAGGCTTAGTAGTTATGAATATCAAAGCAATGAATTTCATAAATCTAGTGAAACACTTATGAATTTAATTAATTGGTTTTTTGAAAGAAAATTATCTTAAATATGTAGAAACTCCATTATTTATGATTTTATGTTTGGTTGATTTATTGACACATTATATAAGAAATCTACCCAAATTGATATGTATACCAATACTCTAGAAACCAAAAAATTGTGTGCTACAACACTAATTTTGTTTCACAATACCCACTTTTAGAACATGAAGATGATATTTTTATATTTTCACCCATACTTATGAAAATATATTGTTATGTTTTGCTATATAACTTGTTATGTTCACAAACATAACCTCTAAAATGTATCTCTTATTTTATATACATCTTATATTATATATTCATATTACTATATCATTCATATCTAAAAAAATAATATTGAAGTTGATTTTTTTCTACAAATCTTAAGTATATCTATGGTGGTTTATTTTTGATTTTTATTGGATTTTATTCTAGCACCTCTCATGTGTTATTACATGGGTGGTGTGTTTTCATAAACAAATTGTGGAATGTTTATCAGAATAAATCGTTTCTTGTTTTCAAAAACACACAAGACATGGCAATCTTGCATTTTTAAAATATTTGATAGTTAACTTGTATTACAAGTTTTATACAAACATGTATGACATATTATGTGTTTTCTCAAATCACAAATTATATGTCTTTCATAAACATATTTTATATTTTTATGAAACACGCATTTTAAAAACTAACAATTTTAAATACAAACATCATTTAATAAAATTATATTTCATTAAAATAAATTATGTTATGCTTTCATTAAAGGTAAACCACATGTATCATAGTATTAAAATCATATTTTAACATTAAATATTACTTGAATATAACTCAATACTTGATGACAAAATGTTATGAATAAGCAACTCTAAAGGTTATCTTAATTCTAATAGTTTGCCTAAAACTCCATTTGTGTTCATAAACAATCTTATGATTTTTCTAAATACAAAAAATATTTAATGAAATCACATTTTGCTTATGAAAATCATCTTGTAGTTTCGCTAAAAATATAACAACATTTAACTTAATATTATATATAACTAAGATGCATTTAAACCATCAATAATGCACTAGATCCCATAAGAACTCCAAAGTTAAATATGTTTGGTCATGATCACTACTAAGATAATTGACTAGTGTGAAAATTTTTCATATGCATCTATCCTAGGATTGATAAAATACATCACTAATGCACTAGATCCCATAAGAACTCCAAAGTTAAATTTGTTTGATCATGATTACTACTGAGACAATTGATCAATATGGAAGCTTATCGTATGCATCTACCCTAGAATTGGTAAGGAGAGATTGAGAGGAGGGTGAAAAAAAATTTATATTATATATAACTTGAGTTCAACTAAATACTTGGTTTTAATATGTTTTGAATGTATGATTTTATATGTTCTCATAATTTTAGTAGTGAGCCTTAAACTCCTTTAATAATCATAAATCGTAAGTGGCCTATAGCAATATATTATGACTACCTAAATTATATAAATGTCCAGCATTTAAAATTCACAGTCAATATTATAGTTGTGTCATATAATATCTTTATTTCATTTAAGATATAGATTAAGTCATCCTTACATACTCAAATCATGTATCTAGATCTAAAGTAGATTGATAAAATAAATGATATTAATAACTTTTATTAATTAATTTGAGCATGAAACTATATTTTTTAGAATGACTTATCGAGGGGCCTAGAGATCACTCTTTTCAAAAAAAAAAGGACACATTTATTCTTAGTCTTACATATCACTCTTTATGATTCATTTTATATTCAATCTCAATTTTTATTATCACATGTTATAGATTATGTTAGATTGTATTAAAATATAAAATTTATCATGTAGGGATCTAATGTGACTTCAGATATGAGAACTAAAAATGTCAACATAATGAGAACTACTTATGATATTTAATCCATTTAGTATTCTCATAATGGATTGGTCTAGTATATTATTTTTTTAAGATTAACTTATGATCTAATAGAATATTAAATATTAATGATCAATAAGATATAATCATCAGTTATATCTTATACTAGTTTAATACAATATTCTTCCACTAATAATATGTTTCTATAGACTTTTAGAAACATATTCTTTTTAGCTTTAGGATTTTACTATCAAGCCAAATATTTGTCGATCATATTTAGAATTAAGTAAACACAGAATTAATATTCAATAAAATCATAATATAATATATTTTATTAAGAAAATTGTAAAATGAAAAAAAAACACATAAATGCTCTAGGTTAGGTGCATCCCAAAATCTAGTTTAATGAGGGTCTCTTATCCAATATTATTTTGTAAGTACATTAGTCATACAAGTAATAAAGTGGACACCTAGTCCAAATATCGATCTTAGAGAGATTACACATGAAATATTAGATTATTCAACGATAATTAATAGTTGTTCTAACAAATATGATAAATAAGATTCCAAGTCATAGGTTCTAGATTATGGGGATAATTCATATTTTTATTTGTGATGGAATTCACAATTAGTTTTATTATTGTTATGCTTAGTCATAGAATGAAGGTTGAATAGTTGTAGAATTACCTCTTGCCTTATTGAAATACAAATTGGTTATTAATTATTATATATTTTTCAATGATAGTCCCTTCACAACTATCTCTTCAATACTTTCTCAATATTATGGTAATACTTAATCTCTGCTCGTAGCTCATTCACAAGTCTTCATCTTTTAGGCAACTCATTAACTATCCTTAATAATTTCTTTGAATATGTATCCTTATTCTCTAACCTTTAATAACTTTCTTGATGAGAATTAATATTGTAATAAAAGTGTTTATACTTTTGACTTTATTTGTGTCATACTCATACAATTAATATATATTTTATCATGTATTTCATTAGTGAAAGCCATACAATTGACTATAACCCATAGGACTATCATCATTATATGAATTAAATCTATCCATGCATGTCATGTCACTTACCTATCATCATTCCCCACTAAAATAGTTGACACCCACACTAAAGTTAAATTCTTAGAAGAATATTCTATTTACAACTAAATATTAATTTAGAGTCAGTTTCTATAAGATATGCATAATACAGTGACCTATAATAGTATTTATGCTTTTGGCATTGCAAGTGCTATACTCACAATTGAGATTTGACATATGAGTTTGTCATATATATCATAGTTAGAAGGGATATCAATTCCTTACTACCATACACATGAGTGTGTTTAATGGATGATATATCATTATCTATCACTCCAATTATTTATGAATATACGAATAGGCAAAACCCTAGTCTCAATTCTATTTTATTAATAAACCATCCATATCCAAATAATATCATAAAATATCACATTAAAATATTAAATATAGCATTCATCATAAGAAATATATTACAATGGCCCTATATCTCATTTTAGCCTAAAATTGAGGAGAATAGCATATGTGACAAGTATAAATTCATCTCGTATGAACCGAGTGCATAATTTTAGCACTCAAAATAATTTAGTCTTCAAAACTTAAACCCTTCAAATATTGCTTAATTCCACTTTGATTTGCATTTAGTAGGGCTAAAAATGTGTGACCAACTCCTAGGATATTTGTCTATGTCTTGTATCACCCTATTTTATTCTGGATCACCTCAAAAATAAAGTTGTTATGTTTTTTGGGTCATCTTTTCTAGTACTTTTTGTTGATTTCTTTGACTCCTCAGGGTTTTCCTTATATGCCCATGTATTTAGTGTATATTACTTTAATTGGAAGTTGTGGTGCTGAATAAATGACATGATTTCTATCTTTTAGTTATATAACACAAAGTTATAGTGCTAGGTATGAGACATGGTTTTGGTCTCTTTTCTCTACTTGATAATCATGATACTAAAAGAAGTCATGATAACTCATTTAGTCTTTATAACACAAAGTCAACTTGTTACATTTGAGTTAAGAATTTGGTCTCTTTTCTCTACTTGATAGTCATGTTGCTAGGAAAATTCATGGTAGCCCATTTAGCATATGTAACACAAATTTGTAGCACTGGAATGTAGATGTGGCTTGTGCATTTCACTTATATAATCCAAAGTCATATCATAGAAAGATGCTTGTGGCATTGGTTTCACTTGATTCAAAAGTCATCGTAGTAGTTGTATTGACTATGACACAATTTTTAGTCTCTATAAAATTCTATAGCCAAAAGATATGATACTAGGTTAGTGTCATAGCATCTGAAGGCTGCCATAACTTTTAACATTAGTGAGATACTTGGTTGCTATGATATTAAATTAAAGTTTAGACACAAAGTTGTTTCAAGCTAGTTTGACTATGACTTCAAGAAATCTTCATTACCAAAATAATATTTTACATAGTGATAGGATTGTGTCAACTTGTTAGTTAAGTAGTTGCATATAAAGATTGATATGACTATGTATATAGAGTTTTAGCCAAGAATAGATATTGAAACCAATCTATAAGTACTCAAATGTGTAATCAAGTCATGACATGTCAAATGCTATAACTTAAATGATTTTTCCCTCACCTTTTAGTTACCAACTCCACTAAGTCATACATTTCACACTAAAAACTCTCGATTTCACAAATATTCATCAAAAGCCTCTAAAACTAAGTTTTTAAAAATCATTATAAATAAATCGTTTTTTTTAAGAATAACATATCATAAATATTATACTAAATAGCCAATATTAATTAGTATTAGAATATCGAGCAAACTTTCACACTAAAATCATTACTATTCCTCAAGTAATCCAACCACTACTTATAACATATTTATAAACTTTCCTCCTTCTAAATAAGTTTTTGGTATGACTGAATTAGAGTGGTAGTGTACAAAGATAGTTAGTCTACTTTTTGTGGTTAGTTTAAGAGTCATATTGGGGTTTAAGCTATATGATTAACTTTTAGGATAAATAAATAGTGAACTATGTTTTATGTGACTACCTACATATTATTATTATATAACATAGTGGAGAAAAAATATTTTTTGGGTTCACTCTTAACTAGCACCATATTTAATATTTACAACTAGACTAACAATGAGTTCATACTTCCATCGATGATCTCGACTATCCAGGCTAGCTTCTCAATATATTTCTTCACTTCCTTTTTTCTTTTTGATTTTTCTTTTAAAATTGGATCATCCTCGTGACTTGCTTCTTTTGAACTTTCTTCACTTGGTTTCTACTTCATGAAAACTATGACTTTTTTTTTGTGTTGTGGCACTATATTGGGTTACAAGTTGAGCATTTAGTTTCTATACTAGACTATTAATGAGTTCAATAACCATTTATGATCTCAACTATCCAAATTAACTTCTCAATATATATTTTCACTTGCTATTTTCTTTTTGATTTTTTTTTTAGAATTGGATCATCTCATGACTTGTTTCTTTTGTACTTTCTTCACTAGGTTTTTACTTCGTAGAAGCTGTGATCTTTTTGAGTGTCATAGCACTATGTTGGGCTACAAGTTGATCATTTAGTTTTTGTAACATAATTGTTGCGGTAGTATGTGGAGTTGTGGGTGCTTCTTTTCACTTCGAGAACTTTAAAGTTATGGCACTATTGGAAGTCATGATTTTCTTTACTACTTCATCATTTTTGTCTAATTTCTTAGGAATTTCTAGATCTTTTCTTTCTCATGTGTAGTGATTCACCCATTTCCCATTAACTTTTTTATTCCTCTTCACTTTTTGATATCACTATAACTATTCCATAAAGAATCACCATAATTATCAATGGCCTATACCACTAAGACTTTAGCTTCCCTGAGAATAGCTTAAGATGAGAATTAAAAAACCAATACTTTCTTCCCCAATTTTGAACACCCTCCTTAACAAATTATTGTCATTCCATTTTGTAGTGTTATTTTTTATAATTATGTGAGTTGTTGTAAACCTCATTTTTCAACTCTTCTGGTTCACTCATCTACAACAATCTTATTTCTTTCACATCTTTAGTATCATAGTTCAATTTCATGTTGGTCCACCATGCTTTATGTTCTAGTTTGATCGGTAAAATGACAAGATTTTCCACTCTTCAAATGTATCAAATGCATTCCTACTCAAAATCTAATGCCCCATCTTTCTCCAATAACTTATATAATTGAGAGATGTTTTTGATAAATTACTAGTAAAACTCTACGTGTCCAAGTAAATTCATTAACCCCTTGATTTCAATGACATGTGATAATATTTTGATCACAAACACCTTTGCATCTTCCACTTCCAATTCTCTAGCTGACACCTTATGCCCTAGTACAATTTCTTTGTTAACCAAAAAATGACATTGCTCATAGTTGAGCAGAGATTCTTCTCTTTACATTGCTTCAACACAACCTCCAAGTTCTACAAACATCCTTCAAAAGAATTTATATATATAGAAAATCATCCATAAATTATTATATCATCTTTTCATTTAGGCCCACAAAAATAGCATTCATATATCTTTAAAAGATTGATGGTGCATTTCAAGGACCAAATGGCTTTTTCCTAAATGCATTAGTTTAGTAGGAGTAAGTAAATGCCATTTTTTCTTGATATGTTGAGTGGATTATAATATAGTTATATCCTGGATATCTATCCAAAAACAATACAAATAAAATGATGAAATTAAGTCTAGTATATAATCTCTGAAAGGAAGTGGATATGATCCATTTGTATAGTCATGTTTAATTTTCAATAATCCACACAGTCACCATATAGTAGTTGCACATTTTCAAATCTCTTCTTCAATAGTAGTTTTGACAACCATCGCCCCTCCTTTCTTCAACACAAGATGAATATGGCTTGCCCATGAACTATCTGATATGACATAAATGATACCTACCTTCAACTATTTAACAATCTCTTGTTTCACCACATCTTTCATAATTGGATACAACCTCCTTTGGTGCTTGATTATTAGCTTCACATCCTCCTCCAATAAAATCTTATGCATGCATATATATATATGGACTTATTTCTTTAGTATCATCTAATGACCAAAAATAGTGCAAACATATTTCCTAATAAGTTTCACCTAACTATCACTCATGTCATTTGATAACGCTATTGAAATTATAATTGCCTTTATCTTATGTTTCTCTATAAAAGCGTGCCAAAGATTATTTGGCAATGCTTTCATGATCAATTCATTTCAATTTGTCCAATCTTCTTGGCTCTTTTCCTCTAGCAATGTAGCTTCAACAAAATTCATAACACTAGCACACCCACAGCCTCCTAAGAAGGTCACAACACTGGCACTAGTTGGGACTTTTTTCTTTAGATTCACAATGCTAGCACTATCCATGACTTTCTTCTTAAAATTCACAGTTGTGCCATGAGCCACAACATCAAGCTTATCCTCATTTGATCCAGAGGTTGGGGCTCTTCTTGACCCCATGAGAATAGTTATAACATCTTTCACTTCTACCTTGTTAATATCCAATTTGGTATTACTTTGGACTGAGATTTACATGAATTCTTCTAATTTCATGTCTACAAGTCTTCTTATAGTAGACATATCATTCTTGATCATTGTCATTCTCCAATCACTTGTGTCATCCTTAAGATTTCTAATATGAAATTCTTTGATATCATTACTCTGTTTCATCTCAGTGATCGACATAGACAAGAAATTATCAATTTTTGGAGGTGAAGTCTTAGGGAGCTCATTCTGCTGAGACCTTTCTCCATATCTTTCATCTTCAAAATCTTCACTCCAAGTAGCTATCTAAGAATAAGTATGTTCAATTGCATCATTAAGGGCAAAATAAAAGTTATCTTGGGGTTACGAATGTGTTCCATCATAGTGAAATGTTTACCCATACACGATCCTATGCATTCTCTGGATCCCATGGTGATAACTCAGTCTTAGAGTTTTGCTCATGTAAGGGTGGTGACTATAAAGAATGAAAAAGAAAAAAATGAAGATAAAATCACCATGATTATAAGATAAACACAAGACATGTAATATAAACTTCAATGCAATAAAATATGATAATATTATTGAAACTACTAAAAATAGAACTACCCCTTTTCAAGGATAGTTACATCATCTAATATTGATTAGTCAAATAAAAAGTAATCTCCATCAAAAATACCAAAAATATGTCGCAACTTTATTATAATATCTAATTTTATGGTTAGGCATGTCACAAAAACTAGTTGGGTGATGGTATATCATCCAATATTATTCCACAAGTATTTTCATCATAAAAGTAGTAAAGTGAACCATTAGTTTAGATATCAATCCCATAGGGGTTGTGCATGAAATGTTAGATTAATAAATGATAATTAATAACTACTCTAGTACGCATTAAAAATAAAATTAAAGCCATAAATCCTAGATTATATGGATGATTAATATTTTTATTTATGATGGAATTCATAAATAGGCTTTTTGTAGTTATTCTCAATAATAGAATGAAGGCTGGATAGTTGTGAAATGACCTTTTTCCCTATCAATATACAAGATGGTTATCAACTATTATGGCCTTTCCCAATAATGATATTTTCACAAATATCTCTTTGGAACTTTACCCCAAGACAACACATCATCTCTATTCAAAGGTTATTCACAAGTTCTCATATTTTATGCAGCTCATTAACTACTTTTTATAATTACTTTGAATATGTATTTTTATTCTCTAATATTTAGTATTTTTCTTTGATGAGAATTGATATAATAATTAACATATTCTCCAACTAGTGAAATATCAAGTTAAGAATATCTTAATTATGTGAATATGATTCTAATGAATATAACTCATAAGACTATAGCCATCATACAGACCAGATCATCCATGCATATCGCATGGCTTTCCTGTAATCATCCCCCAATATGACAAGCAACTTCCATGTTAAAGATAAAACTCTTAGAATAATATTTTATATACTACCTAACATAAATTGAGGGTCAATTCCTCTAAGACATGCATAATGGAGTCACTTATAAGAGCATTCATACTTTTAGCTTCATGTGCTTCATACTTGTAATAATTTAACACACCTAAACTTTGATTTTTGACATATAGGTTTGTCTCCCATATCATGGTCAGAAGGCTATTACCTCTTTGTTATCATATGTGTGCCTGTGTTTCATGGCACACATGTCATTTTCCACCACTCTAATCACATACTAATGACCAATAGCCAAAAATATAGTCTCAATTTGATTTAATTACTAAACTATCTAAAAGCTAATAATATTACAATAAAACATCATATTAAAGTATTAGACATAGTATCTATCTTTGATGCCCTAATCCCCATGGAGTCTCATTCATTCACTACACCACAAAATGTATAATAAAATAACATTTTTCTTTCCAAATGTTGCGCACACATGTTTTTTTTCTTTTATTTTCTTAGCATAATAAAAAACATATAATCTATAATTAAAGCCACAACGCCGGCTTCTATCACACATGCTAACCTGCATGTGGGTCTATCATCTTCCATGAACATACCAGAAGGAAGTTCCATAATGGAGTGAGCAAAGCTCAGCAGAGGTAACTCTGACAGGGCTACTCCCCACCTAAGGACACATAAATACATAATGCATATATATCACCACCTATTCAAGTACAATGTTTACATAAATATAATTATGGATGAAATATTTTTATACTCATATCCTGAGTCTCACTGACTCACTCACTCATATCAAAGCTAAGTGTGACATATTCCATATGTCACATATTATTATTAGACATTCTCCAAAAAATAATATTCTCTAAAAAATATGATTTTTTTCCAAAAAATAATATTGGACATTCTCTGAAAATACCACATAACTCAGTCTAGTTGTTGTCCCAATTTGAGTTCGCATAAATAATACCCATTAAACCTTTATATATATAAACCATGCACCCACCTATTTATTTGGGATGTTACCGTGCATATGAAATGCAAATATGTTATTTATGATTAAACCATATTCTAAGCATAGTTATCACTATCCAAACACAATTTCACTCTACAATATATTTTACCAAACCAAATACCAAAATTGTCGCTAATTAACCATTCACAATTAAATTTCTAAAATAGTTTGAATTAATATAAACCACGACCAATTATGGCTTTTAAATAAAAAGAAGTTTTAATAGGAGAAACCACAACCTCTCGGTATATTTCATGAAAACTTTAAAAATTTGATATCAATATGAAGATCTCAACGCTTAGAGCAACTTTTGTTTTTTGACTATTTTGTTCCTACTCCAGAATAAATCATTTAATACCAACTATTAATTCCATGTCTCTTTTATTTTTTTTTCTCAGCACTGCATTCTCTCTCTGATATTTGTTTACCCCATTTTCCTGACTCTCGTCTGTTTTGTTTTTTTAATTATTATTATTATTTGTGGTCCTCCTACAAAGTAACTTTTTTTTCTATTTAGACATAGGTTTGTTTATTTTATGGTTCAATTTACATCTGCTACTTATGAAATTCATTATTAAAATAATATAAAAAAACCTATTATTTATCTTTTTTGACACCTGGGCTACACATGTGCGCAGCCATTTACCTAGCTCATTTTTTTTTCTTTTTTCTTTTTTCATGATTATTATAATAATAATAAAATAAAATTTAAAAAATGATTAAATTTTGACTTTCTTAGAATTTGACAAAATTTGTCACCGTTGCTATATTTTCTAAGACAAACTCAATAGAGAACTCCATTTTATCATCGGGATTCTAAAAATTTTCAGATTACTTTTTTTTATTACAAAATAATCAATCTAATTATTTTCTAGAAAATCATATTATTTATTTCTTTATTTTTTTTATTGGATTTCTGATTTTTTTCCTCCCTAAATAATTTTGTTTTGAAATTCTCACGGATACTCATTTTTAAGTATAAACATAGACTAAAGGTAAATAATTATTAAACTAATAAAATACATACATTCATTTTAAAATAAAAAAGGACAAGCAATATGTATTGTGTCTTTACGTTCATATGTTACTTCTTCTATTCATTAATGTTGTTATATTACTTTTACTAGTCTCACTGTCTTACATCACAAAACTTGGTCTCAACTATTAATGATATGCATTGGCGTTTCTTTAAGCATTCCATTTGTATCAATAATGAGCTCATCCCAATCTAATATATAAGTTGGATCAAAAATATATTTCCTAAGCATAGATACATGGAATATCTTGTGGACACTGATAAATATGGTGGTAATGCCAACCGATAAGCAACCAACCCACTTTCTCGAGTATCTCAAAATGCCCAGCATATCTTGGTGATAGCTTTTCATACTTACCAAATCTGATTACTCTCTTTTTGACAATATTTTCAAGAAAAAATGATCTCCCACCTCAAATAGATATCATCATCATTTACTTGTTATGAGGTGTCTTTAATCATATCTTGACTCGTGGTGGATTGTCTCCTACTTTAGTCCAACAAACTAAAGATTAACATAGCCTTCCGTATAATGCTTCAATATGGTACCATTTGTATACTTGCCTAATAACTATTATTATAGGCAAACTCGATCAAAGATAGATATTCTTCCTAACAATCCTTAAAATCTAAACAACATGCTCATGACATATCTTCTAAAACTTATATGGTCCTTTCCGACTGACCATCTATTTTTGGATGAAAATCAATGCTCATTACCAACTGTGCTCTCATTACTTTATAAAAACTCTTCCAAAATAAGCCATAAATCTAGGATTTCAGTCTGATAAAATTGATACTGACACTCCATATAATCAAAAAATTTCTCGTATGTATAACCTACACAATTCTTCTCACATGAAGGTCACCCGCACAGCCAGAAAATATGCTGACTTTGTAAACTAGTCCACTATCATACACACAACATGATGTTATTGTGATGTCTTTTGCAATTGAATCACTAAATCCATTGTGATATTCTCTCACTTTCACTCTAATACTTCCAATGGCTAGAGTAACCCTGCTAGCCTCTAATACTTAGCCTTTATCTGTTGAGACATGAGGTATTATCAAAAAAATCCTTAATGTATCTCTTCATACCATTCCAGTAATATTGGCGACGAAGATTATTATACATCTTCGTGCCACTTGGATGTACTACAAAATGAGAATAGTGATATTCACTAAGAATATCCTCTCTCAATTCTACTATCCGAGGAACCATGATCCATCCCCTAAACTAAAGACTACCATCCATATGAATGACCCAACCCTCATTGCCTGTACCACCCTCTACTTAATTCTTTATGAATAATATTTCTGTATCTTATTTCTAGATCTCGATTACATTATTCAATAGAGAAGGTGTGGCTACTAAACTCCTAATAACACCTTAACTTTGATTGCAATATTGTAAGCTAAATTTTTCTATAGTTTCAAGCATTTCCCATTCCCACAAAGCTATACTAGGTAGTGCATCTCGTGACTTCCGACTAAGTAGATCATCCACCATATTTGCCTTACATAGATGGTAATACAAAGTAAAATCATAATATTACAGATACTTAATTCATCGGCATTGTCTCATGTTGAGGTCTCATTGTGTAAAGATATATTTCAGAATTTTGTGGTCTAAAAAACCTCAAATTACTCGCCATACAAATAATGCACCAAATTTTTAAGGAAAAGACTATAGTCACCAACTCTATATCACGTGTGGGGTAATTTTACTAGTGGTTCTTTAACTTCCATGAACCATAAGTTACAACTCTCCCAAATTGCATCAGAACACATCCCAACCCATCTTTAGAGGCATAACAATATACTGTATATTTCTGTCCCCTATTCAGAACTATCAGAATGCATGCTGAAGTAAGTTTCCTTTTTAATTTCTAGAATACCTTCGCATATAGTTTAGGTCACTCATACTTGACTTCCTTTTGGGTCAATCTAGTCATTAGAGTAGTTAACAGAGAAAATTTCTCAATAAATCTCTCGTAATACCCAACTAATCCCAAAAAACATCATATCTCAAAATATAACTTTAGTCTCTCCCAACTCATGACTGCCTTGACTTTTTCAGGATTTACTGAGTCATCTAAAAGTTAACTAAAAGTCATATTTACTAAATTTGGCAAACAACTTATGTTCTCTCAAAGTTAGGGGAACAACTTTTAAATGATCTTCATGCTCTATATCGAACTGAGAATAGATCAAAATTGTCATCCACAAAAAAATATAACAAAAATGATCTAAATATGATTGAAATATTATATGCATGAGATCCATGAATGCTGCTGGTATGTTTGTTAATCTGAAAGGCATTACTGTAAACTAAAAATGTCTATGCCTCATTCTAAATGCTATCTTAGAAATGTTAGCCTCTATAACTCACAACTGGTGATTTCTGGTATGAAGATCTATTTTGGAAAAGACTCATGCCCATTTTAACTATTCAAACAAATCATCAATCAATGGTAATAGATACCAATTCTTTATCATAACCCTGTTCAATTGTCGATAATCAATGCATAATCGAAGAGTCATCCTTCTTCTTTGCAAACAAAACCAAAGCACCTCAAGGTGAAGTGTTTGGTTTAACGAAACCCTTGTCCAACAACTCTTATATCAGGAACTTGAAAATCTATAATTCGATTGGTGTCATCCTATGTGGAGTCATAAAAATGGGTGATATACCAGGGTGTAACTCAATACTAAAGTCTACATTCCTATGAGGGGGTAGTCTTGGTAGTTCGTCAAAAAAAAACTTCGTATTCATTAACTATCAAAGGAAGATCTAGATTCGGTGTCCCCTCCTCCCATAAATGTTGGAGGATGATGTGCCTTGAATCTTTGGAGATTACTTGGCCCTTTTTGACATACAGTTTCACTAGTCTGTGCAACCATAGCAACGATGACAGTACTCATAGCTTCTATGAAAGTTTATTGGTCAAAGATGGCCGGTGGTTGATCCTTATTTCGTGGACGTCCTCTATGTCCTCGTTCTTTACTCGGCATCTAAACAGTTTAAATAATAATTTGAAAATCACATTCTTATTTTATTATTAGTGCACTTGCCAACTAATAATAGACTTTTTATTTTAAAGATATCTTTTAATTTTTTAAACCGCTAAGATTATGTTTATTTACCCTAGTGTTCCTTTTTTTTCTATTTCACACAATACAAATAATCCATACAATCTAAAACACACAACATGCCCCACACCAATATATACATAACAAAAATCTATGATATATTGTGATTCATCCTAGGAAATTTTCTACCTAGACCTCGACACCAAAGTATTACCTAGATATTAATTTGTTTTGAGTATTTAGATATTTGTACAACTAAACTTTCCTATCTAGTTATGAAACTTGTATCATTTTTGAGCTATAAGTAATCATATATCTAATCTATGATACCAAGATTTGAAGCCCCAGTTCCCAGGGAGTCCCCTTCATTAATCATAAAATAAAATATGCAATAAAATAACATTTTTATTTCCAAATATTGCACACGCCTATTTTTTTTTTCTTTTATTTACTCGACAGGATAAAAAATACATAATCTACAATTCAAACCACAATTGACTTACATATATGTGCTATCCCTATGTGAGTCTGTCATCTTGCCCTGGACTTGTACCTTAAAGGGGTCATACAACGGAGTAAGTAAAGCTTAGCAGAGATAACCTTTTATAGAGCTACTCCCTACCTAAGTGCAAGTAAAAACATCATGCGTGTATATCAACACTTATTCAAGTATAATGTTTACATGAATGTAATTATATATGAAATATTTTTATATTTATATCCTGAGTTTCACCAACTCTCTCTCACATGTCAAAGCCAAGTATGACATATTTCATTTATATGTAGATATATATATATATATTGGATATACATTAAGAAATATGGACATCCTCTGAAAAACAATATTGGATATTCTCTGAAAAATATATATTTTTAGGGGGAATTATGTTTTGGGGTGCTCTGCCAGAAAAATTTAAGAATTTGAAACTTATCTTTTTAAATTTAAAAAAAAAGTCACCAAAATCTTAAATTATTTTTATTTGGGGCACTCTATTACGTTTATCCTAAACTGCCCTCGCCCTATTTCATCGGCCCTCTCCCATCGAGCTCGATGGAGCTCGACCATGAGCTCCATCAAGCTCCCAGAGCTCGTGGTCACGCTCTTGGTATTTATAGTGATTTGTATTTTGTTTTTATTTATTTTTTATTCAAATACATCACACATGGTATTGCATGTGAAACATGTTTTTTTTTTGAAAATGCATCATCTTACATGTTTTCATAGAAACACTTTTGTTTTTAAATATTTTTAAGAAAATTTTTTAAAGTATTACATGTTTCCTAAAAATGTTATTACATATTATGTATTTTCTTAAAATATGTATTATATTTGTTTTGTAAACACATTCAGATTCTTTCATAAAACACATATTTAACAAACTAACTTATAGTTTTTAAAATAAATATTATTTAATAAAATCATATTTTATTAAAACAAACTATCTTATGATTTAAACAAAACAAACATCGGTCAATAAAAATTATATTTTATTAAAGCAAATTATCTTATGATTATTAAAATTAAATTATATTTATTTTTAATATTATATATAGCTTGAGTCAAAGTCAATACTTAATTTTCAATTTATAATAAATATGTGACCTTATAGGTTCTCATAACATTGCTAGTGAGATAGAAACTTCTTATGGGCTCAAAAATCATTAGTAGTCTCTAGAAGATATTATTACTACCCAAGCTATTGGAATATCTAACATAAACTAAATCATAATCAATGTTATAGTCTTTTTTTCATTAGATATTTTAAATGAACAAAAGTCATGGATTAAATTATATTTATATAGTTAAATAATATTTCTTAATCTAAAGTAGATTGATAAAATAAATGATATTAATAACTCTTATTATTTCTTTTGAGAATTGGTCATATATCTTTTTAGTCTCCCTAATCAATGCACTCAAAGTTATCTCTCTACAATCACTCTACATTTTTAATTACATATCCAATGATAGTATGTAATATTCCATGTTATAGATGATTAGAGGGTGTCAAAATATAGAGATCCTCATACATAAATGGATTGTCGATTTGGGTCTGAAGACTAAAAATATCTCTATAATGAGAACTTTTTATGATATTTAGCCTATGTAGTATTCTCATAAAGGATAAGTCTAGTATATTATTTTTTAATATGTACCTATGAGCTTTCTTAACATCACATATTTATGGTTAGTTGAACATATTCATCTACTAGATGTTATGCTAGTCATAATTCATTATTGTTTCACCAACAATAAGTGATGAGTGACTTTTATAATAATATTCTTTTATCTTTATGATTTTACTTTGATTTTATATATTTTATGGCTATAAGAAAAGTTAACTATTAATCAAATTAATTATCAATAAAATAATTGCGAAATACATTATATTTAATAAACTTTAAAATGATAATAATCACATTACTGGCCTATAACATATCACTAATAATGTTGGCTTTAGAGTTCACCTTAAAATTTAATTGTGACACATTATGAATTGAATGTGATCCCGCATACATAATTCTTCTTCTAGAAAATTGAATTGATTGGGTTCCAACTTAATATAAAAATTAATACCTCTTAGCTCTTGCCTCTCATGGCAATACTCAATTAATGGTTACAAAATATTTCACATAAATTATAGACAGAAAAATCAAGAGGACATAAAGGTAGCTTCCTCAAGTATCCAATATGCAAAATTTCTAATGAATAATTATCATTTGGCACTAAGGATTTTGTGAATTCTTTCATTTCCCTTTGTATTTTTTTTTCTATATTTTTTTTTGTGGGACTTTTTCTAGAAAAGTATAATTAGGCATACATTAAAAAATATCATGCCACTAAAACCCCATAAATATTGATACTTATACTCATTGATGAAATGATACATATTGTTTCCATAGAATGCAGTAGTAGAATGTTCAATTCCACAAATATAATATGAGTAAAATATAAAATTATTCATTTTTTTTTGAAGCAAGGATGTCTGGGCTAGCTTATATGCATCTTAGTTAATCCCACTCGTAGATGAGTTTTCCTACCTAGTTTCACATATAGGTAAGGTTGGATAGATACATAAAGTTTGATTCAAATGTGACAATTGAATTCATAGCATGACAAACAAGCTTCTTTTAATGAAGCTCAACCAACATTTGAACCAGCCTCATGGGGAACAAAATGAAAAATTATAATTGCAATGTTATTAATATTTTGTATTATGTTAATGATTATATTATATCATTAGGATAATCATTCTTCAACATACTTAGATTAACCCATGCCTTTATATAAATAATTATATGCATAGTATTTATTACAAATATATATATGTATGTGTGTGTGTGTGTGTGTGTTGATTCTATTATATGTATAAATATCACTACAAGTGGGACAATTCCCTAGCTAAATGGGCATTTTCCCTTGCTAAATGGGATATAGCGATGGATTACCGACAGATCAGTTCCCTATCTAAAGTGCTTCTTGCTAAATTTTAGCGACAGAAAGTGTCCCTAGCTAAAAAATTAGCGATAGAAAAATCCCTTGCTAAAAAAGACAAATTCCCTAGCTAAATTAGCAAGATAAACAAGATATTCCATCACTAAACAAAAATATCGACGGATGATTCCCTAGCTAAAGTGATGGTATATAAATGTTATCGACGGATATAGTCCCTAGCTAAATAAATTTAGCGACGGAAAATCCGTCGCTAATTTTAAATCTTTCTAACTAAATTAGCAAGGGAAAATTCCCTAGCTAAATTAGAAAGGGATTTTTCCCTTACTAATTTAGCAAGAGATTTTTCCCTAACTATTTTAATTTCAAAAATAATTTCAAAATTTAATTTATTTAAAAATTTTTAATTAAATAATTTAATATTTTTATATCAAATTGAATAAAAATTAAAACTATAAATAATTTATAATAAACAAAAAATAAAATCATTTAATATCTTATTCAAATTCAATATTTTACATAATTGAAACCAAAAAATAACAAACTTTTATTTCATCTCATTCATCAATGTACCTACCGACAGTGCATAAAGTATGATATATCCATTCATTGACGTTGCTTTCTCTCTCTCTGCTCCTCTGATCATCATTTGCCTACTACAACAAAGCTGTCCGAGTCATTGCACATAATATTTAGTGAAAAATCTCATCGCTTATAAAAACTTTGTATGAGGAACAATGCGGTATCATATCTGTAAGAAATTTAAACTACTCAGTCAATTTTAAAAAAAGTTATGTTTTGATACATATATAATCATGCAGTATATATGTAAATATATACTAGCATTTCACTCGTACATATATTACTGCAGTATATGTACATAAAAATAACAGTATTATGTGTACATATAAACTGAGTAAAAATTTACTCAGTATATATGTACATAAAATACTGTAGTATTATATGTACATATATATTGACTTTATTCATACGTATATATCTCATTTGGTGCTGTTGTTGTTGCTCCCATTACTACTGCTGCCATTGCCACTCTCGCTGCCGCTCCTGCCGTTGCTGTCGTTGCTATTGTCGCTACTAATACCACTACTGCTATCGTCGCTATCATCGCTGCCTCTACTATCGCCACTGTCGTTGGTGCCGCTTCTGCCACCGCCACCACCGCTGCTACCACCGCCACTACTGCCAACTCCACTGTTGTCGTGGCTGCCACCGCTGGTAGCTGCCACCACTAGCCGCGATAGTGGCTGTCACTATTGGCCGCTATATTGGCTGCCACCACTGCCAATGCTACCGCTGCATGTCGTAGCTGTCGCTACCGCCACTGGCACCGCTACTACCTCCATGTTGCCGCCTCTGTCGCTACTTTTAGTGCTACCACTGCTTCTGGTGTGGTTGCTGCTATCGCGGCTGTCGCCACTGCTTCCGGTGTAGCCGCTGCCACTGCCTTCGATGTCGTGGCTCCACCTTGCCACTGCTGCTGGCGTTGCTGCCACCGCCACCACTACCGCCGCTACCACTTTCCCTACTGCTCCTGTCGCCCCTGTCGCCGCTGTCGCTTTTACTACTATTAATAATAGGTTTTTACATACATATAATAGACTAAAACTCTCCCCAAAAAATTCAAAGACACAAACATTTCACAGATATATAAAAATAGTAATTATAGACATGAACAAACACAAACTAAAGTTGATTGTCATACAGCTTAAACTAAAATTTAATTAAATAATTTAATATTTTTATATTAAATTTAATAAACATAAACATTAAATGCAAATTTAAATCAAACAAAAAAAAATCATTTAATAACTTATTCTAATATAATATTTTAAATAACTAAAAAAAATTATATTTCATCTTAGTTATCAATGTATCTACTGATTGTACATAAAGTATAATCTATCAATGCATTGATGTTACTTTCTTTCCCTCTGCTCCTCCGATCACCAACTTTCCCCTGCGAAAATACTGTCTAAGTCACGATGCTTCATGTCTGTTGAAAAATCCTTTCACTTATATAAGCTTCGTATGGGAAACAATGCGGTACCACATCATTAAGAAATTTAAACCACTAAATAAAATCAAAATAAATTAAAAAAAACTATGTTTTGATAAATATATATTACTACCGCAAAAATGTACATATATAGTGGCATTTCACTCGTACATATATTAATGTAGTATTTGTACATATAAATTACAGTATTATGCATACATATATATCGAGTACATATATACTCAGTATATATGTACATAAAATAATACAGAATTATATGTACGTATATACTAACTATATACGTACGTATATGCCGCATTTGTTGTCATTCCTACTGCTCCCATTGTTGTTGCCGCTACTATCACTACCACTACGGCTACTGCCGATGCTGTCGCCGCTGCGGCTACTGCCGGTGCTACCTCCGCTGCCGCCACTGCTTTGATGCCACTGCAGCTGCTGTAGCTACTACTGCCGTCGATGTCGACGCTGCCACTGATGTTGCCGCTGCCACTGATGCTGCCGCTGCCTCCACTACATCCCTTGCCTCCGTTGTCGCCACTGCCATAGCTGCCATAGCTGCTGCTGCCACCGCTGCTGATGCCGCTGCTGCCGCAGACATTGCTGCTACTGCCGCTACCAATGCCGCCACTGTCGCTGCTGCTGTCGCCACCGCCGCTGCCGCTTCTGGCGCCACTGCCGCCACTACCACCACTACCGCCACTGCCATCACTGGCACCACTGCCATCACTGGCACCACTGGCACCACTGCCGCTACTGCCACCGCTACCGTTGCTACCACTACTGATAATAGGCTTTTACATACCTATAATAGGCTATAACTCTACCCAAAAAATTCGAAGAAACTTAAACATATTCACATATATATATAAATAGTTAATATAGACATGAACAAATACAAACAAAAGTTGATTGTCATATAGTTTAAACAAAAATTTAATTAAATAATTTAATATTTTTAAATTAAATTTTATAAAAATAGAAACTATAAATGAAACTTTTAAATTAAACAAAAAAATTTCATTTAATAATTTATTCTAATACAATATTTAAAATAACTAAACAAAAAAATAACAAAAATTATATTACATCTTATTAATCAATGTATCTACCGATTGTGCATAAAGTATAATATATCATTGCATTTACGTTGCTTTCACTCCCTATGCTCCTCCGATCACCAACTTTCCACTGCGAAAATGTTGTCTGAATCACGGTGCATCATGTTTGTTGAAATATATCTTCACTTATACAAGCTTTGTATGGGAAACAATGTGGTGCCATATCTGTACGGAATTTAAACCACCAAATCAAAAAAAAGAAAAAAAAATACTATGTTTTAATAAATATATATTGCTGCAGTAAATATGTAGATATATACTAGCATTTCACTCGTACATATATTAATGTAGTATATGTACATATAAACTATAGCATTATGCGTACATATATACTAAGTACATATATATACTCAATATATATGTACAGAAAATAATGTAGTATTATATGTATATATATACTGACTATATACGTATGTATACTACATTTGTTGTCGTTGTAGCTGCTCCCGCTGCCACTGCCACTGCCACTGCCACTCCTTCTGATGCGGCCGCTGCTGCTGCCACTGTTGCTGCCACTGCTGCTGACACTGCCACTGCTGCTACCACTACCACTGCCAATGCCGCTGCCGCTACTGCCACTACTATCGCTGCTGCTGTCGTTGCTGTCACAGCTACCGTTGATGCCGCAGCTGCCACTGACATCGCTGCTGTGGTTGCTGCCGGTGCTGCCTCCGCCACTGTCTCCGCTACCGCCGCTGCCGTCTCTACTTCCATCGCCGCCACTATCGTCGTTACCACTTCTGCTGCCATCATTACCACTGCTGTCATTGCTGAAAATAGGCATTTACATACCTATAATAGGTAAAAACTCTACCCAAAAAATTCAGAGACACAAAAACATTTTCACAGATATATAAAAATAAATATTATAGACACGAACATACACAAATTAAATTTGATTGTTTTACAACTTCAACAAAAATCCAAAAGATGTCCAGCAATTATGTCTAGAGATAAAAAGAGTGCAAAAATAAAATATTTTTAAAATAATAAAGATAAGATAAGCTAGCCCTCTTTTTGATAAAGCTGAAATCGGTAAATATGTGACCCATGCATTGGAAGTACCATGATAATGTCTGAATACTTTGAATCAAAATTTTTTCTTTTGTCTCACATAATGTGTCCTGCAAAGATTCATAATTGGGTTAATAGGAAAAGCAAAGAACAAAACCAGAATAAAAAAAAATCAAAACCTGCAAAAAAATATCATAATTATTTATTACACATAGACAAAAATAAATAACAGTTAAGACATAATTATCATACTCAATCATTCTCATAATTTGTAGGGAATGCTAGCCTCTTCTGTGAGGTTTTGCAGCTGGATCTCGGAATGCTATCTGTTACGCAAATGCCGCTAACTGTGACTCCATATAGGACATCTGATGTTTCATTACAATCTTAATTCCTTTCACCTCATCATTCATTTATTTAATTTCTTGCATATCTTCCATCAAATTAGTATACTGCTCATCCTTCTTTTCTTTATTTTCATATATTTTTTCCTTCAAATGAGATATCTGCTCATCCTTCTTTTTCATTTTGGTCTCCATAACTACAATACGTTCATTTGTTTCTATTGCTTGTTGTTCGGCCGCCACATCCACCATTGTTGAGACAGATGAATTAGAAGCATGACTGCTACAACAAAATGTCACTCCCTTCGAGCCGATTCCGTACACTCGCTGCTTCTTACGACCTCCTATGGTCTCTAAATAAATAGGATCATAGTCACTTGGTGGAAGATCCATAGAACCCTCAACTTGTTGATGAGCAGCTATCACACATTCCTCCATTAGATCCTGAGATAAAATAGAGAAAATAACTATTCTATTATATACAAAAATAAAATAAATATTTTGCATTCCAAACAATTTTCAAAATTTACTATAGTATTATAAAATCTCATTAATATAACAAAATCTTACAACAATCATTTGAGACTTGTTGTCAACAAACTAACCATCCACTTTCTTAACATGCATCTTCCTGAAAATCTAATAAAAATTTGGATCTCGACCCAATTCTCCATCCTAGAATATGTTCTTATTAAGTCATTAAAAAATAAATGATCAAAAAATTACTTAAGCCACTCAGGCCAGTCATCCTCGAATATAAAATCAGGCCAGTCATCCTCGAATATAAAATCAGGCATTTCTTTCATATTCTTCAATTTATGGACATAATTAGAATATCGTTGAGCAGCTTTTATCTCCCATAATGACTTTATCTTTCCATCAAATGTGGGTGCCCATGTGCACTGATTCTATATATAGAAAAATCACAAAATAATATATATTAACAACAAGAACGTAATTATTTACTGCTTGAATAATAACCAACATAATAATTAAGTAATTTGATTATTATTTTTTAATACTTTTGTTTTGTTATTTTTACCTGAAAGTCATTAAAATAGGACTCCTTTGTCGATTCAGAAACTTTCTTCCAAGAGAATGCTTTAGAATCAGCCATTTTCTTGAAAGACTTTGTAATTATAGTCGAACACTTGTATGATTGAATAAAACTATACAAATAAATAAATAACATAAAAAACAAGTAAATCATAACAATATAAAAAAAACTATTGACAGTAACATCAAAATTTTTTGTTCAAGTTATTTTTACCTCTCATCCACAATCTCAATTTCTAACTTTGCACTGATTGTAGAGGAAGACACAACATTTGATGATGTCGTTGGTATTGTAAATGGGGGAATAATCGATGTAAAATGTGATGTAGAAGATATAGATGGATCAAAAGTATGTGCAGGAAGCATAATCGGCGGTGGGCTTACATCTGATAAAGGTGATAGTAGAGGTCTCAATGATGGTGATGGTGATAGATATGGAGATGGTGATTGTGATGTTGAAGTCTGGATATGGTGGCCATGAGATGGTATTGATTTTGAAACATGATTTAACATACTAGATAAATTTGGTTTATTTCTGTGTCCACGTCCACCTCCACCTCGGCCATGTCCTTTAGGCACCATTTGGTGTACAAAATAAAACAAAGAACAAAAAATAGAGATATGATGAACAAACATGCATTTCAAATAAAACACACCGATAGATTTCAACAAAATATAAAACATCTTTGATAGTTTAAAATTATAATAATATTATAATAATTTAATTATCAGCATCACTATCATCCTCCAATAGATCTTCTGATATTTAGTCTGATTCCGATAGAAGTTTGAACTCATCTTCAGATATAAATTGATCATATTCAATTTCTATTGTGCCATCATTTGAGTCACATAAATTTTCTGGATCTTCATCTACATTCAACGGCAACTCATTGCCACCAAATTTTATATCCATTAAGCAATTCCAAAATAATTACTTAGGGGAATAATCAAGGAGCATCATTATTATTTGAGAACTATTGCTAGGCAAGAGAATTCATAGATTTGTTCAAAGTTCAATTTCAATTTTGCTTAATTATTATAAGTTATTTTTCTTTGTAGTTAGTTTTTTCGAGTTTTTTAAAACTAATTTTAAATTAACATCTTCAAGTTAATATTTTATTTCATTGTATATTTGTGATACATACACACATATTATTGAGGAATAGACATGTATCACTTAAATTTAAAATTATGAAATAATCATTATACACACACACGTGCACACACACACACACACACACTTATTAAACATGTGAAGAATAGACTTACACACTTCTTAGATCTCTAGGGAATAGACATGCATATTGCTTAAATCTATGAATAATATGCAAAAAATTTCTTAAATCATTCAAGAATAGTAAATGTGATGCTCATAAAATGGATATGATAGATCGGTATATATTTTATATTTGCTAAATCTATATACACACATTCATATTTAAAAATATGTCATGATGATTCACATATTAATTGTCATACATTTATTTGTATTAGTATTGATTTCAAGATATAATTAACTACATATATATTGTAAATAAATAAACATTTTTTTACAATGAAAATAAATATTTAATCATATAAAAATATATATTTAAGAATATAAATATATACAAAATGTATTTTAAATATACAAAGAGAATAAATTTTAAATATATTTAAAATACATTTAATACATAATATTTATTCTATATAATGTGTACATATTTACATATTTAAATAAATATTTTTATTTTTAAAATATATTATGTAATTTTAATTGTTTGTATAAATGTATAGTTATTTAACTATATATTTTAAATAATTACATATAATTAACTAAATATAAATAGTATACACTATATAATACATTAAAATATATTAGTATAGAAAATACAATTATCACAGATTTAAATAAATAAATATGCTCATAATAAATAGTCTACAATGAATAAAAAATTAAAATATGTTTGTATAAATATATATGCCATCTAATGGCCAGTTAATATTGAAAAATAATGTGGGTCTTTGTTAGTGAAGCTTAAAATTAATTTGATCATAGATAAGCATAATTTTCTTTGAATTGAAAAATCATATATTGACTTTGGAAATATAAATCATGCTTATAGCATATGTCTCTTTAATTAGATGGCCCTTAGTCTCTCTTCCTAATTATGGATGAAGAATCATACATTTTGCAAACACTATTGATTTGGGGCCACAATTACTAACAAAGAATGTGAGTATGTTCTAGAGGCCACTCTTGACATGCTATAAAAATGTAATGTTATTTTTGTTGACATCAATCATGATGTGGTATCCTGTGGTTCATAGTGAATGATTTTATTTTAATAAGCAATTTGTCTAAGAAGAATAGTCAATGTCATGTGGTTTGACTTGCAATTGCATTCAATATCAAACAACATAATTTGTTAGCTTCAAATGTTATGAAAATAAAATCATTAGTAATAATTTAAAATAAAAAAAAATATAACAATAATATAATAAATTAGATAATAGAATAAAATACAAGCTAATGATACTTATGATTGAGATGAACTAAAGAAGTAGAAATGCTCATACATAAAGTTTTACTGCCACATGATGTCCATGTGTCTCATAAGCCAACAAAGAATCAATATAATATGAACTTATTTCTCCCTAAAGACTTTATATCAGTTACATTGTTATCTGTATAATTTTACTATATATCCACTCTTTCACATGAAGTATCGCAAGCTTTTCTTGATAATATTCTTTTGTGAAAACCAAATCTTCTCATTATTTTTATCTCGATAAATTTGCATATCTAGAATCTTATTTTTCAATCTAGATCCTTCACATCAAATTCTCTTATCATATATGCCTTTAAATTTTGGACATGGTCTTTGTTGGGTCTTACTACAAACATATCATCCATGTACAAGAGTTAGAAAATAAAATTATCATTGTCAAATCTCTTGTGGTGTGCATTGGGATTTTAATGAAGTTTATTGCATTTGAGACTCATGATGAATCAATTAAATCAATTATACTAATATCTTAGTGCTTGTATGAGACCATGTTAATATTTATTCAATCTACAGACTAGTCTACCTACTCTTTTTTCTTCATAACTTTCTAGTTGTAATATATATTTTGATTCTTCAGGGGCTCCATGAAGAAATATGTTTCCACATCCAATTTCTCTAATTATAAATCATATGTAACACACAACACCAAGATTGCTTGAACTATTATAAATCGAACAATAAGAGAAAATGTTTCATTAAATAATATCATAATTCTTAGAATATCTTTTGATTACCAATAATGTATGATGTTGCTCCACTTGATTATTATTATTATTATTATTATTATTATTATTATTGATCTTGTTCACAAATATGCCTCCAATGTCTTTTCTTCTTTGTGGTTTTGAAATAAGATCACATGTCTTAGTTCAATGGAAAGCTTTAACTTCTTCCTACATTGTTATCATCCAAATATAATCTTTTTTGCTCTTTGTACCATCATGAAAAGTTAATGGTTCTTCATCCTATATTAGTAGACAATATGCAATATTTCCTTCTATAATATACTCTAAGTGTCAAGTTTGTTTTTTCCACTCTTGATTTGATCGTCATACCTTAAATAACTCATACTTATCTGATATTTGTTCACTATACTTTGGTGATTCATGTTACGACTATTTATTTCTAATAAAACTTATAATATTTGTATTATCTATTTTTTCTTTTTGCAATGTCTTTTCTAAAGATAATATCCCTACTAACGACATGCTTTTGGGCAATTAGATCTCACAATAGATATCTCTTTACTCTATCAACGTATCCTTAGAATAAATCTTTTTTGAATTTTGAATCTAGTTTTCATATTTCTTTGGTATTATATATAATGTACATAGGGCTTTTCAATGAATGTAATCAAGATTAACTAGCTAGCTTACTAGTTCATAAAACTATTGTCATCTTCAAGTCAGTTGTAGGTGGTGTGACCAATTGATCGAAAAATCAAGAATCCTAATAGTTTTTAATATGGTTCTTGTTCATTCTAACAAAGTTTTATTCATATACTCAACTATTCCATTTTATGGTTGATTGTATGCCACTTTATATTACTTCTTGATGCATTCCTATTGATAGAAGTTATTAAATTCAATTCCAATATATTTTCTCCCATTATTTGTCCTCAAATACATGATATTCTTTTCATATTCATGTTTAACTTGTGCTTTAAATATTTTAAAAAATAGAAACACATTTGCTTTCTTCTTGTTTGGACTTACCCAAAATCTCTTATAATAATCATTAATGAAATGTATGAAATATTTTGTGCCCCCTAGGAATAGAACTGATACTTCATAAAGAATCAGTAAATTATAAAATTACATCTAGCATTAGAACTAGTAAAATTTAAACTATATTTCTTACTAATGGCACAATGCTCATAAAATGGTAATGAAACCTTTTTTTAGTCTTAGAGGAAGCTCTTATTTAGTAAAATATTTAAACCTCTTTATAACATATTGCCTAGTTTATGATGTCATGTCATTATTAATTATTATATGAAACTTGCTGATGCAATACATCTTTCTCCTTCATATTATATTTCTCCTCTAAGCATATGCAAATTTACAAATTTACCTTTTTCTTTCATAACTACAAGCATTCCTTTGATTATTTTCCATGATCTCATTTTAAACATGAGTTTTATAACCAACATTATCATTATCCCAAAAAAAAATAGTTTTTTTTGAAGTCCTTCAAATGTCATACCCCTTGGATGTTGTGTATAATATCATTATATCATTTAATTTTAATGACACTAATGTCATAGATTTATAAAGCATGATCATCTTTCATGAATATATTGTTGAGAATCAATGTCAACCCAAAAGGTTAATAATTTTAAATCAAAGTTTCATATGTATTAGTGGAAGATAGGTAAAAGGTTACAAAAAGTTTGGTCAAAGTTAGGTGAGTATTATGTATATATTTATTGTCAATGGCTTATATTATTTTCTGAATATTTTATTGTATGGTAGGATTGAATCTTGTAATCTATAAATAGATATTTGTATTTTTTATTTATTGATCAGATCTTGATCATTTTTTTTTAGTTTTCATCTTTGAGTGAGTGTGGGGTACTCCTTTTGTAATGAAGAATTATCTTATTCTTGATTAATTAGAGTTTTGTTTTTTAATTTTCTCCATGTTTGGTATTAGGGGAAAGTTGTGAGATCTCTAGATTATTCATAAGTGTGATGTGTAGTTGGAGCATTGTCTGACCTTTTCTATCAGAAAAGAATATTGCTTGAGGGTGCTCCATCCAAGTGAGAAGTAGATTATTGTAAATAAAATGACGGATCTTCAAGTCATTGGAGGGATCAAGAAGTTCAACAACCAAAACTATAATTCATGGTCAACTTCTATGGAGTCTTACCTACAATGTCAAGATTTGTAGGAAGTTATTGGTGGTGATGAAGTTGCACAACTAGAAGTTGAAGATGCAAATAACATCTTGTAGGAGCGGAAAATTAAAATAGGCAAAATAATGTTTACCTTAAAACTCATAGTTGAAGAAGAAATGCTGTGGCACAACAAGGATGCCAAAACACCAAAGGATGTAATAGAATATGATGATTGGTTTCACTAATAAGCCTTATTGATGCAACACCCATTGTAGGTGAGCCAATCCATTTTCCCACTTTGAGAGCATTGCCCAAGTGTGTGTTGGTCAAATCCTTGTAGAAAAAAAATAGATGAAAGAGATTGATCTTCACATAGAGAATAGAGATTATGGTCCATGCAAGACATACACCTTTCATTTCCAGAAAAATATCTTCTTCAGCAAAGGAGGGACAACTAATTCATTATGAGGACCATTAATTGAGATTTTCAATTTTTATATTAAAAATGCTACTAGATTTGTGTTCATAGTTTTTGCTAAAGAGAAACATTAATAATCACCCAATCTCCTATCAAATCAAGACCTTAAAGAGTAATCTACATGAAACAATTGTTAACTCATCTTACTTGGTGAATGCAAAAGGGCATGTAACTTACACTTTCTTCTTTAGCTAAAGCAAAGGCATTGGATAGTTTGCTGTCCCAATCAATATAAAAATTTCATTCATCCTACCCTACATCTTTCTTTTACTAATTTCTTTTATGGGTCAAGTCTACTTAAAATCACTAGTGTATACCTTAGTTCATACAAAAAGAGATTCTCCTCCCCACTAAAAAGCTCCTTTATATTTTTGGAATGGATTGAATTGGTTTACTAGATGGAATCAGAACTTTCACTTCTATAACATTTGCAGCAAGTGTTCGAAAAAATATTGAGCTTTCCTAAACATAACTATAAAGGTCTTAAACCTATCATTCTGCTTCCTTTTCTCTAAACTAGGTCAATAAAGCACTTATTCTAGCTCATCACTGCTTCAATTAGTTCATCCTACCTCATACCACTAGCTGATCTAGATCTTCCTCTTCTAAAATATTATAGGTCAAGTGCTCTAACTAGGGGCGACATTTTCCTTCAAAATGAATCTATTTTTGCCTAGTATATGAAAAGTTAGGCTCTTGTGCATCCATCGATGGTGAGGTAGGACAGTTGGTATGGAGATGAAAAAGACAAAAAACATTTCTTTATTTGATTTATATTTCTTCAATTAAGTTTAATGCATACCTACTAATCTTTTCTTTCTTATATCCAATGGATGGTTACTTTAGAAGTAGAGTGATTGGTTGCTTATGATTGGTTTGGTTGGGATGATTTCTATTTATTCAATGAAGTTCCACTTCTTTTACTAAAAGAAGTGTAACTTCTTTTTCCATCAGTTGGGTTGGTTGCTTATGGTTTCTCAGGAATTAGATATTGGAGTGAATTGTTACTTTAGAAGATGGTTTACTACCTTGGAGAGAAAGAAGAATAGAACTAGCATGCATGATAATAATGCATTAATTGCCTCCTCATTCTTTATCTTCTAATCCAATGGTAGGTATTTCCAAGTATATTCTTCCAGTCCATTGCTCACTTATTTGAGGGCCTTTAGTACCTTTAGCATGAGAGTCTATCCTAGAGACCAAAGCAATAGCATGTGAGATTGGTCATGCCTCCTACCTAGGAGTCACTTCACTATCTTGAATTGGATCCATATGTAATAGAAAAATAGGACATTATGACATCAAGACACAAATGACTAGTGCTTTCCTTCTTCTACATATATACTAGATGCCTAAATATTTAATGGCTTTGACTCAAGTATCACCATTAACATACTGGACTACCCAAACTATTCTTTCCTTGTTTTTTTTATTTGTTGAGAGGATCACTTTACAGGATAGATAAGACAAAAGTAAAATATATATTAGTTATAACTAATAGTCTTAGAAATCATGTCTATCAAATTGAATTGAAAAATAGGACTTGCAATGGCCTTTCTCGAATATGTATACTCTTTTAGCTCTACAGCTATGAAACCTACCCTTTGTAATTATGTTATTCTTTGTTGGCTACCATAAGAGCACATAAAAACTTATTCATCTTAAGGGCTAGGCAATGGCTACCATCTTAAGGCATGGTATGAGTTTATCTTTGATTTTGACTAGTCTATCTAAAAACAAATCAATAAATCTAAAAGCATTGCTCCCCAAACTTCATTTTTTTAAAAACTAGGAAAAGAGAGTCTCAAACATAAAAAAGATTGAAATAAAATGCACCTAATAGCATCTCATAATCTACCACTTCTTAGTCTATCTCGATAATGGCCCTACCCCCTTTTTCTTTCTAGGGCTATGGTCTTTTTTGACCCTAGTCTTTCATTCATGCTCATCCTCAAGCTCTAGTAGGTTGAATTGGCATTTAACCCAACTTTATAGTCATTTAAGCATGGTCTTCTATGACCTCTCCTATAGAAATTTTCAACACGTCATTCTTAGGAATTGGCTTTCTTGCTTATGTGTTTGCTATTAAGAAGATGGCATACCAATTATTCTCTTACTTAATGGAATGATGGTTAAGAAATGAGATAAAAAAAGATAGATATAATTTTGAAGAAAAAAAGGTGGGGTTTTCTTCTACCTACCTTCCCTGGAAGTCACTTTTCGCCTTTTTGAATCCAACATGTCTTATAACCAAACCCGATCCATAAAAAGTTACTAGATTAATTAGGCTATTTTCTTTTGTCTTCAAAGTTAGACTACTACTTCACATGAGAAGTAGACTCTCTAATAGTAATAGTAGATTCATGTAGCATATTATTCCTAACAAATGAGAGCTCTTTCAAGTACAATGCTATAAAAATCAATCATTCTATCTTTCTTGAATTCGATGTGGTGTCTAATGTTTAGTGCGATTGCCCAAAAACTAGGGTCACCTATGTGCCTACCTAATAAAGGAGGACAAGTTTCCCCTCATTTTGGGTGAGTATAAATGAGATTCCAGATAAGCCTATCTATGACTACCATGAGAGTGAGGTCCACCGTCTTGATTTCATCTCATCCCTAAATCCATCATTCACTCAAATCAAGGAGTCATCCCTCTTTAGGAGTTAGAAGTCCTCTATCACCACTCACAATTATTTGACCTGACTAAGCTTACTTTTTCCTATGTCTTAACATCCTTTATATTTTTATTATTTTATTTGATTAATGAACAGGTATTTATGATAGATGATTGGGTGACATAAAAATAGGGGTCATGGTAGTTTTTGAAATCAACTATTGGTACATGGACAACTAGGTGAACTATTGGACATAGTAGCATAGTGTGTGCTATGCTAAGTATTAACCATTACAAGTTATTTTAGTAATTATTCTTAATGTGTTTTCATGAAAAAAGGTTTTAAATAGAATGATTTCATTAAATTATTCTTTTGATAGATTATGATAAAAAGTAGTAAGGTTGGATAGTTTTTGTATTAAATATAAGACTTGATAAAATTAATGAGTAGGAGGAGAGTAAAAAGTCATGCAAATATCATAATATTTCTCATATTATGACTGAGTTACAAATTTAAAAGTATATAGAGTAGTTTTGACATCTATTCTTGATTGAAATTCTACACAATTAGTTTTGGAAGTCTTCATATGTCATGACTTTAACTACTCATTGATACAATTGTTTCACTACATATAACATAATCTTATTGGCTGTAAAATTTTCTTGGAATCATAACCAAACTAAATTTGTAATACTTTAATGGTTATAATATTAAATTTATGTCGTAGTAATCAAGTGCTCCACTAATACTAAGCTACAACATTCTTTAGCACCACAACTTTCTCTTTTTAGAGCCATAAATACTAAGGAAAAACCCATGATGCTTCTCTAGTACTATAAGTTTTGGCTACATAAAGTTATAGAGAGTGTTTACTTGAGTCATGATTATTTCTAGAGCCATAACAATTCTCTAGAGAAAAGTCCATAGCTACAATAATTCAAAGCGTTGTGACATTGGCTTAAAGAGGAAAAATGAATGAGTTGTAGCAATTCTCAGTGTCATGGCTTCATATTATAGAGGATAAATACATAAGTCATGACCACTTTAGTTCCATAACTTCATGTTAAAGATAAGAAATTCATGAGCCCCAATCATTCTAAGTGTCATAACTTCATGTTATAGAGGATAAATACATGAGTCACATCTATTCCCAACACCATTAAAATCTAATATAAGAAAGAGACCAAAGTCATAGCTGTCTATAATGTCATGACTTTGTGTTACAAAGAGGCCACAAGGGTAAAGCCATAACAATTTTCTAGTGTCAATACTTTCTACTTGAAATTGCACCATGACACATGAGTATAAAAATAAGGCTTAGATAAAAATAGAAGATATTAAGTGTGATAGAGGGGGGAGGATAACAAAATTGAGTTCAACAAGAGAGAGGTCATGAAGCTGAGAAAAATAAGAAGGATCCATGGGGAAGGAGGGATGAAAGACACAAATTTACACCCATAAGAGGAAGCACAAATTATAAACTCCACTTAGGGTAGATTTGGGATGCACTAAATGAGAAATTTGTGTTTAGGATTTTGAATTTTAGATTCTCTTGAGGGATATCAATAGGAACCCAATATTCCTTGAGTTGTATTACGAAATATTTCATGTGAATTTCTTTTCAATGTCATGCTAAATTGATATCTAGGATTAATGTATTTTTTTTTTAATTTTGATGAATATATAATTAATGAATTTTATATTTAGTTTGTATTGTGGTTTTAGTTATTGATGAATATGTTGTTTATTTATAACTAAAATTATAGTTATACTATTTGATAAACTTATATATATTATCATTGTGGATAATTATAGGTAAATCACAAAGCACACTCACACATAATGGTAGGAAGGAAGTGATAGCTCTTCTGATTATAATATATGTTTGGTATACCTAATACCAAATAATAATAGTTATTTTACTAACTATTCATGGTATTTTTACATAGGAATCAGCTTTAAAATGAATAATTTCACTAAATTATAGATTTGATAGAATTGGTAGGTGATTTTTGGGTGAAATGTGAAACTTGGTGAGTTGTTGAGAAGGAGGGGAGCAAAAAGTCATGTAGAATCATTGCATTCTTTATCTTACGACTTCTTTTACGCATCATTGAGTTATATGAGAATTTCAATATTTTTTTTTTGGTCATGGAAATCTTCATATACAATGACTCTGCCACTTCTTTGACATAATTATTTTATTATATAAGATATTTTTTTAACTCTAAAATTCTGGTAGTCACAACCACACTAGCTCATAACATTGTTTATGACTATAAAATTAATTTAATATTATAGTAACCAAGTATCCTAGTGATGCTAAAAGTTACAGCTCATTCCCAAAGTCATGGCTTTCTCTTTATAGAGCCATGAAGTCCAAGGTAAAAGCCATGGTACTATTCCTAGTACCATGGCTTTTAGTTAGAGAATGTTCCAGAGAGTAATACTTAAGGCACAACATTTTAAAGGCCATGACTTTTTGCTCTTGAAAAATAACCAAATCCACCACCATTTTTAATATAAAGACTTGGGATGCATAATTAAAATACAAAACTATTAGGAAGATACATGAGCAATGAGATAACATAAGGTACATGAATATATTCTAAGGAGTGCATGAAGTTTGACTGACCCTAGAGGAAAATCCAAGGCATATGATAGAATATGATGGAAATAAAGTTTGGTTCCTAGGTACTCTTGAGGGCTATCATTAGGAATCCAAGATTTCATGAGATATATCTCCAATTATCTCGTGTGAATTTTTATATAATGTCAGGCTAAATTGATGTTTAATGTTATTGTATTTGATTTTGTGTGTTGGATGATTATGAATGATTTTATTTTGATATTTTTTTGTAGTTTGAATATTGATGGATATCATATATATGAAGAACTAAAATTTAAGATTTTATTGTAGTTTGGATATTCCTAAATACCCTTAGAATCATAATGCATGATACAAATCAATACGTCAAAATAAAATATTTACATATGTTAATCATGCGAGTTTGATTCTTTTGAAGATAAAAACTCAAATTTTTATATAAGTCAATCTACTATGTATATCTTAAAAGTACCGAACCTCAATTGATATGAGTATTTTATAATATTTTTTAAAAAGTTTCATATTTAGTATAAGAGTCATATTTTATTGTGGTAGATACCAATAGGTAAGAAACTTGATAGCCATGATTGAATGTGACTCATGAAGTGGTGACAATCATATGAGTTACTTTTAGTAAGATATCAATGAAAGCATGTGTTAATTGTTTAAGTAAGGTAATTTTGAAGACTAAAATACAAAAATTTTTACTAACACATCAATTTATATATTTATGATATATGAGATTAGAGAATAAGAATTCACATACAAGACAATCATCAAGAGAATTGATGTGTTGTGTTAGTCAATTCCATATCTAACGATTGTGATTTTAGAGATTCAGAAGAAGAGAACAACAAAAAAGATAGTAAGTGATATATATATATATATATATATCCACAACCATGATCCAAAAAAGTCATGATAGAATCAAAACCACAATAGAAAACATGAAATAACATGGCTCACTTGTTGTTCAACACGGCTAGCTACATCCACTAGAAAAATACTTATGTGTTTACAGATTATAACCAAAATCAGAAAGTTCTTATAGTTTTGTGAGCGGCAATAGTCATGAAGAAATTCATGCAGAGGGGAGATAAAAAATAGAGAGATGAACAGTTCCGCAACAAAAAAAAACAACCTGAAAAATAGAAATAAAATCAATTTATATTAATGACAAAGTGGATCGAATCACTCGGATGGACCAGGTTCTGCTCCAAAAATTTCTTTGACCCTCTGCATGGGCAGCAGGACCCCTGTTATTATGCTATTGTTGCATTCCTAACCTTTCAATATTTTATTTCCTGCACTAACAAAATATCTAAAATATAAAATATTTTGGTTATATAAATTGTTTATCAAAACAAACTTTATATACATATACAATAATCTTCATCTTAATTTATTTTGCATATAGATAGAGAGACACTCTCTATAAATAATTAGTCCAAAAAGACTGCATCTGATTTGATATGTTTAGTAAGTCAAGGCAGTGTCTTAACTTATTCAGAGTAATAAGTTTGGTAAACATGTCAGCTAAATTATCAGAAGTTCCAATCTTCTTTACTTATATTCTCTTCTCAAATAGAAGGAAACGATATCACACATCAATGTGCTTTGTCCTCTCATAGTGCACATGGTCTTTTGTTGAACAGATAGCACTGAGGTTGTCATAGAAAACTATCGCAACCTTATCAAAAAGACCAAGGTCCTTGAGAAAACCTTTCAACCATATCCCTTCCTTCGTAGCTTCAATCAGAGCCATGTACTTTGCTTCAGTATAAGATAAATCAATTGAAGATTGTAGCATAGTTTTCCAACTAATAAAAGAATCACATATAGTGAAACATAACCAGTCATAGACCATCTACTACCAACATCTCTTACATAGTCATAATCATAATATCTTGCCAGCATGAGTTTAGATTTATTACCAAATATTAGATCAACATCAGAATTCCCCTTGAGGTACCTAAGTATCCTTTTAATAACTTTCTAGTGCTCTTGAATAGGGTTTTTCATAAACCTACTCACTGTACTTACTGCATGAGTAATATCAGGTTAGATGCATACCATAAGATACATGAGGCTTATGATAGTACTAGAATAAGAAACCTTAAACATTTGTTCCTTATCAGATTCAGATTGGGGACAACATTCTAATGTTAGATGGAGGTTGGATGAAAAAGGTGTGGATAGAGACTTACAAGAAGTCATTCTAAATCTAGATAGAATTTTCTGAATATATTATTTCTATGAAACAAACAATTTTCTTTTAATTCTATCTCTGAATATTTCATACCTAAAATTTGTTTTGCTCCTCCACGATCTTTCATATCAAATTCAAAACTAAGGAGATCTTTTAGTTCCTGGATGTCAGATTTATTTCTAGTAGCAATAATAATATCATCTACATACAATAGCAAGTAGATATATGACTTATTCTTGTGCCTTTTGAAATAGACACAACAGTCATGGTCACACCTATTGTATCCATGATTAGTTATGAAACAGTCAAATCTCTTGTACCACTGGTGGGGAGACTGCTTAAGTCCATAAAGGGACTTCATAAGCTTGCATACATGGGTTTCCTTACATGATACCTCAAAACCCTCGAGTTGGCTCATGTAAATTTCTTCATCCAGATCTTCATGAAGAAATATAGTTTTAACATCTAGTTACTCAAGTTCAAGGTCCTAATGTGCCACTAATGCTAAAAGCACCCTGATTGTGGTATGTCTAACTACAGAAGAGAATATCTCATTATAATCAACACCCTCTTTCTGACTGAATCCTCTTGCAACTAGACGTACCTTAAACTTTACACCATTAGCTATAGAGGCATCATTTTTCTTTTTAAAAATCTATTTGCAAGAAATTATTTTTCTTCGTTTAGGTTTGCCAAGTACCATTCTTATGAAGAGATTCAACTCTTCATTCATGGCAACTAACCATGACTCAAATTCAGGACATCTAATAGCATTCCTGAAGAAAGATGGTTTAGGAATATCAATCTCTTTGGAAACTTGTAGGGCAAACCCTACAAATTCATCAAAGTTGAATCTCAAAGGAGGACCTACATTCACCCTCCTTTGTTTATCCCTTGAAATGCAGTAGGGAGTAGACTCTTCAGATATAGGTCCAGGATCAGGTTCAGTAATAGACTTGGCATCATTTTTATAATTAACTATTATTTTTCTAGACACAATAGGTATCCAACATGGAGCAACAGATTTAGATTTTAGCTCCACCTTAAGTTTAGCTTGAGGAACATCAGGTAACTGGATAGGACAAAGTATTTTTCTTAAGATAACACTTTCATCAAATGTGATACTCCTAGAAAGAATCACTCTCTTTTCAGATGGTGACCAGATATAGAATCCCTTGCCTCCATCACCATATCCTACAAATATTCATTTCATTGCTCGTGGTTCAAGCTTACCATCATTTACATGATAGTAGGCAATACACCAGAACACTTTCAGATTGGAATAATCAACAAGTTTACCAGTCCACACCTCAAATGAATTTTAAAATTAATTCCACTATGTAGTGATCTATTTATCAGATGATATGCTGTATTAACAACTTCAGCCCAAAACTTTGTATAAGCCTGATTGAAAGAGCATACATCTAGTTCTTTTCAGAAGAGTTTGGTTTATTCTTTCAGCAATATATGTCATTCTGCTGATGAGTGTTCCTAATAGTTTTGTGTCTAGGTATACCTTTGTCCTTATAAAATTCTTCAAATTCAGACGAACAAAATTCTAGACCATTATCTGTTCGTAGCAGTTTAACCTTCTTTTGTGTTTAGTTTTCCACTAAACTAACCCATTGTTTAAACTTTATAAAAGTTTCAGATTTTTATTTCATCATGAATATCCAGGACATCCTAGAGTAATCATCAACTAAACATAAATAAAATTGAGCACCCCCAAGAGATGTGACTCTAGAAGGACCCTAATAGTCAACATGGATATAATCCAAAATACTATTTGTGTAGTGTATATCCTTATCAAACTTAGTTCTATGTTTCTTACCAAAAATATAATGATCACAAAAATTAAGTTTACTAATTTTATAACCAACTAAAAGGTTACAATTAGAAAGAATTTTCATACCTTTCTCTCCCATATGTGCGAGGTGCATATGCCACAGTATGGTAAGATCACCTTCATCTACGGATGCTGGCTCTCAGATGTGACAGCAATAGCCCCTATCACTGTGGAACCTATTAGTGTGTATAGCGTTCCACTCTTCTGCCCCTTCAGTATGAAATTATCTCCTCGGTGAACATTCAGTGTTCCCTCACCCCCACTGAATGTGCATTCTTGATCATCCAGAACACCAAGAGAAATGAGATTTTTTTCATTTCAGGAACATACCTTACATTTGAAAGTGAGACTATTTGGTCATCATATGTTCTCAATCTCATTATGCTAATCCCAACCACCTTACATGGTTGGTTGTTCCCCACCACTGCATGACCATCTTCCTTCATGTCAAATTTGCTGAACTACTTTAAGTGAGTGCTTATATGGAAGAAAGCCCTAGTACTCAAGATCCAAGAATCTGATCTTGCGATCATTGTGGAGGTTACCAACACAAGGTTTTCTCCATCATCCAAGTCATCAAAGCCACGACAACAACATGTGGGGAATTAGGCTGACCCTACTATTCCAGCCTTGCTTTCTTCTTTGGGCATTCAGTTTTCCAATGATCTTTTTGTTTGAAGTAGTGACAAGTGTCACCCTCCTTGAATCTCTTTTGGAGCTTATTCCCTTTTTTCTTGAATGGAATATGTTGTGGCCTCCTATTTGTCACCACCAATCCAGCCGAGAATTGCTCTATTCTTTCAATAACAGCCTTCTATCTCATCTCGATAGAGTGTAGGGCAGATCGAATATCTTCTAGGGTGATCTCCTTCCCCACTATGAGAGATTCTATAAAATTCTCATAGGAAGCATGAAGAGAGACTAAGAGCAGAAGTGCAACATCTTCATCTTCCACCTTAGCATCCACACGTTAAAGGTCCATGAAGATGATGTTTAAATCATCCAAATGCTTCTTCAATGAATTCCCTCTTGCATCCTTAGTTTGAACGGTCTCCTCTTCAATAGAAGCTTGTTCATTAGTGATTTAGTCATATACAATGACTCAAGCTTGAGCCACAATCCTACAGTAGATTCTACATCTACTACCTCAGCAATGACTTCATCAGACAAGCTTAACAGAATAGTGGAGTAAGCTTTTTCTTCACGTCTCCATGCCTCTACCTCGGTTATTCCAAGAGCAATAGTAGTGTTAGGACCAAAACCTTGAACAATAGGACTCTAGATATCAAAATTCTTCAAATGTGCCCATATTTTAATCTGCCACATAATAAACCCATTTTTGTTGTTAAACTTTTCGATTGTGGTGTCTAGGATTCCGGTCATTTCAATAGAATATCATTTTACACAAAAAAATCACAAAATTCAATGGCGAAATTGCTCAAAAAATTTTCAAAACATGCTTTGATACCAATTGTTAGGCAATTTTGCTTCTAACATTTGTGATTTTAGAAATTCAGAAGAAAATAACAACAAAAAAGATAGCAAATGATATATATATCCACAACCATAATTTAACAAAGTCACAACAGAATCAAAACCACAATATAAAACATGAAATAATATGGTTCACTAGTAGTTCAACAAGATTAGCTACATCTACCAGACGAATGCTTATGCGTTTATAGATTATAACCAAAATCCGAATGTTCTTACAATTTTGTGAGCAGCAATAAACGTGAAGAAATTCACACAGAGGGGAGATAAAAAATGGAGAGAGATGAATAGTTCCACAACAACAAAAAAACAACCCAAAAAATAGGAATAAAATCAATTTATTTAATGACAGAGCAGGTCGATCACTCGGATGGACCGAGTTCTACTCCAAAAATTTTTTCGGCCCTCTGACATGGCAGCAAGACCCCCTGTTATTGTGTTATTGCTGTATTCCTAACCTTTCAATATTTTATTTCCTACACTAAAATATCAAAAACAAAAAATATTTTGGTTAAACAAATAATTTATCAAAAAAATTATACATATATACAAGTTGTCTAAAATGTATACACTTGTGAATGACATTTGAGCTTTAATGATTTTTTATTTTGGTGCTAAATAACAAAGGGTACAACTATGAGAAAAATTTTATTTTGGTTCCACATGAGCTCCATCATAATTTATTTCTGAATTTGAGTGCCCTGATTTTTAATTTATTTATAGTTTAGTATTTCTTTTTAATGTTAAAAGAACAATTTCATATTCTTAAATATTTCTGAGGAAGTACCCCGAAACATAATTCCCCCGAATATTTTTATGCCAAGTTTTGGAAGTCCTAATAAAGATAGTGATTAATTGGATAGTATATTAGGATGTCCCCTTGGCATTAAAAAAAGGATTGAAGAATTGATATATATATATATATATATATAGGGCAAGAAATGCCATCATTTTTCAAAGTCAACATACAAGCTATGGACAAATATTAAAGATGAGAAGAGAAGAAAGAAAAACTCTTGGGAGAGCATTCTCTAGCTAAACAAGTACCATAGCTAACATTTTTCATATCTTGGAAAATAAAAGGGAAGTTCAATTCCTCCATATAGAATTAATAGTAGAATGAGGAAAATGAGATGGAATTAAGGAAATGTACCTCTAAAAATGATATTTTTCATGGCCTCAAAGAAGTTTAAAGGTGAGATTTATAAGCTCTTAGAAAATAATGAAATGAGATGTCACTAGGATGATGAGTTGTGATAAATCAATTGGGAGGCTTTGAGGCCACCACAATGAAATGGAAGAAAGCGACAATCAAAGGTGAAAGAACCAAGTGATATGCACTATCGAGAGAACTATTTAAATTGAGATAATAGGTAAAAGTAGTGAGAATTACGAATAGTTATGTTTTGCAATGAGATATTGAATTAAGTAACAATCAATAGGGAGATTCAAAGAGTATCACTTCTAAGCCACAATTTGATCATTCCAAAGTTAACTTCCCATTTATGGAGTTTGACTTAAGTATATGATTTTGTTTTGTATTATACTTTTGAAGTATATGAAATAGGAAATTTTTGATGTGTTACCAAGTATGGCTTTAAAAAGAATGATTTTACATACTTATAATTTTGATAGATGATGAATAGTAATAAAACCATGTGGTGCACAGAAGACTTGTGAAATTATTGAGTAAGAGGGGGACAAAAAAATCATATAAAATTATAATATCTCATGACTTAGTTACACCTTCAATTGCATACAAAGTATCACATTTATTCTAGATTAAAACTCATAACTAATCAAGTTAATTTTATGTCATGCCTATTCTCATTTGACAATTATTTTATTGTGCAATATTCTTCTTGTGTCAAAAAAATTTATACATTAGTGCTATAAAACATTATATTCTTTAATATCAATGTAATTTTTTAGCACCATAATTTTTTTTTAGAGATCATTTAAATGAGCCAATAACTTTTTGCTCTAGAATTTTTCAGAAAATTGATGGAAAGTTAAATTATATCAATGTGTATTTGAATAATTATAAGAACATAAATATACACAGGGTGGATATTTTATTTAATTGTGGTGGAGGGAATGCCCGGTTGTCGTGGTGGAGGGAATGCCCGGTTGTCGTGGTGGAGGGAATGCCCGGTTGTCGTGGTGGAGGGAATGCCCGGTTGTCGTGGTGGAGGGAATGCCCGGTTGTCGTGGTGGAGGGAATGCCCGGTTGTCGTGGTGGAGGGAATGCCCGGTTGTCGTGGTGGAGGGAATGCCCGGTTGTCGTGGTGGAGGGAATGCCCGGTTGTCGTGGTGGAGGAATGCCCGGTTGTCGTGGTGGAGGGAATGCCCGGTTGTCGTGGTGGAGGGAATGCCCGGTTGTCGTGGTGGAGGGAATGCCCGGTTGTCGTGGTGGAGGGAATGCCCGGTTGTCGTGGTGGAGGGAATGCCCGGTTGTCGTGGTGGAGGGAATGCCCGGTTGTCGTGGTGGAGGGAATGCCCGGTTGTCGTGGTGGAGGGAATGCCCGGTTGTCGTGGTGGAGGGAATGCCCGGTTGTCGTGGTGGAGGGAATGCCCGGTTGTCGTGGTGGAGGGAATGCCCGGTTGTCGTGGTGGAGGGAATGCCCGGTTGTCGTGGTGGAGGGAATGCCCGGTTGTCGTGGTGGAGGGAATGCCCGGGTTGTCGTGGTGGAGGGAATGCCGGTTGTCGTGGTGGAGGGAATGCACGGTTGTCGTGGTGGAGGGAATGCCCGGTTGTCGTGTGGAGGGAATGCCCGGTTGTCGTGGTGGAGGGAATGCCCGGTTGTCGTGGTGGAGGGAATGCCCGGTTGTCGTGGTGGAGGAATGCCCGGTTGTGTGGTGGAGGGAATGCCCGGTTGTCGTGGTGGAGGGAATGCCCGGTTGTCGTGGTGGAGGGAATGCCCGGTTGTCGTGGTGGAGGGAATGCCCGGTTGTCGTGGTGGAGGGAATGCCGGTTGTCGTGGTGGAGGGAATGCCCGGTTGTCGTGGTGGAGGGAATGCCCGGTTGTCGTGGTGGAGGGAATGCCCGGTTGTCGTGGTGGAGGGAATGCCCGGTTGTCGTGGTCGAGGGAATACCCGGTTGTCGTGGTCGAGGGAATACCCGGTTGTCGTGGTCGAGGGAATACCCGGTGTCGTGGTCGAGGGAATACCCGGTTGTCGTGGTCGAGGGAATACCCGGTTGTCGTGGTCGAGGGAATACCCGGTTGTCGTGGTCGAGGGAATACCCGGTTGTCGTGGTCGAGGGAATACCCGGTTGTCGTGGTCGAGGGAATACCCGGTTGTCGTGGTCAAGGGAATACCCAGTTGTCGTGGTCAAGGGAATACCCAGTTGTCGTGGTCAAGGGAATACCCAGTTGTCGTGGTCAAGGGAATACCCAGTTGTCGTGGTCAAGGGAATACCCGGTTGTCGTGGTCAAGGGAATACCCAGTTGTCGTGGTCAAGGGAATACCCAGTTGTCGTGGTCAAGGGAATACCCGGTTGTCGTGGTCGAGGGAATACCCATTGTCGTGGTCGAGGGAATACCCATTGTCGTGGTCGAGGGAATACCCATTGTCGTGGTCGAGGGAATACCCATTGTCGTGGTCGAGGGAATACCCATTGTCGTGGTCGAGGGAATACCCGATTGTCCGTTAGTTAAGGCAATTAATCACCATTAACAAGGCCATTGATGGTTAGTTGGCAAAAATTGGATGTGGTCAGTATTTATAATGAAAAATAAAAAACACTACCGGAATTATACAACTAATTCCAAATATTAAAGAACAAAATGCAAAGGAAACTTAGAAACTATGGAAGTCCGTCTAGAAACGCAGATTGGAAATCATGGGCAACAATTAGTAAAAGAAGCACCAATGTCATTTAAAGACTTGTCTGTCTGCCTGATTACATTGTATGTCCAAGCACCCAGTAGAGCACCAAGCATCGTAGCAGCTATATAAATCCATATACTATTGTATTTTTGTGACGCGATTGCAGGTCCTAAAGTCCTCGCAGGATTCATTGACGCTCCAGTTATGGGCCTGGATAATCAAATAAGATAAAGTTACATTTATGAGAATTACATTTCATTTCTTGATCATGTGATTATTACCCGGATAATATCACATCGAGGAGAATGGTACCGCCAATGGCAACCCCGGCAAAATGACCAACCTGAACAGATCTTGTTTAATTATCGAAAATACACATCGACATCATGTGACAAAGTAGTAAATTTACTTACAGCTCTGCTATCAGTGGCAACACCGCTAATGACAAACATGAGAAAGAACGTGGTCAGGAATTCCACAATGAAAGCTTGCGAGTTTGAACCCGACGGCAATGTTCCTGTAAACTGATCTTGGTGGCCCGTAAATATTACTCGAATTGTGGCAGCACCTAAAGCAGCTCCCAATATTTGACAAGACATGAAGAACGGTACCTGCAATGGAAATGCATTTTCTACCAGAAAATTTCCACAGACAACACCCACGAAAAATAAAGTTGGTTGGCACCTGTGTCCATGGAAATCTCCTGCAAGTGGCAAAGGCGAAAGTAACAGCAGGGTTAAAATGAGCACCAGAAATGTGGCCGACAGAGTATATCAACACTGACACTGTAACCCCAAAAACTATTGCTATTCCAGGAAGTGTCACAACATTATCGAAGTTTAGATTCACAGCCACTGCCATGCAACCTGTGAAGATTAAAAAGTAAGTGCCTAACAGCTCCGCGATCATCTGCAATCGTCCACATTAAAAAAGTCAAAGTCTGTTTGAATCAAAACATCACGGAAGGCATACAATTGTTAGTGCCTTTTCTTTCTGGAGTTTAGGTGCTATTTGGATTATGTCCCAACCTTCTGCAGAAAAATGACGGAGAAGACTGTGTCGTTGGAGTTGGAAGTGACCTTATCGTCATCAATGCCTATGACAACATGACCAACGTTAGCTTCTGAGTCGACCGTCATTTTGGTATATTACAAAATTCACAGGAATTTTATGATGTTTGCGAAGCGCGTAAAGTGAGAGCCGTCCGCAACAATAACCGGGATGGTTCCCATTTATAACAATCGAAAATGCTCTAACACCTCAAGATGGGCAAGGTAAACTCAAAAAAAAAAATGCATTTTAGACTTAATTCGTGTGAAACAAAGAATTTGATACCTCGTTATCTGTTCCCTTAGTTTCTTTGATTTGTTTGTTTCTCCTCTAAAAAGTAGATGTCAATCGCTTGAAAACCGTGATTCATGAGCGCAAATGTCCCATAAGTGGAACAGATCCGTCTGAAACTCTGAATGCATACAATTAACTACGGTAAAAAGTAGACTAATTTGAAATTTCTTTTTCCTATTTTCAAAATATTATAGAAAACCAAAAAATAAGGCATTTATTTATTGTCATTTGGTTTTTCATTTCTTTAAACGACATTATGTCAATACATTAACAACAAAAATGAAAACTAATTTCAATGATAAAAAAAATATACGAAAATTATATTTAGGAATTAAAACGAGAATATTTATATTTTGATAAATTTTCTTCTTAAATTAGAGTACCATAAATAAAATTATAATTTATGGTACCACTAAAATTATATTACATATCCTACTCTTAACCCCTCCAATCATCATCCACATAGAAAAATAAAAAAAAAATATTAAATTTTTGAGAACAAAGGGGATAACATGAAAAAAAAATTGCTATATACCTGTATAACTTGGACACATAACATCATATACATACACACATATAATATCACACACACACACACACACACACACACACATACACACACATTATATTTAATTATATACATATTGTTATGTGTTTATAATGTTATTTATATGACATCATACATATAATATTAAATATAACATGATAATTATAATGTTATAAACTATTATCACTTTATATAGATATATAACAATATATGTACATATAACGATATATTTGTGATGTTATATGTGTGTCAATAATTGTTCGTTACTTGACGTACTGATTATTTTGTGTTATTTTGTATTTATTTCTTAATGGGATTATATGGAATATGAGCTTATAATGAAAATATTTCACTATACTACTTTTTTGATAAAAATTAATAATTAATAGTGAAATTCAATATAATTTGAGTAGAATTAATAGATTTTGTGAAAAAATGAGATAAATAATAGAAAAATAAATAAAAAATTATGCTATTTTCAATGTCATTACTTAGTTATACTAGTGCCCGCTGGTTAAGAAATTATGACAACTTTTTCTTAACCATAACTATATAAACAAGCTGTGACAATTTTTACATGGCATGACATACTATCATAATGTTAAAATTTTTTTATTGTATAACATTCTTTAGAGTCATAATATTATCTTAGAGTTATAGACTCATTAATTCTAAAATACATTTTAGCCGCAACATTATTATCATATCACAATAATTAAATACCACACTAATACCAAGTATTTCAATATTTTTAAATGCTTAAAATACTTGTTATAGAGCTAGAAATCATATAATACCAAATAATTTTTAGTTATAATAATTTTTTTTTTTGCAAAGATTTGTGTTTCAGATATAAAATATCTCAGTCATGATATTCTTGTCATATTAACAATATGTTGAAAAGATATTATTTATTGGTCATAATATTCTAATCACTATGACTTTATTATTAAGAGAACATAAGGATGACAATTTTCCTTAACCCCGACTCATCCCAAATATTCTCAACCCAATTGGGGTAGGGATTCCGTGCCTAATAAAGCTGAAAGGGTAGGGATGAGACAAAATATTTTGGGGGGAATAATGTTTTGAGGTGCTCCTCCAGAAAAATTTAAGAATTTGAAATTTATCTTTTTAAGTTTGAAAAAAAAATCACCAAAATCTTAAAATATTTAAATGTAGTACACTCTATTACGTTTATCCTAAACTGCCCTCGCCTTCTCCCATTGGCTCTACCCCTCTCCCATGAGCTCGATGGAGCTCGATCACAAGCTCCATCGATCTGCTAGAGCTCGTGGTCATGCTTCTGGAGCTCGACCGAGAGCTCGTGGTCATGCTTTTGGAGCTCGACTGAGAGCTCCTTTGAGCTCTAGGAATTTGGTGTCATCCTCTATTGAGCTCCTGGAGCTTTAGCGAGAGCTCCATCTAGCCCCTGGAGCTCGAACGACGAGCTCGATGGAGCCCATGGAGCTCGAACGACGAGCTCGATGGAGCCCCTGGAGCTCGAACGACGAGCTCGATGGAGCCCCTGGAGCTCGAACGACGAGCTTGACGGAGCTCTCGGTCGAGCTCCTTCGAGTTCTAGGAGCTCGATCGAGAGCTTCGTCGAGCTCCTGGAACTCTACGACGAGCTCAATGGAGCTCTCGATCGAGCTTTAGGATCTTGGCGTCGAGCTTCAAGAGCTCTGTCGAGCTCCAAGAGCTCGACCGAGAGTAACATTGAGCTCCTGGAGCTCAATGACTAGTTTGATTAAGCTCTTGGTCGAGCTTTTTAGAGCTACAAGAGCTCGATCGAGAGCTCTGTCGAGCTCCTGGAGCTCGACAACAAGTTCGATGGAGCTCTCGGCCGAGCTCCAGAAGCTCTACGGAGACCTCCGTCGAGCTCTTGGATCTCGACGACGAGCTTGATGGAGATCTCAGTCGAGCTCCTTTGAGCTCCAGAAGCTCGACTGAGAGCTCGACGACGACTCCACAAAGGAACTAGTGGAGACTGGCAGGAGGAGAGGGGCAAGAGGTGAGGGTAGATAGGCGGGAGGAGAGGGGCGAGAGGTAAGGGCAGATGGGCGAGAGGAGATAGGTGACGGCGAGGGCGAGGACAAGGGGTAGAGAAAGAGGGGCAAATGGTGAGGGGCGACATGCAAGTGGCAAGGGCGTGGGCGAGAGCAAGGGGCGAGGACTAGGGGCAATGACGATAAAGGGGCAAGGGCCAGCAGCTAAGGAGAGGGCTAGTGGCAAGGGCGAGGGTTAGGGGCAAGGACGAGGGAGGGACGAGGGCTAGTGGTGAGGGCGAGGGAGGGGCGAGAGGCAGGGGAGAGGAGCAAGGGAGATGGTAGTTTAATACTTACGAATTTGGGTGCACTTATTTTTAATATATTTTAAATTTTATAACTCTTTTAACAATATCAAAAGTTTAGTTTCTAAATCTTAAAATTTTCTAGGAAAATATCCCAAAATATAATTTTCTCAAACATTTTGCCCTGTGTCGGAGTCGAGGTGGGTACGAGGAGGACATTCCCCACCTTTCATTCCCACCTCCACCTAGCCCTGCCCTCTCTTCTCTGATAGTATGATTGATGAATTGACCTGGATGGGTGAGCAAATGCTCTCTTCTCTGCCCTCTTGGCATTCACACTTGCTAACTAGTGTCACTAGTCATTAGTGACTCACATGCGCAACATGCACGATGCATCACCATCATGAGACATGGAAGTTAGAATCAGAAATTAATGGCATTTGGTAATGGCAATTGAACTTGAGCATGAGCTTGAGACCTAACCCAACTACTAACTAGTAAATCTTATTAGATATTGATATTATTAAATTTTTAAATTTCTAAATTTTTAAATTTATTAGATTATGAAATTATTAGATTCTAAATTATTAGATTACTAAATGATTAGATTACTAAATTATTAGATTACTAAATGATTAGATTACTAAATTATTAGATTACTAAATTATTAGATTACTAAATTATTAGATTACTAAATTATTAGATTACTAAATTATTAGATTACTAAATGACTAGATTACTAAATTATTAGATTAATAAATTATTAGATTAGATTACTAAATTATTAGATTACAAAATTATTGGATTACTAAATTATTAGATTACTAAATTATTAGATTACTATATTATTAGATTACTAAATTATTAGATTACTAAATTATTAGATTACTAAATTATTAGATTACTAAATTATTAGATTACTAAGTTATTAGATTACTAAGTTATTAGATTACTAGATTATTAGATTACTAGATTATTAGATTACTAGATTATTAGATTACTAGATTATTATATTACTAGATTATTAGATTACTAGATTATTAGATTACTAGATTATTAAATTACGAGATTATTAGATTACTAGATTATTAGATTACTAGATTATTAGATTACTAGATTATTAGATTGCTAGACTATTAGATTACTAGATTATTAGATTATTAGATTATTAGATTGCTAGATTATTAGATTAATGGATTATTAGATTGCTAGATTATTAGATTACTAGATTATTAGATTACTAGATTATTAGATTGCTAGATTATTAGATTGCTAGATTATTAGATTACTAGATTATTAGATTGCTAGATTATTAGATTGCTAGATTTTTAGATTACTAGATTATTAGTTTTCTAGGTTATTAGATTACTAGATTACTAGATTACTAGATTACTAGATTACTAGATTACTAGATTACTATATTACTAGATTACTAGATTACTAGATTACTAGATTACTAGATTATTAGATTGCTAGATTATTAGATTATTAGATTACTAGATTATTAGATTATTAGATTATTAGATTACTAGATTACTAGATTACTATATTACTAGATTATTAGATTATTAGATTAATAGATTACTAGATTACTAGATTACTAGATTACTAGATTACTAGATTACTAGATTACTAGATTACTTGAATACTAGATTACTAGATTACTAGATTTATAGATTATTAGATTATTAAATTATATATTATTGCTATATTATTAAATTTAACATTTATTAATGTTTTTGTTAAATTATTAAATTTAACTATATTACTACTTCACAATGTGATTACATTATCTTTAAATTATTAATATTATTGTTATTCTTGATATCTTGTATTGTTATTACTATTTATTTTTCAAATTGACTTCCATTAATTATTATTAATTATTCTTATTTATTTAACTTAATAGTTAATTGTTAATATTCATAATTTCACATTCGACAAAGGCAAAATTATTGATTATTCATATCCAGGCATCTTGACTTAATCACCTCAATGCTCAAATTTAAAATAATAAGTTAGTCTTTTTTTTTAGTTATTTATGTTTACTTTGTTTTTTCTCTAATTGTAGGCTATTATAATTTTACATGTTAGTCTTTAAAGCTATAAAGTCTTATTCTTATATTCGTTATCATAATATCTTTGCATTTAATTATTTTTTTTAGTTTAAAGTAAGTCTAGAGATACCTCAATTAATCCACCTTCAATTGGAAGTGCTCAAGATATTATAAAAATTTGAAGAATTACCAAGTCTGATAAATTCAAATGAAACTCTTCCTTTTGTAGATTTGTGTGTTACCCAAGTTGGTATTGAAAAAAAAATTATCTTTTATAGTGTGAAACAACTATAAGAAACACCGGATTGATGGGGTAAATAAGGCTATTTATAATTATCATGAGAAAAAAATAGGTGTTAAAAGTAAGAATTTGACAAAATATTTACATGATCATTTTAATAGATATCCATTTCAAAAACAATGGAATATTAAACAAGTATTTCAAAATCTTAGAAAGGAAAGTAGTGAAAAGTTGTCGCTTAGTATGTATTTATTTGATCAAGAAAATACTAGGAAGGTTCTTACAAGTATGATTATTTTATATAAATATATTCTTATGATGATTGGACATGTTAGCTTCGAAAAATATTCTAATACCATTTAACCATTGTTTTAAAATGATTTCTTGAAATACTATCAAGAATGATATATTGAAAATTTATGATTATGAGAAATCAAAAATAATGGATTTGTTAGGTGATAATAGAAGCAGAATTACAATCACCACTAATATGTGATTTTCTAATCACAAGAAAGGCTTCATGGTAGTTACAATGTTTTCATTGATGATTCAAAGTCTAGTAATTAGGTATATTTTAAATAAAAATGGCATTCACTTACTTCTATATTTTGTAATAATATAATATTCTTATAATAATTTCATTTTGTTTTAATGATAGGTATATATATGTGTCTTGCTCACATACATATTAGACACTTAGTAAGTTTTTGATGAATTATTTATTTGATTAGAATATTTATCGTAAGTTGTCTTGTTTAACTACTAATAATTACACTACTAATAATTATTTGGTCAATAGTTTTTTAGGTAAGTTTTCTAGCAGCTCACTTATACTGAATGAGATATTTTTTCACATGCTTTGTTGTGCACACATATTGACTTTGATAGCAAAATAAGGATTGGAAATAATTATGGAGAGTGTTGAAAAAATTCATGAGTGTTACTTTTTGGATAGCTATACCTAAGAGATTAGAGAAGTTTATTGAAATTACTTATTAATTGAATATTTGTTAAGATAAAAATCTAATGCTTGATTGCAAGACTATATATTTTCAAACAATCATGATAATTAGCACTACCATTGATTATAAGGATGTCTTTCCTCATCTAATCATATGTTCCTAATAATTTAGATTGAAATTTAGCCAAAGAGATTTAAGAAAGGGTGAAATTATTTAAAAAAGTATCCAAAACAACTTGTATTTGCTAAACATCAACGAAATAAAGTTGTCAATGTGTAATTGGATTGAATCTTCTTATTTTGAGATTAGATTGATGACCATAAATATGATTAAAAAGATTAATAAATATTGGGGTGAAATTCATAATATATTGGTTATTTCAACTATGTTGGATCTATGATTCAAGATGAAATTAGTTGAATTTCATTTTCCTAAAATTTTTGGACATAATGATCAGTGTATGGAATTCAAAAAATTTGTGATGTGTTAGTTAATGAATATAAGTAAAAGTATCATTCAAGTAAGAATGTTAGCTAATCTTTAACTTCATTTTTTTATTTGAGATGATTAGTGGTGCTGGAAAAAAATAGGGGCTAAATATCATTTAATAAGTTTTGAGATATTTGTTTGTAGTGCTACTATTATGGATGCCAGAAGATCAAAGATTATTACTTATTTGGAAGAGTCTGTCTTGCCTAGATCAAGTGATTTTGATATATAATCTTGGTGGAAAGAAGATTCAAAAAAATATCCAATTTTGCAAATAATAGCAAGAGACATTTTATCCATTATAATATCTATAGTTGCATCAAAGTTTGCATTCAGTATTAATGGTAGATTTATTAGTCCATATAGAAGTAGATTACATCCAAAGACTTTGGAGGCAATAATATGTGCTCAAGATTGGTTGTTGGCTGAAATGTATGGCATAAAAAATTATAAATTAATTTATCATATTTGTTAAATTTTATTATTCATTTTTTATGTTAACTATTTTTATTTTATTGGCAGATTCAAATTCATCTTTTTTAGCTTTACCATACAAGAGATGTGCAAATTTTTTGAAAGATGAGGATGATGATGATGATGATGATATACAAAATTTATCTTAACTTTTTTTTTATAATGAGATGTGAAATATATTATAATTTTAGATTTTGGATTTTGTTTGGTATGAATGATATGTAATTTTATATTTTGCTTACGATGATAATTTTACTATGTTAAATATAGTAAATTTTTTAAAGATGTTGGATATATGTAATATTTATCTTTTTTTTTTATTTTAATTAGGAATAATTTTATTGTATATTGATATTTAATTTTTATAATAAAATATGTTAGACATATTGTATTATTTTGTAATATAATATTTATTAGTTATTAAAATGTATATGTACTTTGTTGCAAAATACACTTATTTTTCCATTTTAGTTTTGGAAGTCATTTTTTTTAATATGTTTCATAAAAACTTCATTTATAATAATTAATTTTTTAAATATTATATATATATATATATATTAATGATGTGATATGTATTCAAAATTGAATTTAATGATGTGCAAATTTTTTATATATTTTTTTATAAAACACTTAATTAAAATCATATATGTATATATTAAAAATTAAAAAAAATGAAATAATTTGTAATTGGGGCAATGGGGTGGAGATTACACCATATCATCCCATATACAGAATTCCCTACCCCATACCCACACTAAATGGGGCACATGTCAGGATTGGAGTTACAAAATCCTAGATGGGGCGAGGGATGAAGAGAGTTATCTCGGCCCCACCTTGCCCCGTTGTCATGCCTAAGATAGTAAATATCTCAATCATGATATTTTTGTTGTTGTGACTTTATGCTCTAACAAGATTATTCATCTGTCACACCATTCTTGCTATCACAAACTTATCTTTTAGAGAACATTTATCCTAGTCATATTCATCCCCATTACTAAGACTTTGTGTTCAAGAAGAGATTCAAAGAAAAATTAGATTTGTGACCTCAACCTAACGTTATGAGATGCAACTTTAAAAGCCACAAAAATGCTTGATAGAATTCTAGAGATATAAAATGGACACTTAAAAACTTTTGACAAAGAGAGGACCAGAAGAGAGAAAACAAGAAGGGGGGTTTGGATTTCAAGGCCAAATTGATTGTAAAGCCTAGGCAACACAAATTCATACCCTATAGTTATGATTAAATTCAAGGCAAACTTGAGCAATGATTGATTGATAATAGGATATGAGACTTGGATCCTCATTCAATTATCATTGTGAATCCTCAAATCGATGAGATATATTATGAAACATCTCGCACAAGTTAATTTCTAATGTCAGGCTAAATAAGGATTTAGGATTGATTTATATATGTGCATATAGAGGTATCAAATGAGTTGGGCTGGGCTGGGCCGATTTTAGGTCCAACCAGGCTACTGTGCCGGGCCAGGCACGGCACAGTACAATAACCATGCTATGCCTGGCCCAACATGGTTCAGTGGAGGTCAAGCCTGGCACGAGCCCACGACCCAAAATCCACCGGGTTCAGCATAGTTCAGCCAGGTTCGGGTCATGTCGCACCCCTAATTTTTTAAAAAATTTGGTTTCAGTGGTGCTCCGCCATGCTGCCATTCCGTCGTTGCCCTTTCAGGGCTCAGTGAGCCTCGCTCATCGGCGTCAGCTCATCATGACCACGCTTGGTGCATGATCACGCGTGTCGTGCCCACGTGCCAGGCTTTCGTGTAGTGCCTGGCACGACACGTGGGCCAAAATCCCTCGGCCCGAGATGGCATGACCGGTGCCGAGGGTAGGCCCTGCATGGGCATGGACACGTGTCATTCATGTGTCGTGTCGGGCCAAGCACGACCAAATCGTGCCGTGCTTCATGCCAGGCAGGGCCAGCACGGCCCATTTGACACCTCTATGTGTATATAATGATTGAGTTTGCATATTATTTAATTATGTTAATAGTATATTATGAATATTGATGAATGTAGATATTATTTATGATAATGATTTAAGATTCCAATATAATATAGATTTTTATGTGTTGGCCATGATAAATAATGGCAAATATATCAGAGGACACACTCATGAGATTAAACACAAAAGAAGTAATTCTTATTACATGAGATAAACTAATGCATGGAAATCCTAAATTTATATAAGTTTAATTGATGCAAGTATGATGCTCATGAAATTAAAAATACAAACAAATTTAAAACTATTCTATTGTTAATTTTCTAAAAGAATTTACCTTAAATTGATATTTGAGTTATATAGAACATTTATCTTATGGGTCTCAACATTGTGTGGGAATTGTAAGTTAGTTGTGATTCATAGTGATACATAAGTCATGGGACACACGTAAGTGGAGATCTTTCATAAGGTGGTGATAATTCTATGAATTACTCTCTTGTATGGTAAAATTATATGATAATTGATAGGAGTATGGTGCTTCATATCTTTTATAATTATTACCACATTACTAAATATTTGTAGAAAATATTTGTAGGAAGATATATGATAATTGATAGGAGTATGGTGCTTACGAAGCTAAAATTATAAATATAATTATTACCACATTACTTCATATCTTTTATGACTTGTTAGAGAATAAAAATAATTACTCAAAGTAATTATTAAAGATGATTGATGTATTAATTAAATGGAGTAGACATATGAATGACTCACAAACAAAATAAGTATTTGTTTTAGTACAAAAAACCAAAGGCACAACAATGAGGAAACCTTCCTTGGTTGTGACAAGCCAAAATTGATAATCACCTTGTATGTCAAAAGGGTACTAGGTCAATTCCATATCTATCTACCCTTTGTCTATTAATCGAATATATTATTATCCCAATAATATATAAATCTCATTATACATAAGAAAATAAGTAAACCCCATAGTCTAAGTATTTTTTTGAGACCCAAGTTTAACTTGAGTAGCTATTATGTCACTATTATTTAGTCAAACTACTCATACAATCCATATGAGATTAATATCTTGACTTATATCTTCTTTACTATTTATATGAACTATATACTTGTTAATTTCTAGTGAAATTAATCACCTAATGAGCTTTTGGGATAATGTCATAAATGATAAGTTTTGGCAATGTAATAAAATTGCAACAAGTTTTTGGTTCTAATGTAGGGATTATTTTAGTTTGATTGGTTAATTTGAGTTGACATGACTATCATTAAAAAATAATAGTTCTATTTCAAGTTGGTATGCTTATATATTTTTTTATCTGCTGAGAATTTTGCTTGCAATGTTTGATATTTTATAGATTCAGAAGAAGATAAAGAAGAAGAAAAAAAAATAAAAAATGATATATATTCGCAACCACGACAGTATTCAAAATCACAACACAAACACAAACCATAGCTGAAAATACAAAATAACATGGTTCACTAGTCATTCAATAATACTAGCTACATCCTCCAGAAAAATACTTATGCGTTTAAATATTAACCAAAATTAGAATATTCTTACAGTATGTGCAGCAATGGGGAAGAAAATCACAGAGAGAGAGAGAGAGAGCAAAAAAAAAATTGTCCGATGGAAGAGAATACACAGATCAAAAAAAAGTAAACAAAAAATATATTTGTATATAATAGTTTCTTGGTTTAATTAACCAGAGCGGGTCGGATCACTAAGATGACCCAGGCTCTGCTCCAAAATTTTCTTCGGCCCAGTCATCGAGTAGTGGGACCCCCATTATTGTGCTATTGCTACATTTACAGCCTTTTAATATTTTTTTTCCTGCATTTACATGAAAATATTAAAACAGAAGCATATTCGGTTATACAAAATAGATAATCAAAACAAACTATATATACAACACTATATTTATTTTGTATTTTTATTTGTTTTGTTTTTGTGTTTGTGTTATAGCCACCAAATTTGTATGAGACAAAGATTAGGGATTGAGCTAACACCTCTAGGCTCTAAAACACTAAATTAAGAGAACAAAAAAATATTTTGAGATAGAGTTGAAAGAGAAAACATGGAAGATAGTAGTAGAAACAAAAAAAAATCCAAGGGGTGAATGATATTTGATATTCAAATTACGGAACATTCTTGAGTATTTTTTATAATATTAAATAATGTGTATGATTTGGAATGTAATAGAATTGGATTGATTTCATGAATTTTGAGATTTGATTGAATTTAATGAATAGTCATGAAATTTATATATTTTTGGAGATATTTGGTGATTTGATAATTTATGGATCGTCGAGCACTATCAACATTAATCAATGAGCAAAACTCTACTTTATTAGTCATGATAAAATTATATTCATTATGACTCTAACATCTCATTAGTATAATCCTTCAACTATGCAATATATTCTTTATGGCTATGATATTATTATGAAGTTGCAACCATATTAATTTCAAAAAATTAAATAGCTATGATATTAATTTTATATTGTAGTAACCAAGTATTATACTAGTCTTAAAATCGTGTCTATTTCCTAGTATTATAACTTTATATTTACCAAAGCTTTATATTCTCAAGACTCAAGAAAGTGTCATGACATTTTCCCAAAGTTAGGATTCTTGAGTTACAAAATATTACAAGGCAAAGCTACTCATGTCAGATCCATGGCAATTATCTAGTGCTATTACTTTTTGATACATAATATTACAAAGGTCATTACTTGAGCATGACCATGTGAATCTCTTCCTAGTGATAGGCTAAATGAAGTATAATGTTATGTACTTATTATTTTTTTGATGTATAAATGGTTTTGTGATAAATTATTATGTTTTCTTTATATTTTGGAATAAATATTGATGGATGACAATCAAATAGAACTAAAATTAGTGGTTTAACTATTAGTGAGTTTGAAGGTATTGTCATGTTGGATGGTGATAGGTAAATAATGAGGCTCACTCATGCACATGGTAGGAAAGAAATGATAGCCCTTCTGACTGAGATGCTTGAAAGAGAATATATGTTAAACCTAAAATTAAAGTATGTTAGTCATTGTGATTATGCTGCTCATGAAGCCAAAAGAATGAATGATTTAACATGCCACTTCATTGAACATATCTTATAATAACTATTTCTTAATTTATTTTGATATTTGATAGAATGCCCTCATAAGGGTTTCACCTTTAATGTGATCATCATATCATCATCATGGAGAATGGTGATAAATAATCCATAAACATGCTTGAGTGTAGCATATCAAATTTATGTAAGTATGATATTTATAAAGCTAAATATGCATATGCTTATGAACCATATCATTTTTTGATCTTTATGATATATGAGACAAGAGAATAAAAATATACATGCAAAGTAACTATCAAAGGTAATTGATAAGTTTCCTAAGTTGGGTTAATTGAGGATCCCCAACTACAAGCCCAAGCATGATTATAAGCTTCAAAATATGAAACTCAAAAAAATTTTGCTGCATGTGCCTTGAATTTACTTCTAAGTTGGGTTTTAATTGTGTGTCTAAGGTTTGTAGTGTCTCTTGGCTTAAAATCTAATTCTCATCCTCTCTCTTTATTTTTTTTTAATTTTCTCTAAGTGTTACTAAAATACTTTGAGGTGTTCATGTGATGCTTTTAGTTGGAAGCCATACGATAGCTTGAGGTTGTGATTTTTTTTGTCTTATCAGATCTTCTCTAGATTATCAATGTCACGGTGACAATGAATGTCATGACTCAGGCAACTCCTCTCTAGAACAAAATATCATGATATTAGGAATGATCATGATTGATATATTTACTCTCTGTAACATAAAGTCACAATACATATAATATTCATGATTTTGGTGATTTCTTTATGTAGCATAAAGTCACGATGCTAAAAAAGGTTGCAACTAAAGTAAATGGTCTTTGGAGTAAAATGTTATGATAAAAAATAATATCATGACTAAAAATTCTTATTATTTTGACTCTATAATAAATAAGTCATGGTGTTGGAATTTACCATGACTATTTGTACTAGTGGTGTAATTGACGGTGAAGATGTGGAAATAATATTACAACCATTAAATTATTTTAGAGATAGTATAATTTTAACTCAATGAAAATATCACTATCACGAAGACTATGTTGTATAGTAGAATAATTGTGTCAACCTAATAGTAAAGTTGTGACATATAAAGATTATAATGATTAGTTTTGTAGAGTTATGGTCAAGATAGCATACCATAACAACTTGGTAAGATGGTGGAAGGTGAAATTAAGTCATGATATGATAAGTATAATAATGTGCACCAAAATAGATTTGATTTCATTGATATTCATTAAACTTCCTCAAAGATACAAAGTTAGTAAAATATTTCTGATACAAGCAAGAATACATACAAATACACAAAGTAATATACTCTAAATTACACAAAAAAGTTGATACATGGAGTGCCAAATAGGAACTCATGATGCCAAAAGCATAAACACAATTATTATCACATCACTGTATATCTTTTATTACTTTAAAGGTTGTAGAATAAAAATATAGACTCAACGTAATCATCAAATGCAGTTGAGATATTACCTAAAAGGAATACATATGTAGATAACTCGTGATAGAATAAGTTTGATTTTAGAGGTAAATACCAACTACACAACTATGAGAAGACTATCATGATAGTGATAATCCAAGTTTGATATCCATTTTTTTTGCCAAGTGAGAATTGGGTCAATTCAATATCATTTTACTATTAGTCTAATAAATGAAAAAAATATTATCTCAATAATATACAAATCTTATTGTATACATGAAATTAAGCCAATTTTAGAGCCAATGTATCTTTCCTAGTCCTAAGCTTAGCTATTCAAATTTAGTAATAATTAATTTACTATTAGTTGGTCAAACTATCACACAATTACTTGAGATAAATATTTGGACTTATATTCTTTTCATACTCTGTATGACACATATACTTATAGATCTTTGTTAGGTAAAATCTTTCACTCAACAATGTTTTGGAACAATTTTTATATTTGATAAGTTTTGGTATTGTAAAAAAGACATAACAATAAAACATTATTTTCACCTTATGTGTTTATATAACATGAAATATGTGTGTGTGTGTGTGTGTGTGTGTGTGTGTGTGTGTGTGTGTGTGTACTATTTTCATGTTACATGTATATAATGTTAAATAACATTATATCAATACATAACAAAATAAAACATTATATTACTATATGATGTTATGAAACATTATATCAATATATGACATTATATATATATATATATATTATATATTGATAACAAATATATATTACTTTCATCTTATAATATATTAAAAACATTATACTTATACACTAATAGTTTATATATAATATTTTCACATTGTATAGATATATAACATTATATATAAAATTATAGAAATTATATACATATATAACATTATATATATAACATTATACATATATAAAATATATATACTTATTTATGTCTTTTATATTTATATATATATATATATATATATATATATATATATATATATATTTTCATGTTATATAAATATATAATAATTTATATGATGTTTTATAATATTATCTACATATTATATAAAATATATATACATTTCTTCTTCTACTTATATTTTCATTCTTATTGTTATTATTATTATTATTATGATTTTGCATCTTTTATTTACATTTCTCATTTTTTTATTATTTTTATACATCTTCATCTTGTATTTCATCTACATCTTTTTAATTATCCATTGCTTCTCATTCTTTTATTTATTCTATTTCTTCTTCTCCTTTTGACATGTTCTTCTTCTACTACTTTTTATTCATCTTTATCTTTATCTCTTTCTTTTTCTTTTTCTCTTTCATCTTTTGTTGTTCTCATTCTCCTCCTTTTCCTTCTATTTTTTGTTCTTATTTTCTTCTTCTTCACCAACTTCTTCAACTTTTTTTCTTTTTCCTCTTTCTTTTCTTCTTCTTCTTCTTATTCTACTTCATCTTTTTGTTCTTTGATTTATCCTTCTTCTTGTCTTTCTGCATCTTTTTCTCCTTATTTTTAGTTAATCTTTTTATTTAACTATTTTTTTTCTTTTTCTTCTTATATATTTTTTATTCTTTCTCTTATTTTCCTTCTTTTTTTTTCTTCTTTCTTTTCTTATTTTTCATCTTTTTTTCTCTTCTTCTTCTACTTATTATTTTTCTTCTTTTTCTAAATCTTTTTCATATTTTTATGTTTGATTATTATTGTTATTCTTATAGTTAATTTTTTTTTGTTTTTTATTCCTTCTATTCTTTCTTTCTTGTTATTCTACCTCTTCATCTTGTTTTTCTTCGTGTTTTTAATATTCAGTCACTTTTTATATTTATTTTGATTCTTCTTCTTTTTCTACATCATCCTCTTTCACTTTTTCTTCTTGTTATTCTTCCTTTTGTTCTCCTACTTCAACTTCTTCTTTTTTATATTTTTATTCACATTGATCATATATTTTTCTTACTCATTTTCCTTCTAATTCTACTTATTTCTTTTTTTTCTTCTCATTTTAATTATTTTTTTCTTCTTTTCCATAATAATAATAATAATAATAATCATCATCTTCTTCTTCTTCTTCTCTTTCTCTTTTCTTTTTTTTTCC
>JAREIK010002662.1:892056-895693 GCA_029783825.1 Sapria himalayana
CTCATTCTTCTCATTCTTCTTCTCCTACTTTTTCTTTTTCTTCTTCTTCTCCTACTTCTTCTTCTTCTTCTTCTTTTCTTCTCCTACTACTACTTCTTCTTCTCCTACTTCTTCTTCTTCTTCTTCTTCTCCTACTTTTTCTTCTCCTACTTCTTCTTCTCCTACTTTTCTTCTTCTTCTTCTTCTTCTTCTTCTTCTTCTTCTCCTACTACTTCTTCTTCTTCTTTTTCTTCTTCTTCTTCTCCTCCTCCTCCTCCTCCTCCTCCTCCTACTTCTTCTTCTTCTTCTATTTCTTCTTTTTCTTCTTTATCTTCTTCTTCTTTTTCTTATCCTAGTTCTTCTTCTTCTTCTTTTTTTTTTCTTCTTCTTCTATTACTTCTACTTTTTCTTAAGATTTATTTTATTAATATAACCCTCTTTTGGTGGAGGAATCCTTTTAATTCAAGCTTTGATTATGTTGCCCTTTAACCTTTTACAACCCGACCTAAACACTCAAAAATTAAACATTATTAACATGCCACTCAAACTCTAGACCTTATCCTTCTTGATAGACTGTATTCTTCGACATTCTTTTATAAAGTGAGGGCTTCTGAATTGCCCTTTATCCTTTTTCCAAATCACTAAAGCCTCTATTCTTTCTTTCCATTCTGCCCCATTTGGTGCTGCCTACCTTTATAGGTTACTTCTACCTTCTTTACAGTCTGCTCCTCCTTCTGATGCCTCATCTCTTATTTGCTGATTGTATTCCTTTCTATGTCTTTTAGTTATTCATCCATTTCTGTCATTCTATTATCCTTTGCTCTATCTATCATCTGCTTTGTCCATTTTGCTCCCTCTTAGGTGCTATCTGCCTTTAAGGTAGGGGACTACTTAATACTCCAAACTATGCTATCTACCACTTTATGGTTGCTCCCCCTTCTAGTACCTCCTTTCCTGCCTATAAAATGGAACTACCATCCCTTCCTATTTTTATACAAAGTTAATCTGTTAATCTACCAATTTTTCCTTCTATCCCTTACCTTTACATCAAACAATAATCTAGGAACAACAGACCAACAAATTCCCAAGAAAAAAATAGAAACACCAGATAGCAAGCTTGGGTTCTTTCTCCCTTTCTGCTGTTCTGCTATCCTATGCATGTACCTATAATCTGCTATGATCATGTAATAAATCCATGTTTCTTTTTCAGAGTATGATCCATCCCCCATTCTTCCCCACCAATCTTTTTTTCTACCTGCTTTAGAAAAGCCAACAGCACAAGCACAACACAACAAGCATGCATACTATCATTTATAACATAAATCAGCAAGCCCCTACCCCTGAATGTAAGAGCAGCATACCACCAAACCTCAACACATTGTCCCTTACTCTTCACCGGAGTAGCATACCAACCTCTTCTAGAGTCTGAATCTAGTAACAAACAACTACTCTTGAAAGCAGTCCCCATCTCTCATGCTCCTCCACCCCTGCATTCAACAATTGACAACCCATCCAGAATATAGCCTACCTACCCCTTTCTCCTAACCTCCTTCCCCTTACAACACAAGAAAAATAGAATAAAGTGGAAATCTTATCCTCTTCAGCTTTAGCTCCAATGGCTATCCTTTAAAACTTCCCTTTCTTTGCCCTGGTTGGAATTAACCTTTTGACCTTCCCCCTCATTGTAAAGGCTTTAATGACCTTCCCTTCCACGTCTCTTATCATTCCTCCTCTTTCTGTTGCTCCCATTTCACTGTTGAAGCTCCCATCTTTGTTGAGGGATAACACCCCTTGGGGGATGGGTGGGTGGGGACTTATTCCATATGATTGTTTTTATACCTAGCAATTTTCCTCTTATTGTTGAGAGCCCCCATACATTGTTTATGTTGCCATCCATACACATTACAAACACTTATCAAGTTACAGGCTGAAATATTTGAACTTTCTATTTTTATCTCTTCTAATATGCTTTTGGCATTTATTGGAATTCCTTCAAACCTTTTTATGTTTCTAGCTTTCCATAAGCACCAGATTATTTAATTAGGTATGTGATTTCTAACCCATTTAACATTTTATTTTTTATGTGCTCCTTCCTTTAATTTTTTAATATGGCCTTAAGAGCTACTTTATTCTTTTTTATATTTGTGGTTGTTTCTAAATTATTCCATACTTCTATCTCTGTCATGATCTTTCCTTTTGAAAATAAGTGATTCGTGCTCTCTGATATAGCTAGGTATCATTCACATCTTGAAGATAACCTTACTCATTTTCTCTGGATATTATCATTTCCCGAGATTGCATTTGATAGAACCTTCCACATGAAGACATTTATCTTCTATGGATTCTCCTTTTCCCATGTCCATTTAAATATCTCTTGAGATTACCTTTTATTTCTCACTAGCATTTTGGCATTATTTAAAGTAAATCTTTCTTGTGCATTTAAAGACCATTTCCATCCACTTTTGCTCAATATAGCATAATTTTCCACTATCTCTAGCTACTTAATCATTTGCTTCCAGCACCTTGAGGCCTTTTTAGGGTCCTTAAAAGCCATATTTTCTAAGTCATATATGGCTCTTATATATTTAGCCCATAGACTTCCATTCTTTTTAAGACTCACCTAGTTTTTACAAGCCTAAGCTTTGGCCATATCATTTAGGCTAGTGAATCCTAACCCAACCTCCTCCTTGGGGAAACATAAGTCTTCTCATTTTTTCCAATGTAACTTTGTTTTTCCCTTCTTCTTTTCTCATAAAAAATTCACCATTTCTTTTTCTAACTTTCTTAATACCTTTTTTGGTGGTTGAACCGATATTAGAAAATGTGTTAGCAAACCTTGTAGCACGTGTGAAATAAAAATTATTTTTCTTGCCATTCTTAGTAAGTCCTCTTTTTATCCAGCAATATTTCCTCTCATCTTTTCCACTAAGAAGGATAAATATTCTTCCCTTACCCTTCCTTCATATATCAGGCACCCCAGGTATATTAGTGCTCCTTTTTTAGGCAAAACTTGTGACCCTTTTAATTTTATGGGATATATCTTCAGGATTTTTTCCTACTATTATATATTGGCATTTTCTTTTGTTTAGCATTTGTCCTAACTCTTCTTCCAACATTTGAAATAACCTCATCATATTCCCAAAGATACTCTACTAGCATTCTTAAAAATTATCACGTCATCTGTGTATGCCAAGCAGCACACATTTGGAGTGTTGCTTAGCTATTTGAATGTTACTATATATTTTGGTTATCATTCTCTCTTTTAAAATTACAATTAACAATTCTTAAGTATATATTAAAAAGGGAGGGTGAGAGTTGGTCACCCTACCTTAGCCCTCTTATCGGTTTGAAAATTTTTATCCATGCACTAGAAACGCATCAGTACATCAAGTCTATCTAGAATTTTGAGAATTTTATTTTTCTCATTATATAGCATAGATTATCTCATTCCACTCTATCAAAAGATTTTGATAGGTTCAACTTCATTATCACGTGATGACCTCTTGTTTTAGCTCAAATCTCCCTCATCATTTCTAAGTCTAGGTTAATATTTTCCATCATTAACATATTTTGAAAAAGATAGCTTGCTCAACTGATATGATGGAAGGGAGAATCTTACTCATCATGTTCTAGAGCAATTTTTCTAAGATCTTATATA
>JAREIK010002663.1:0-22272 GCA_029783825.1 Sapria himalayana
ATAGATATAGATAGATTGAAAAATAGATAGATAAATAAATATATATATATTCATTGATTGATTGATTGATTGATTGATTGATTGATAGACAAATAGATAGATAGATAGATAGTCATATAGATAGATAAATAGACAAATATATATTAAAGATTGATAGATATATAGAGAGACATATATACAAACAATTAGATAGACAGATAAAATAATAACAAGATAAATATATAAACTTATAGACTAATAGACTGATAGATAGATAGATATATAGATAGATAGAAATTAAGATAGATAGATAGATAGAGTAATATATAGATAGATAAATAAATAGACATATAAATTGATAGGAAGATAGATCGATATACAATTAGAAAGATTGATATATTGATAGACAAATAGAAATGATTATAATTAAATATATTATCAGATAGATAGATACATAGAAAGACTAATAGACATATAGATAGATAGATACATATATAAATAAATAGATTGATATATAGATGAAGAGATAGAGAGATAGATAGATAGGTGGAAAAACACATTTATACAGAGATAGTTAGACAGGTAGAAAGATAGAGAGATAGATAGATAAATAGGGAGATAACGAGATAAATAGATAGATATATAGATAGATAGACAAAGAGAAAGATTGATAGATAGATAGATAGGTAAACACATTTTTAGATAGTCATATAGATAAACCTATATACATATTGACAGATAGACATATAAACATATACACAAATAGATAGATAGATAGTCAAACAGATAGATAGATAGACAGACAGATAGATACATAGATAGACATAGAAAAATATAGACATATAGACAAATAATTTGATAGACAAAAAGATAAAATAGATATATAAATAAAAATATCGATTGATAAATAGATAGACAAATAGAATGATAGCCAGATAGATTTATAGACATATAGACATATAGACTCATATACAGATAGACTAATTGATAGATAAATAGATAAACAGATAAACAGATAATTAGATAAGTAGATAGATAGATAGATAGATAGACAAATATATAGATAGTCAGATAGACAGATACACATATAGATAGACAAATAAATAGATAGACAATTATATATATTGAAATATTGACAAATACAAAGATAGGCAGATATATAGATAGACATATATAGATAGATAGATAGACATATAGACATATATAGATAGATAGATAAATAGATAGATAGATAAATATATTGACAGATAAATAGATAGACATATAGATAGATAGACAGATAGACAGATAGACAATTAGACAAATAGATAGATAAATATATTGACAAATAAATAGATTGACAATTAGACAGATAAACAGAAAGCCATATATAAAGATAGATAGTTAGATAGATAGATTAATATATAGGCAAGTAGATATATATATAAATAGATAGAAATATAGACATATATATAATTGTACAATTAGACATATAGAAATAGTGATGGATAAACAACTAGAGAGATAGATAGATAGATAGATAAAAGATAAAAGATAGACACATAGACAAATAGACAGATAGATAGCGAGAAAGATAGAATGATTAACAAATATACAAATAGATGGATATACATATAAATAGATAGATAGATAAAATGACACTTTGACAGATAAGAAGTTAGATAGATAGATAGATAGATTGATTGATTGATATATAGACAGGTAGATAAGTAGATAGGTAGACATGTAGACACGTAGATAAGTAGATCGGTAGATAGAAAGTCAGATAGAGAGATAGATAGATAGATAGATAGATAGAATGATAAATAGATAAAAAGATAGATAAAAAGATAGAGAGATATATAGTTAGATAGAAAGATTTATAAATAGGAATGTAGATAGATAGATAAATAGATAGATTGATTGATATAATGATAGAATGAAAGATATATAGATAGATAAAGAAATAGATAGATGACAAAGAGATAGATAGTTAGTTAGAAAAATATATAGATAAATTGATAGATAGATATAAAGATTGATTGATAGTCAAATAGATAGATTTATAGATGGAAAGATTTAAAAATTAATATGTAGATAGTAAAAATATTATGTATACAGATTGTCAGATAGACATATAGATAGATAGCTATATTGATATATAGATAGATAGATAGACATATGGATTCATATATTGATTTATTGATTTATTGATTTATAGATTTATAGATAAATATACAAACAGATAGATTGATCGATTGATCGATCGACAGATATATAGATAAATAGATAGAAAGATAATTAAATAGATAGATAGATAGATAGCTAGCTAGACAAATAAATAGAAAGACAAATAGATAGATAGACATACAGATAGTTTGATAGATAGAGATACAAAAAGAAAAATAGATAGTTAGAAAGAAAGATAGATATATAGATTGAAAGATTGATAAATAGGAAAGTAGATAGATAAAAAGTTAGATAGACAGATATAATGATAGAATGAAAGAAAGTTAGATAGATAAACAAATAGATACATAGAAAAAGAGATAGATAGATAAATAGTTAGTTAGATAGAAAGGAAGATATATAGATTGAGAGATAGATAAATAAACAGATTGATTGATAGTCAAATAGATAGATTGAAAGATAGAAAGATTTATAAATTAATAGGTAGATAGGAAAATAATTACATAGATAGACAATCAAACAGACATATAGTTAGCTAGATTGTTAGATATGTAGATAGATAGATAGATAGATACATATATTGATTGATTGATTTATTGATTTAAAGGCAAATAGATAGATAGACAGACAGACAGATATATAGATAGACAGATAGATAAATAAATATATAGATAAATAATTATATAGATAGATAGATAGATAACTAGACAAACAAATAGAAAGACTAATATATAGATAGACATTCAGATAGTCTGATAGATAGAGAGACAAATAGACAAATATATATATATATATATACAGATATACAAATAGATAGATAGACAAATAGACTGATAGACAGATAGACAGATAGACAAATAAATAAATAAATATATATAAACAAATAATCAAATAAATAGAGAGAGTGAGAGATAGATAAATATGTAGATAGATACATATATAGACTGATAGATAGATGGACAAATTATTACATTGACAGATACATAGATAGACAAATTAGTAGATAGATAGATAAACTGATAGATTGATAGACATTTCGATAGATAGATCGATAGATAGATAGACTGGTATATATGTAGATAGGTAGACATGTAGACAAGAAGATAAGTAGAAAGGTAAATAAGTAGACAAGTATATAGGAAGATAAATAGAGAGATAGATAGATAGACTGAAAGACACATAATATATATGTTGATAAATCGATAGACTGATAGACATATAGTCTTGTAGATTTGTAGATAGATAGACTAGTAGATAGGTAGACATGTATACAGGTAGTAAGATATACAAGTAGACTGGTAGATAGGTACATAAGTCGACATGTAGATATGTAAATAGGTAAAAGGTAGAATCTAGATAGGTAAAAGTAGATAGGTAAACATATATATATATATATATATATAGTTATACATATAGATAGATAGATAGGTTGATTGATTGATAGATTGACAAATATATAGATTGACTAATAGATAGATAGAATGATAGATAGACAGACATATAGATATATAGACAGACAGATAGATATATAGACAGATAGGTATATAGAAAGATAGATTGATAGATTGATTGAAAGATAGATAGAGAGAGATAGATAGATAAATTGATAGATAAATAAATAGAATATAGAAAGATTGATATATAAACATATAGATAGATAGACAGATAGATATATTGAAAAATTGATGGATAGTTAATAGATAGATTGAGAGATTGGAAGATAACAAATTGAAAGATAGAAAGATAAAAAATATATAGATAGATATATTCTAAAATATATAGATAAATAAATAGGTTGACAGATAAACCGATAGATATATAGATAGACAAATAGATAGATAGATAGATAGATATAAAGATAAAAAGATAGTTAGATTGATTTATTTATTGATTTTTTGATAGATTGATAAACAGATAGACATATAGACAGACAAATATATAGATAGATAGAAATAAAAATAGACAAAAAACATAGATATTACAATCAGAAAGATATACATATAGATAGATAGATAGGTAGAGAGAATGACATGTAGATAATTAGATAGGTAGAAAGGTAGACATGTTGATAGGTAGACAAGTAGACAGGTAGATTGGTTGATGGTTATGCAAGTTGATAAGTAGATAGGTAGAAAAGTAGATAGGTAAACAGGTATATAGGTAGATAGGTAGACTGGTAGACAGGTCGATAACTTGATAGATAGACAAGTAGCTAGGTATACAGGTAGGTAGATAGATATACAGGTAAACAAGTTGATAGTTACACATATAGGTTGGTAAAGAGGTAGATAGGTTGATATGTACATAAATAGAAAGGTAGATAGGTAAATGGGCACACACGTATATATGTGGACATGTTGATAGGTAGACATATAGACAGGTTGACTGGTAGATAGATTAACTGATAGACAGATATAATATAGATAGAAAGATAGATAGATTAATAGATAGTTAGATAGAAAGACAACTAGACAGATAGACTGATAAATAGATAGACATATATATAGATAGACAGATAAATAGATAGATAGATAGACAAACAGATAAATAGATAGATAGATAGACAGAATAGATAGATAGACAGATAGATGGATGAATAGAGTGATAAACAGATAAATAGATAGACAAATAGATACATTGATAGATAGTCAGATAGATAGACAATTAGACAGACACATAGATAGATCTATATACAGATCGATAGTTAGATAGATTAATATTTTGACAGAATGATAGATTGATCGATTGATAAATTGACATATAGATAGATAGACAGATATATAAATATATATATATATATATATATAACTAAATAAATAGATAGATAGATAAAGAGATAGATAGGCTGATAGAGAGATAGAATGATATGCAGATAGATTCACAGACAAGTAGATAGATAGATAGATAGATAGACAGACATATATATATATATATATAGATAGATAGACTGACTGATTGATATATAGATAGATAGATTAAAATATAGATTGATAGATAGACATATAGACAGAAAGAAAGATAGACATATAGATAGATAGACAGATATACAAATATACAATAGAAAAATACATATATAGACAAATAGATTGATAAAAAGATAGATAGATATACATATAGATAGAATATAGATAGAAAGATAGACAAATTGAAAAGTATACAAATAGACATATAGATAGATAGACACTTAGACATTTAGATAGATTGATAGGTAGATAGGGAGACATGTAGATATGTATATAGTTATACAAGAAAATAGGTAGACAAGTAGATAGATAGATAGGTAGATAGGTTGAAAAGTAGATAGGAAGATTAATAGACAAGTTGATAAGGAGACAAGTAGACAAGCATAAAGGGATATAAGTAGATAGGTAAACAAGTAGACAAAAAGATAGATAAATAGATAAATAGATAGAAAGATAGAAAAATAGACAATTAAACAAATAAACAAATAGACAGAAAAAAAATAGACTATTAGACGGAAAGATAGATAGATAGATAGACCGATAGATAAATAAAAACATTGATAGAAAGATATATAGACAGATAGATATATAGATAGAAAGAAAGTTAGAAAAATAGATAGATTGATATATATCTATATAGGCAACTAGTTAGATAGATAAATAAATAGATAGATAGATAGAATGATAGAAAGATAGAAAGATAAATATATAAACATATAGATAGAATGATAAATAGAAAAATAAACTAATTAATAAATAGATAGTTATAGAGATAGAATGATAGAATGATAGAAAATTAGATAAATAAACATATAGAAAAAAAGTTAGATATAAAAATAAACTAATTAACAAATATATATATATATATAGATAAATAGATAGGCAAACAAACAGATAGATAGATAGATAGATAGATAAATAGATAGATAAATAGATAGATAAATAGATAGATAAATAGATAGATTGATATACATATAAGTAGATAGACAAATAGACAGATAGACATATCGACATATAGTCAGATAGATAGAGTGATAGTTAGATCAAAAAATATACAAATAGATAGAATGAATTTCAGACTAAAGATTGGATAGATAGATAGACAAATTGAAAGATAGATCGATAGACATATACACAAATAGACAGATATAACAATAATCATATATAAAGATAGTCAAATAGATAGATAGTCAGATAACTAGATAGACAGACAGACAGATAAATAAATAAATATAAAAATAGACTAATAAAAAGATAGAGAGATAGATAGATAGACTAATAGAAAGATAGACAGACAGATAGATAGATAGATAGATAGAAAATTAGACAGATAGATAGATAGATAGACACAAAGACTAATAGACTGATAGAAAGAAAGATATATAGATAAATGGTTTGATAGATAGATATATAGGTAGATAGGTAATTAGATAAATAAATAGATAAATAGTTAGATATATTGATTGATAGATAGATACATAGATACAAGATAGATAGACAGATAAAAAAATAGATAAATAAATAGATAGACTGATTGATATATAGAAAGATAGATAGATAGATATACAGATAAATAGATACACAAATAGATAATTAAGTAGATAAAAACATAATTAGATTGATTGATCGATTTATAGATAGATAAATATATAAATAGATATATTGATAAATAGTAATAAAGATATATAGATAGATAGGTAGATATATATATATAGACATATATAAAGAAAGATAGATAGGTGGATAGATAAAAAAATAGAAATTTAGATAGATAGACATATAGATAGATTGACAGAAAGAAGAAAGATAGATAAATAGATAGATTGGATATATATATATATATATATATATATATATATAAATAAAAAGATAGATAAATAAATACATAGATGGAAATATATATAGATAGATAGGTAGACAGAAACATAAATAGATAGATAGACGAATAGAAAGATAGAAAGAAAGATACATCGATAGATAGATAGATAAATAGATAGATTGATAGATAGACAGATAGATCAATTGATTGATAGATATATAAAAAGAGAGAGAGATATATATATATATAAATATAAATATATATATATATAGACAGAGACATAAATAGATAAATAGATAAAGAAAATGATAAATAGAATAATAGATAAATATAAATATAGAAATAGATAGAAAGATATATATATATACAGATAGAAAGATAGATATACAGATAGATTGATACATAGACAAATAGATAGTTAGACGTATAGATAAATAGATAGATAGGTAGATATATATATATATATATAGTAGATAGTGAGATAAATAGATGGATAGATAATTTTTTTGATAGACGCTTCTTCTTGAAACGCTCCAACTTTCTAGAGAGAGAAACATATTTTCTAGAGATAGAAACCTACAATTTTGGTGGAAGAAGAAGCAAGTCTTAAGTAGATTTTAATGGAATTGGATTACTTAGTTAATAAGAAATTCTTTTCTGATTTTCTTAGAAAGACCGCGCCCCCTATTGCGAACTCCTCGCAAAATCACGCAAAAAATATCGAGGAACCCTCGATATTCTTCTCGGCCGAGGAAGTTCACAAGCTCTCTGCAACTCATACACACACTCTTGTGAGGAAATTTTCACATGGAAGGCCACGTATTGATGATATTAGGGTGTTCTTCGAATCATTGAATATCAGAACATTGATTAAAATCGGATTGATTGATGAGAAACATGTGTTACTGCAACTTCATTCCAAGGACGATTTCCATCATTTATGGCTGAAAGGAGTTTGGTATATCATGGGATACCCCATGAGAACCTTCAAATGGACTCCAGAATTCAACACTAAGGAGTAATCATCGTTGGCTTCGGTATGGATTCTATTACCTATGCTCCCGATTCACTACTTTGATAAAATAGCATTATATCGTATTGCGTGTGTTTTGGGCTCTCCTCTTCTTCTTGATGGTGCTACGGCAACACTCTCTAGACCGAGTGTTGCAAGAATTTGTGTAGAGGTGGACTTACAGAAAACTCTCCCTCACCATATCTGGATTGGAAACACAGAGAGAGGTGGTTTTTGGCAAGCTGTTGTTCCCGAATACCTCCCTCCATTTTGTGCATGATGCAGAAAGATGGGGCATGCTCTAGAGGTATGTTTGGTTAATAAAAAAAGAAATGAAAATAAACAGAAACTAGAAGAGAAGAAAAGAGCAATCGAAAATAAAGGAGAAATGGGTAAATATCAAAAAAAACTTCAACCTACTACCCAAACAGATATACAGAATGATGAAGTTGAAAAACTAAAATTAATTGAATATAATATGCAGAATAATGAGGAGGCAAGAACAGAATCCACAAAAAATGCTAAAAGGAGAGAAATGATGAAAAAAATCTCAAAACTAAATAGGAGAACCAGAATTCAAATGAAAAATAATAAAAAAAATAAAAGCTGGGTAGTGCTTGTGGAAGAGGATTCAGAGGATGAATCAGAAATAAAAAGCTTGACTTTCCTCTATACGGATGGGGAAGACAATGAGCAGAAAAATAGAATCAATAATGATGATATTAATATAGAAAAACTTAAGCTTAAGCAAAAAATGGGAAATAGAGATTGGGCAATTGAAGAACTAAAAATAATGGCCATTCAATTGGGTAGGGAATGGAAAGAGGAGAAAGAACAGGCACTAAGCTCACTATGAAAACCTAGAAACATGAAAAAAAAACATTTGAATAAGATATACGATACTAAATGCACCACTAGAGCACAAGCTAAATCCATAAGGAATGTATAATTACATCTATTGGAATATTAGGGGAATAGCAAACCCCCCCTCAAGAAATAGAATAAAAAAACTAATATATATACATAAAATTAATCTCATTTCAATAGCTAAACCTATGGTGGATAGAGTCCAACTAAACTATTATAAAGATTTATTAGGATTTGAAAATACCTATGCTAATAATAATGGAAAAATCTGGATTTTATGGAAAGATAATTTACATATAAAAATATTAAAAGAAACTAATCAACTAATAAACTTTAGTTTAAGTCAAGATGAAAATGAAATAATAACAATAATTTATGCAAAAAATAAAAGAGAAGAGAGAAAAGAATTATGGGAGGAAATGGAAAAAATTTCGATGGATAAAAAAGCCTTGGATCATCTGTAAAGATTTTAATATAGTTAGAAGTCTTAATGAAAAGAATGGTGGGAGGACACCAAATAAAGGAGGAATGTCTCACTTTAATGATATAATAAATAAAACAAACTTAATAGAAGCTAAATTTTTAGGCTCACCGTTTACATGATGTAATAACTGGAGGAAAAAAGCCATAATATGGGCGAGACTAGATAGGGTCTTATTTAATTTTAAATGGCTAGATCAAGTTGGCTCTACAGAGGTGAAACACTCAAACAGAACCTGCTCTGATCACAGCCCATTATTAATCACTATTAAAAAATCAACTCGTACAGGAGGCTCTTTTAGATTCCAGAATTCTTGGTCTTTACACCATGATTTTTTAAAGATGGTGAAATAGTCCTGGAACAAAGAGACATTAGGAAATCCTATTCAAGCATTAAATAACAAGTTGAGTAGATTAAAAGTTGAATTAAAAAAGTGGAATAAAGATACTTTTGGGAATATAATTAAAAATATAAAAGATGCAGAGGAACTAGTATTAAAAAGAGAAATAGAATTTGAAAAAATTCAAAATATAGATAATAGAAGTGCTCTTAGCAAGGCACAAGCAGAATTAAATCTAAAAATATTAATGGAAGAAGTTTTTTGGAAACAAAAATCTAAAATTAAATGGCTTAAAGAAAGTGATAAAACACAGTTTTTTCAAAAAGTAGCTAAGTTAAAATATCAGAAACATAGAATTAGAGGTAGTAAAGATAATAAGGAAGAATAGATTGAAAAAGATTCAGATATTCAAAACTATTTTTCAAAGTTTTTTAAAAACCAATTAGGTGGAATAAGAGAACTAAAAGGAAATTCAATCTTAAAAAACATAAAAAATAAAATCACCATAGAAGATAATAACATGTTAACTAAACTTCAAGAAGAAGAAGAAATCAAAATAGCGATATATAGTATGAACAAAGATAGTGCAGCTGGACTGGATGGATGGAACAACTATTTTTTCCAAGTCTGTTGGGATATAATAAAGAAGGATATAGAAAAAGCAATTAATAGTATATTTTGTGGGGCTGAATTTGGAAAAAAATGGGGAAGCTTTCACATTATTCTCATACCTAAAATAGAGAATCCGCAGAAAGGTGAGGATTTTAGACCAATAAGCCTATGTAACACAATTTACAAAATTGTATCTAAAATTTTACAAAATAGATTAACTTTGATTTTACCTAAAATTATTTCGGAAGAACAAACTAGTTTTATGAAAAATAGATTAATAATGGAAAATATCTACTTGGCTAAAGAAATGAGTAGAGACTAGGTTCCAAAGCAAGAGGGCAAAATGTTAATATAAAGTTGGATCTATCCAACGCTTTTGATAGAGTAGAATGGAGCATTCTTTGTTCTATCATGAGAAAGATGGGTTTCTCTGAAACATGGATAGATTTGATTTATAGATGTATTTCTAATACATGGGCTAGAATTATCATAAATGGAAAGGTAGGAGAAGAAATAACACCAGTTAGAGGTTTAAGACAGGGTGATCCACTTTCACCATCATTATTTAAGATTTATATGGAACTTTTAATAGTTAACCTTAAAGATAAAATGCTGAATGGTATAATAGGCACTTTTAGATAGCCGGGGAACACTCCATTAGTGAGTTGCCTTGCATATGCAGATGATGTGATTATATTCACTAATGGTAGTAGCAAATCACTACATAATTTGATGAATTTATTGAAATGCATGGAGGAAGAAACATGTCAAAAATTAAATAAAAGAAAATGCCAATACATGATATCATATAAGGCTCCAATTGCATTAGCTCATAAAATCAAAAACATTTTAGGTTTCTCCCATAACAAAAGAGAAATGATCTATTTGTGCTGCGCGATATATGAAGGTAAACTTAAGTTAGTATATTTAGAATTTTTATTAAATAAATTTAAAAAGAAAATCTCGGGATGGAAGGAGGAATGTTTAAGTATGGGGGGCAGAATTATTCTAATAAAACATGTTTTGGAAAGTTTTCTAATGCATAATATTATGATAATTCAACCTTCAGTTTCTATTATTAAAAAAATTGAAAAAGAATTAGCTAAACTTTTTATGGGGGAAAAAAGAGGGTAAATATAAATACACTGGAAAAAATAGAAAGACTTATGTTATCCAGTTCAAGAAGATGGATTGGGTTTTGTTAACTTTATTGATTTAGCAAAAGCAGGAGCAAGCAAGAGATGGTGGAGGTTGAAAAAAAATAATAGTCTATGGTCAAAATTTATGAGGGCAAAATATTGTATTAAGGATGATATCAATAAAGTAAAGAATAAAAGTAAGTGTTCACAGATATGGAAACAATTGCTTAAACAAAAAGATTTAGTTGATAGATTTTCTACACTTACCAAAAAAGGATGGAAATGGAATTTAAGCTCGGATGGAGCATTTTCATTAAAAACTGTAAAAAATGAATTAAGAAAAAATCTAAAAGAACATACATTATTCAAATGGGATTGGAATAATGATAATCCACAAAAAATTAAAACTTTTATGTGGAAAGTTTTATCTAATATTATCCCAATTGACAATAATTTAAAGAAGAAATGAATTAAGCTGGTATTTAGATGTGAGTGTTGCTTAAATGAAATTGAAACTTTGGACCATCTCCTTTCACACGGGAGAATGGCAGCAGAGATATGGAAGAGACTAGGCTTAGAAATGAATTTAAAATATGAACACCTAAATTTAAAATGTAGGCTTCAGAAATGGATTAATCTAAAAGTTCCTAGCCCAGTGCAGAAATGGATTAAAATCAATGTGCCACTATTAGTTATCTGGTGCATTTGGAAGGCTAGAAATAAAAGTAGATTTGAAGGCTATAATATGATAATAGAAGATATCTGGAAAGATATTAAATAAGAAATAAGAAAAATTTCAGAATCGAGCCCTATAAAAATTCAAGGCTCGAAGAGGGATAAAGAAACCTTAATCTTTTGGAATCTAAAAGAAAAACAGCCTAAACAATTTAAAATAATAAGTATAAAATGGGAAAAACCATCACAAGGTAGAATATCTCTAAACACAGATGGTAGCTTCGATAGAGATATGGGCGAAGCAGGAGGAGGATGAGTAATTAGAGACTCGAAAGGAGGGCTAATATTAGCCTTCAGTAGAAAGATGCAAGCATCCTCGGCCATCCATGCTGAGATATTAGCTTTAAGAGAGGGAATTAAGTTATGTAGAAACTTAGAAATTTAAAATATAGATATTCAAATAGATTCAAAAATTGTTGTAAATTTAATCACAAAGCAGACAAAGATGTGGAAATATGAAGATGACATAGAGGATATTCTACATGATATGAACTCTCTAAACTTTTCTATAAAGCACATTTTTAGAGAAGCAAATGCATTAGCATATATATTAGCTAAAGAGGGAAGAAAGAAAGGTGATCAGGAATATAACGAAGAGAATTTACCAAAAAAATTTACTGGAATTTTAAAACTGGATAGTAAGGATTTTCCTTATATTAGAAAGACTAAAAATATTAATTAGAACTTGCCGATCAAATAGGCAAACATGATTATATAATGGATCACCCTGACCCTGAGGGGTGATCGATATAAGTGGGTAAGGCAATCACAAAAGGGATAAGGTAAGTGGCTTTTGCATGCGTGGATTTTCTATTTTTTTTTCTATAGGTAGAAATGAAAGAAGAAACCGAAACTAAGTTGAAATAACATTAGGGGGTTGGCTCGGGAAAAGGGCAGAAAACTTGTAGGTGAAGGGCCAATCTGGATATAATTAGCACCAATCAACAATAAACACTTGGGAGGACAGCCCCAAAAAATTCTCAAAGACCTTGCTGAAGGCACGAGATGACTCAAGACTCGAGCTAGTTGGAAAACACTGTAGGGAGAGTCAAAGATTTAGATTTAAAAGATACAAGACACTAGAGAAGCACAGAAACATAAAAAGAAGCAAGATAAACTTTATTATACTCATTGAAAGATTGTGAACGCAAGACAATGGATTAGCTACAATCATAAAGTTAGCCATTAACATTCAGAATGAATACTTCCTTGCACAAAAAGGCAAAGATAAGAGACATAGAATAACATAATCATAGCACAAATAAGATTACATTTTATTAGATTGGTGAAATGTGATTTAGCTTTATTTGAAGAATGGGTCTAAAAGGGTTAAGGGTAGATGATAGTTTGTATTAACGGTATTCCTCCGCCAAAAGAGAGGGTTATTATTAATAAAATAAAACTTTAAAAAAATAGATGGATAGATAGATAGAGAGATAGAGAGGTAGTAATATTGATAGATAGACAGACAGATCGATATATAGATATATAGTTAGACATAAATATTTGTATATGCATATATACATAAACATAGAAATAGATAGATAAATATATAGACATATAGATAGACATATAAATAGATAAATAGATATATAGATAGATTGACAAATAGATATAGACATTTTGATAAATAGATAGATAGGCACATAGATAGATAGAGATATAGAAAGATAAATAGATAGATAAATAGATAGATAAATAGATAGATAGACTGACATACAGACAAATATATTTTTAGATAGATAGATATATATATATATATATATAATATAACGAAACATAGCTATACAGATAAATAGATAAATAGATAGATAGTTAGACAGATAGATAGACATATAGATAGATAGATATATATATATATATAGATAAATCGACAGTCAAAAGATAGATAGACTTATAGTTAGATAGATAGGAAGTTAGATAGATACATAGATATATAAATAGATAGATAGATAGATATATATATATATATATATATATATATATATATATTGATAGATAGATAAAAATAAAGAAAGATGGATATATAGAAAGATAGATTGACAGACAAACAGATAGATAGATAAGTATAGAAATATATCGATAAATAGAAAGATAGATATATATATATATAAATAGACATATTGATTGATTAATTGATAGATAGATTGATAGATAGATTTATAGATTGATAGAAAGAATGATAGATAGATAGATAGATAGATTGATTGATAGACATGCAGATAGAAAGATATAACAAATTAATAGATATATTGAAAATATATATACATAGTCAAATAGATAGATCGATAGATTGATTGATATATAGAGAGAAATATAGATAGGTAGATAGATAGATCGATAGATAGATAGATAGATAGATAGGGAAAGAATAGAATTATATACAGATAAATAAAAAGATAGATAGATAGATACATAGATATATAAAAAAATAAATAAAAAAAAGATAGATTGACAGACAGACAAATAGATAGACATATAGATATATTAGATAGATAAATAAATAAATATATAGGCATATAGGCAGATAGATGGATAAATAGATAGACAGATAGAAATATAGCCACATAGATTTATAAACATATAGACAGACAGACAAATAGACAGATATATAGATAGACAAGTAGATAGATACATAGACAGATCTTTTGATAGATATATAGATAAACAAAATTGACAATATTTTGATAGAAAAGTAGATAGATAGATATATAGATAGAAAGACAGATAGTAATATATATAGATAGAAAGATAGCTAGCTAGATAGATAGACAGAAAGATACACAAATTACCAAATAGACAGATAGGTCGATAGATAGATAGACAAATAGATAAAAAGATTGACAGATTGACAAAAAGAAAGATAGAAAAATGACATGGAGACAAATAGGCAGATAGACAGATATATTGATAGAAAGACAAATATATAGATAGACAGAAACACATTTAGACATATAGTCAGATAAATATATAGACAGATTGATAGATTGTCAGATTGACAGATTAATAGAATAATAGAAAAACAAATAGATAATTTGATAAATAGACAGATGGACAGATTGACAGATAGACAGATAGATAGATAGGCAGATAGAAAATAGATAGATAGACAGATTTACAGATAGACATATAGACAGATAAAAAGATAGATGGACAAATAGATAGATAGATAGATTGATATAAAGAATGAACGATAGATATAGAGATAGATAGATAAACAAAATATAAGATATATAGATAGATAGATAGATAAATAGATAGAGACATATATAGATACATAGACAGATAGATAGCCAGATAAATAGAGAGATAGATAGGTAGATAGATTTTTAGATAGATATATAGATAGATAGAAAATAGAGAGATAGATAGATAGATAGAAAATAGACAAATAGAATAATAGATTAAAAGAATGATAGAAAGATAGAGAGATAAACAGACATATAGATAGGAAGATATATAGATAGACATATTGATATATAGATAATTAGAAAGAGAGATTTAGACTGATATACATGTAGACATATAGATAGATAGATATAAATATATATTGAGGTTGATAGTTAAATAAATAGATAAATTGACAAATAGTCAGATAGAAAAATAGAAAGACAGAGAGATAGATCGATATATATACATATAGAAATATAACTGAGATAAAGAGATAGATAGATTGATTGATTAATATAAAGATTTATTGATAGATATATATGTAGATAGACAAATAAATAGATAGAGAAATAGATAGATTGACAAATAGACATATAGACAGATAAACATATAGACAGATAAACATAAAATAAGATAGATGGATAGACTGATAGATTGATAAATAAATAGACAAATAGATAGTTAAATAGATAGACAAACTAATAAATAGCTTATAATCACATATATAGATGAATAGATAGATAGATAAACTAATATTCAGAGAAATAGATAGATAGAATGATTGTTAGACTAATAAATATATAGACATTTAGATAGATAGATTAAAAGATAGATATACAAATAGATAGATAAACAAATTGATAGATTAATAGATTAATAGATATATATATATATATATATATATATATATATATATATATATAGATAAATATATAAAAATATACGCAAATAAACAAATATGCAAATAAATAGATATACAAATGGACAAATTGATAGATAAAAAGAAAGAAGATAGATAAATAAAGGATAGATATATTGAGAAATAGGCAGATAGACAGCCAGATAGATAGATTGATAGATAAAAAGATAGATAGATTAATATTTAAAGAAATAGATAGAAAAATATTTAGACAATAGATAGATAGTCAGAAAGATAGATAAACAAATTTGTAGATCTTTAGATAGATAGATAAATAGATAGAAAACTATATCGATATATAATATATATGATATATATATATATATATATATTATAATATATAATATATATATATATACACACAACACACAAACACACACCACACACACACACACACACACAACATCCAAAGATAGATTTACATATAGATAATAGATATATGACAAATCAACAGATAGATAGATTGAAAAAAAAATCTAAATATAGATAAACAAATAAACAATATATTGATAGACACACTAAAAGAAAGGTAAATATATAGTTTGATAGATATATAGATAGAGACAAAAATAAACAAATATATTTATAGACAAATATAAAGATAAGCAAATATATAGATTGATAGATTTATAGATATTGAGAATGAAGATAGACAAATAATTAGATAGATAGATAGGTAGATAAAAAAATAGACATATACATAGATAAATAGATAGGTAGGTAGGTATGTAGATAGATATATAGATAATATGTTGATAGATAGATAGAAATACATATAGATAGATAGAAAGACACAGACAAATAGATAGATAGATAAACAAATATTTTGATTGAATAATAGATATATAGAAAGAAAGAAAGATTGATAGATAGATAAAAAGATAGATAGACAAATAGATAGATACACATAGTGATAGAAAGATACATAAAGAGATAGATAGATAAATAGATAGATAAAAAGATAGATAAAAAGATATATAAAATAATTGATCATTTGACAGACAGACAGACAAATAGATAGATAGATAGATAGATAAATAGATAGATAGATAAATAGATAGATATATATATATATATATATATATATATATATATATATATATATATACACACACACATATATAAGCTGATATAAAAAAATAATAATAGATAGATAGACAGATAGATAGATAAATACATAGATACACATATAGATAGAAAGACACATAGTGGTATAGATAGATAGATAGATTAATTTATTTATTGACAAACAAACAGACTTATAGATAGATAGATAAAGAACTAGATAGATAAATATATAGATAGATAGATATATAGATAGATAGATAAATAATTGGATAGATAGATAAACAAATAGACATATATATATATATATTGATTGATATACGGATAGATAAATAGATTGGAAAATAGACAGATAGATAGAAAGAAATAAAGAAAGAAGAAAGATAGGTAGATAGAGAGTTAAATAGATAGATAGACAAATAGATATATAGAGAGATAGAGAAAGAGATATAAAGATATATAGATAGAAGATAGATAAATAGACATATAGAAAGATGGACATATAGACAAATAGATTAAAAGATATATATAAAGATAGAGGTGTCAAACGTGCCGGGCCGGTCCGGCCCCCACGAGGCACGTCACAGTTTTAAACCGTGCCCGGGTTAGGAACTATGCGTGCCGTGCCGTGCCTGGCACGGCACGCCGGCATGGGTTCGTCCCGTGCCGGTTCACGCAGGCACGCGTGGGCGTGGGCGTGACCCATCCCACGCCCCCCCCCCCCCCCCCCCGGTAAAAAGACCGCGGGTCGGTCTGATTGGACCCGACCCGCGGTCCCCGACCGCCGAGCCCCGGCGGGCTTAGACCCTTAGACCCGACCAATCCCAACGGCCAAAAAAAAAAATTCAACTTAAAGATTTCAGCCGTTGGATTCGCCTCCAATGGCTAGGGGGCAGAATCCAACGGTCCTCGTGATTATGCCCCTTAAAATTATATTAAAAATTCAAAAAAATAATAAAAAAATTTCTTTTTTATAAAAAATTAATTTCTTTATCCTATAAATTCTACCCCCCTCCCTATAACATTTATGTTTTTTAAAAACATATCTCCTCTCAAAACTTTCTCTCTCTCACATAAACCGTGCACCTCTCTCTCGGGCCTCGGGATTTGATTTCGGCTTGGATTTTCGTGAAACTCTACTTGAGTTTTGAACATCAGAGCTTCCTGCGGTGCATCTTGCACGTGACTGACCTCATTGCTTTTACCGGGTAATTTATTTTACGTTTTTATTTACTTTCTCTCTCTAAAGCTTCTCTCTCTAGAAAAAACATAGGAAAAAAAACATAAAAAATGACAAATATACCTGACACGTATTTAAATTTGGAAAATGAAAATGTTAGTGTTACACAGACGTCTGCGGCTGCTGAAACTTTGGTTTCTCCATTCGTCTCAACCAAAATTCTAAAAAACAAAAAACTAGGGGACTTTTGTAGTTTGGACTCATTTTAAAATCATAACACAAGTAAATATTAGGGGTGGGGAACTTGAAATGGCACAGTGCAAATATTGTATGAGACTTTTAACATGCAAGAGTACATGTGGGACTGGGCACCTTAAGAGGCATGCCGAATTATGCACCAAAAAACATGGACCTTTAGATCCTAGGCAAACCCAACTTGGCACTACATTTTTTGAGACTGGATCGAGTTCAGTCTCAAAGTTTACTCCCTTCGTATACTCCAGCGAGTTGGGTAGGGACGGCATGGACAGGCCCATCACATTGATGGGTCTTCAGATCAGATTTTCGAAAGATTCGAGGGTAATGCGCATCATGCAGACTTATTTTGAGCCTTCCTATCGTAGGATTCCTAGGTACACATCTAGGAGTGACATACTAAAGATATATAAATTAGAAAAAACAAAAAATAATTAAGGAATTTATGGCATATAGTGGAGTGGTGTCCGTGACGTACGATATATGGACATGTCATGATGATTCTTCTTATGCATGTCTCACGAGTCACTATGTAGATTCTAACTGGACAATTAATAAAAAAATATTAGGATTCACTGAGATTCTTCATCCTCATGATGGCCCGGCTATTTTTGAGTGTATGATGAAAATATTTAGGGAATATAAAATTCAAATAAATTTTTAGTGTCACCTTCGATAATGCTTCTAATAATGGAGTAGCGATCAATATGTTGTTAGGAATATTTGAGACACACCATTAGGAGAGATCTTTCATGTCAGATGCATGTGTCATGTGATTAACCTGATAGTTCAAACGGGTATGAAGGTGTGTTCCCCCGCGTTGGAAAATATACGCAATGTACTCAAGTATATTCGCACTCCTCGCAGACAACAAGAGTTGGTACTCTGTTTGTCAGCGAATCTTAAGAAGAAGAAATTCCAATCGGATGTGAGACATCGTTGGAATTACACGTACCTGATGTTGGAATCATGTGTTGGATATGAACACGTGATATCCGACTACGTCAATAGTAAGAGTGGCGAACTTATTATTGACGACACTGAATGGGCTTCAGGAATTTCATTATGAAATTTCTGAAGATATTTTATGACATGACGAACATGTGTTCGTCGGTTTATACGCCCACCACTTGCATTGCACTCCGGTGCATATGCAACATTAGTAGCATGTTAGGAAGTATCGAGCTGAGCCGACGCTTAGCCATATGGTTGCAGAGATGGAGACCAAGTACTTGAAGTACTGGTCCACCATTCCATCTCTTAATTGTCTCGCTGCATGCATGGACCCTAGGGCTAAGGTGGAAGGGGTAGAAAACACCCTGACTTTCATTTCCTCGTGCATGAACCTGGAAGAGCCACTTGAAGGGTTCATTTATGAGAAGTTGACAGACCTTTTCCATACTACGATACTAGGTATGGTGGTGGTGGTGGTGAGACTGTGATTACAGGACATTGATACCTTGTTCGGAGATGACGATTATTCCATTAACCTAGCGAGGGGAAACATAGGGGTGGACCATCATATAGGAGTGAGCTGTCTCGATACTTACATACCGATTACTGCTCAATCCTATCACATTCTGATAATAAGAATCTTGATTTATTACAGTGGTAGAAATCATATGAGTCCACCTATCCCGTGCTATCTAGGATGGCACGGGATCTACTGACTCCTCCGGTGTCGAGCGTAGCATCGGAGTCTGCTTTTTCTGTTGCAGTGAACGTGATTTCGGATAGGAGATCGAGATTACTCCAGATATGGTTGAGGCCTTGGCATGTTTGAAGGATTGGGAGGAATCGAGGTTTAGCATCCATGATCGTTCTGAAGCTGGGACTGTGACAGACACTGCAGTCGCATCCACATCCACTACGATGGCGGAGGAGCTGATTGTCGATGATGATGATCCATATGATACTGATCTTGATGTTGCGGCTGATGATTCTCATGATATGCCGCTTGACAATTGATGCTGATCTGCTATTTTTTCCATGTTTTTTTATTCATTGTATTTATATGCTTTGTTTGTACGTTGTGTTGATACTTATACTTGTTTTGTTCGGACCATCGGTTTCAAATGCATAATTGATTGATTGGTAATTTTTCATTTGTGTAGTTTAATTTTTTTTTAATTTTAATTTTTACTAACATAATGTATTGATTAATTTTTTTTACGATTTAAAATTTATTTTAAAAATTAATAACTTTCATTTATAATTAATATAAATTATAAATATAAATTATAAATTATAAATTATAATTATAAATTATAAATTATAAATTATAAATTATAAATTATAAATTTATAAATTATAAATTATAATAATAATTTTTTACGATTTAATTTAAAAATTAAATTATAAATATAAATAAAGCTATAAATTCTGCCTGGCCTCCCGACTCCCGTCGACCTGTCCCTTCCCGGTCCCGCGCCCGCCTGCCCGGCCCTGCCTCTCTCTCACTCTCAGCGGCTGTATGGCCAGGCCGTGCCCACCTATATTCAAATGGGCAGTGCCCTGCCGGCCGGCCTGTTTGACACCTCTATATAAAGATACATAGTTAGATAATTAAATAGATAGATTATTAAAAGATAGGTGATAGAAAGACATAAATTCATATATAGATATATAGATTGACAATAGATAGGCAAGCAGATAGAGAGATAAATAGTTATACAGAAATAGAATTATACATATATTAAAATAGACAAATAGATAGATTGAGATAAATAGATATACAAATAGATAGATAAATAGATAGAGATTTAGACTAGTATGTAGATAGACAAATAGAGAGATAGAAAGAAAGATAGTTAGATTCATATATAGACAGGATTATAGAATGATAGATAAATAAATAGATAGAAAGATAGTTAGATAGATGAATAGATAAACTGATAGACTGATATACTAATTGATAGTTAGAGAGATGGTCTGATAGATAGAAATATTGATTAACATATTAAGAAATACACAAATAGATAGATAGATAGATAAAGAGATAGACATATAGACAAATAGATAGATAGACATATAGATACTTAGATAAATATATACTTTGAAAAATAGACAGACAAATAGAGAGATAAATAGATATACAGATAGATAGATGAACAAATAGACAATCAGAAAAATAGATAGATAGACAAATAGATATATAGACAGAGATAGATAGATAAATAGATACCCATATAGACATATAGTCAAAAAGATAGAAAGACTAATTGTAGATAGATAGATAGATATATACAAATAGACATATAGATAGAAAAAAGAAACATAGATAGATAGACAGAAAGATAGATAGATAGATAGACAAACATATAGATAAGTAGACATATAGACAGAAAGACTAATTGATAAATAGATTGACAGAAATATAGATAGATAGTCAAAAAGATAGATAGATAGACAGATAGAGATATCAATAGATAGAAAAATAGATAGATAGATAGATAGAGAGAAAAACAAATAGATAGATAGCAGATAGTGATATAGGTACATAGATAGATAAAAAGATAGATAGATAGTCAGATTGATTGATCACAAATAGACATATAACTTGTTTA
>JAREIK010002663.1:25272-40272 GCA_029783825.1 Sapria himalayana
GACTAATTGATAGATAAATAGATAAACAGATAAACAGATATAGATAAGTAGATAGATAGTAGATAGATAGACAAATATATAGATAGTCAGATAGACAGATACACATATAGATAGACAAATAATAGATAAACAATTATATATATTGAAATTGACAAATACAAAGATAGGCAGATATATAGATAGACATATATAGATAGATAGATAGACATATAGACATATATAGATAGATAGATAAATAGATAGATAGATAAATATATTGACAGATAAATAGATAGACATATAGATAGATAGACAGATAGACAGATAGACAATTAGACAAATAGATAGATAAATATATTGACAAATAAATAGATTGACAATTAGACAGATAAACAGAAAGCCATATATAAAGATAGATAGTTAGATAGATAGATTGATATATAGGCAAGTAGATATATATAAATAGATAGAATATAGACATATATATAATTGTACAATTAGACATATAGAAATAGTGATGGAACAACTAGAGAGATAGATAGATAGATAGATAAAAGATAAAAGATAGACACATAGACAATAGACAGATAGATAGCGAGAAAGATAGAATGATTAACAAAATATACAAATAGATGGATATACATATAAATAGATAGATATATAAAATGACACTTTGACAGATAAGAAGTTAGATAGATAGATAGATAGATAGATTGATTGATATATAGACAGGTAGATAAGTAGATAGGTAGACAGTAGACACGTAGATAGTAGATCGGTAGATAGAAAGTCAGATAGAGAGATAGATAGATAGATAGATAGATAGAATGATAATAGATAAAAAGATAGATAAAAAGATAGAGAGATATATAGTTAGATAGAAAGATTTATAAATAGGAATGTAGATAGATAGATAAATAGATAGATTGATTGATATCAATGATAGAATGAAAGATATATAGATAGATAATAGAAATAGATAGATGACAAAGAGATAGATAGTTAGTTAGAAAAATATATAGATAAATTGATAGATAGATATAAAGATTGAATTGATAGTCAAATAGATAGATTTATTAGATGGAAAGATTTAAAAATTAATATGTAGATAGTAAAATATTATGTATACAGATTGTCAGATAGACATATAGATAGATAGCTATATTGATATATAGATTAGATAGATAGACATATGGATTCATATATTGATTTATTGATTTATTGATTTATAGATTTATAGATAAATATACAAACAGATAGATTGATCGATTGATCGATCGACAGATATATAGATAAATAGATAGAAAGATAATTAAATAGATTAGATAGATAGATAGCTAGCTAGACAAATAAATAGAAAGACAAATAGATAGATAGACATACAGATAGTTTGATAGATAGAGATACAAAAAGAAAAATAGATAGTTAGAAAGAAAGATAGATATATAGATTGAAAGATTGATAAATAGGAAAGTAGATAGATAAAAAGTTAGATAGACAGATATAATGATAGAATGAAAGAAAGTTAGATAGATAACAAATAGATACATAGAAAAAGAGATAGATAGATAAATAGTTAGTTAGATAGAAAGGAAGATATATAGATTGAGAGATAGATAAATAAACAGATTGATTGATAGTCAAATAGATAGATTGAAAGATAGAAAGATTTATAAATTAATAGGTAGATAGGAAAATAATTACATAGATAGACAATCAAACAGACATATAGTTAGCTAGATTGTTAGATATGTAGATAGATAGATAGATAGATACATATATTGATTGATTGATTTATTGATTTAAAGGCAAATAGATAGATAGACAGACAGACAGATATATAGATAGACAGATAGATAAATAAATATATAGATAAATAATTATATAGATAGATAGATAGATAACTAGACAAACAAATAGAAAGACTAATATATAGATAGACATTCAGATAGTCTGATAGATAGAGAGACAAATAGACAAATATATATATATATATATACAGATATACAAATAGATAGATAGACAAATAGACTGATAGACAGATAGATAGATAGACAAATAAATAAATAAATATATATAAACAAATAATCAATAAATAGAGAGAGTGAGAGATAGATAAATATGTAGATAGATACATATATAGACTGATAGATAGATGGACAAATTATTACATTGACAGATACATAGATAGACAAATTAGTAGATAGATAGATAAACTGATAGATTGATAGACATTTCGATAGATAGATCGATAGATAGATAGACTGGTATATATGTAGATAGGTAGACATGTAGACAAGAAGATAAGTAGAAAGGTAAATAAGTAGACAAGTATATAGGAAGATAAATAGAGAGATAGATAGATAGACTGAAAGACACATAATATATATGTTGATAAATCGATAGACTGATAGACATATAGTCTTGTAGATTTGTAGATAGATAGACTAGTAGATAGGTAGACATGTATACAGGTAGTAAGATATACAAGTAGACTGGTAGATAGGTACATAAGTCGACATGTAGATATGTAAATATGTAAAAGGTAGAATCTAGATAGGTAAAAGTAGATAGGTAAACATATATATATATATATATATATATATATATATATATATATAGTTATACATATAGATAGATAGATAGGTTGATTGATTGATAGATTGACAAATATATAGATTGACTAATAGATAGATAGAATGATAGATAGACAGACATATAGATATATAGATAGACAGATAGGTATATAGAAAGATAGATTGATAGATTGATTGAAAGATAGATAGAGAGAGATAGATAGATAAATTGATAGATAAATAAATAGAATATAGAAAGATTGATATATAAACATATAGATAGATAGACAGATAGATATATTGAAAAATTGATGGATAGTTAATAGATAGATTGAGAGATTGGAAGATAACAAATTGAAAGATAGAAAGATAAAAAATATATAGATAGATATATTCAAAAATATATAGATAAATAAATAGGCCGACAGATAAACCGATAGATATATAGATAGACAAATAGATAGATAGATAGATAGATATAAAGATAAAAAGATAGTTAGATTGATTTATTTATTGATTTTTTGATAGATTGATAAACAGATAGACATATAGACAGACAAATATATAGATAGATAGAAATAAAAATAGACAAAAACATAGATATTACAATCAGAAAGATATACATATAGATAGATAGATAGGTAGAGAGAATGACATGTAGATAATTAGATAGGTAGAAGGTAGACATGTTGATAGGTAGACAAGTAGACAGGTAGATTGGTTGATGGTTATGCAAGTTGATAAGTAGATAGGTAGAAAAGTAGATAGGTAAACAGGTATATAGGTAGATAGGTAGACTGGTAGACAGGTCGATAACTTGATAGATAGACAAGTAGCTAGGTATACAGGTAGGTAGATAGATATACAGGTAAACAAGTTGACAGTTACACATATAGGTTGGTAAAGAGGTAGATAGGTTGACATGTACATAAATAGAAAGGTAGATAGGTAAATGGGCACACACGTATATATGTGGACATGTTGATAGGTAGACATATAGACAGGTTGACTGGTAGATAGATTAACTGATAGACAGATATAATATAGATAGAAAGATAGATAGATTAATAGATAGTTAGATAGAAAGACAACTAGACAGATAGACTGATAGATAGATAGACATATATATAGATAGACAGATAAATAGATAGATAGATAGACAAACAGATAAATAGATAGATAGATAGATAGATAGAATAGATAGATAGACAGATAGATGGATGAATAGAGTGATAAACAGATAAATAGATAGACAAATAGATACATTGATAGATAGTCAGATAGATAGACAATTAGACAGACACATAGATAGATCTATATACAGATCGATAGTTAGATAGATTAATATTTTGACAGAATGATAGATTGATCGATTGATAAATTGACATATAGATAGATAGACAGATATATAAATATATATATATATATATATATATATATAACTAAATAAATAGATAGATAGATAAAGAGATAGATAGGCTGATAGAGAGATAGAATGATATGCAGATAGATTCACAGACAAGTAGATAGATAGATAGATAGATAGACAGACATATATATATATATATATAGATAGATAGACTGACTGATTGATATATAGATAGATAGATTAAAATATAGATTGATAGATAGACATATAGACAGAAAGAAAGATAGACATATAGATAGATAGACAGATATACAAATATACAAATAGAAAAATACATATATAGACAAATAGATTGATAAAAAGATAGATAGATATACATATAGATAGAATATAGATAGAAAGATAGACAAATTGAAAAGTATACAAATAGACATATAGATAGATAGACACTTAGACATTTAGATAGATTGATAGGTAGATAGGGAGACATGTAGATATGTATATAGTTATACAAGAAAATAGGTAGACAAGTAGATAGATAGATAGGTAGATAGGTTGAAAAGTAGATAGGAAGATTAATAGACAAGTTGATAAGGAGACAAGTAGACAAGCATAAAGGGATATAAGTAGATAGGTAAACAAGTAGACAAAAAGATAGATAAATAGATAAATAGATAGAAAGATAGAAAAATAGACAATTAAACAAATAAACAAATAGACAGAAAAAAAATAGACTATTAGACGGAAGATAGATAGATAGATAGACCGATAGATAAATAAAAACATTGATAGAAAGATATATAGACAGATAGATATATAGATAGAAAGAAAGTTAGAAAAATAGATAGATTGATATATATCTATATAGGCAACTAGTTAGATAGATAAATAAATAGATAGATAGATAGAATGATAGAAAGATAGAAAGATAAATATATAAACATATAGATAGAATGATAAATAGAAAAATAAACTAATTAATAAATAGATAGTTATAGTGATAGAATGATAGAATGATAGAAAATTAGATAAATAAACATATAGAAAAAAAGTTAGATATAAAAATAAACTAATTAACAAATATATATAAATATAGATAAATAGATAGGCAAACAAACAGATAGATAGATAGATAAATAGATAGATAAATAGATAGATAAATAGATAGATAAATAGATAGATAAATAGATAGATTGATATACATATAAGTAGATAGACAAATAGACAGATAGACATATCGACATATAGTCAGATAGATAGAGTGATAGTTAGATCAAAAAATATACAAATAGATAGAATGAATTTCAGACTAAAGATTGGATAGATAGATAGACAAATTGAAAGATAGATCGATAGACATATACACAAATAGACAGATATAACAATAATCATATATAAAGATAGTCAAATAGATAGATAGTCAGATAACTAGATAGACAGACAGACAGATAAATAAATAAATATAAAAATAGACTAATAAAAAGATAGAGAGATAGATAGATAGACTAATAGAAAGATAGACAGACAGATAGATAGATAGATAGAAAATTAGACAGATAGATAGATAGATAGACACAAAGACTAATAGACTGATAGAAAGAAAGATATATAGATAAATGGTTTGATAGATAGATATATAGGTAGATAGGTAATTAGATAAATAAATAGATAAATAGTTAGATATATTGATCGATAGATAGATACATAGATACAAGATAGATAGACAGATAAAAAATAGATAAATAAATATATAGACTGATTGATATATAGAAAGATAGATAGATAGATATACAGATAAATAGATACACAAATAGATAATTAAGTAGATAAAAACATAATTAGATTGATTGATCGATTTATAGATAGATAAATATATAAATAGATATATTGATAAATAGTAATAAAGATATATAGATAGATAGGTAGATATATATATATATAGACATATATAAAGAAAGATAGATAGGTGGATAGATAAAAAAATAGAAATTTAGATAGATAGACATATAGATAGATTGACAAAAAGAAGAAAGATAGATAAATAGATAGATTGGATATATATATATATATATATAGAAAAATAAAAAGATAGATAAATAAATACATAGATGGAAATATATATAGATAGATAGATAGGTAGACAGAAACATAAATAGATAGATAGACGAATAGAAAGATAGAAAGAAAGATACATCGATAGATAGATAGATAAATAGATAGATTGATAGATAGACAGATAGATCAATTGATTGATAGATATATAAAAAGAGAGAGAGAGAGAGATATATATATATATATATATATATAGACATAAATAGATAAATAGATAAAGAAAATGATAAATAGAATAATAGATAAATATAAATATAGAAATAGATAGAAAGATATATATATATATATACAGATAGAAAGATAGATATACAGATAGATTGATACATAGACAAATAGATAGTTAGACGTATAGATAGATAAATAGATAGGTAGATATATATATATATATATATATATATATATATATATATAGTAGATAGTGAGATAAATAGATGGATATATAATTTTTTTGATAGACGCTTCTTCTTGAAACGCTCTCAACTTTCTAGAGAGAGAAACATATTTTCTAGAGATAGAAACCTATAATTTTGGTGGAAGAAGAAGCAAGTCTTAAGTAGATTTTAATGGAATTGGATTACTTAGTTAATAAGAAATTCTTTTCTGATTTTCTTAGAAAGACCACGCCCCCTATTGCGAACTCCTCGCAAAATCACGCAAAAAATATCGAGGAACCCTCGATATTCTTCTCGGCCGAGGAAGTTCACAAGCTCTCTGCAACTCATACACATACTCTTGTGAGGAAATTTTCACATGGAAGGCCACGTATTGATGATATTAGGGTGTTCTTCGAATCATTGAATATCAGAACATTGATTAAAATCGGTTTGATTGATGAGAAACATGTGTTACTGCAACTTCATTCCAAGGACGATTTCCATCATTTATGGCTGAAAGGAGTTTGGTATATCATGGGATACCCCATGAGAACCTTCAAATGGACTCCAGAATTCAACACTAAGGAGTAATCATCGTTGGCTTCGGTATGGATTCTATTACCTATGCTCCCGATTCACTACTTTGATAAAATAGCATTATATCGTATTGCGTGTGTTTTGGGCTCTCCTCTTCTTCTTGATGGTGCTACGGCAACACTCTCTAGACCGAGTGTTGCAAGAATTTGTGTAGAGGTGGACTTACAGAAAACTCTCCCTCACCGTATCTGGATTGGAAACACAGAGGGAGGTGGTTTTTGGCAAGCTGTTGTTCCAGAATACCTCCCTCCATTTTGTGCATGATGCAGAAAGATGGGGCATGCTCTAGAGGTATGTTTGGTTAATAAAAAAAGAAATGAAAATAAACAGAAACTAGAAGAGAAGAAAAGAGCAATCGAAAATAAAGGAGAAATGGGTAAATATCAAAAAAAACTTCAACCTACTGCCCAAACAGATATACAGAATGATGAAGTTGAAGAACTAAAATTAATTGAATATAATATGCAGAATAATGAGGAGGCAAGAACAGAATCCACAAAAAATGCTAAAAGGAGAGAAATGATGAAAAAAATCTCAAAACTAAATAGGAGAACCAGAATTCAAATGAAAAATAATAAAAAAAATAAAAGCTGGGTAGTGCTTGTGGAAGAGGATTCAGAGGATGAATCAGAAATAAAAAGCTTGACTTCCCTCTATACGGATGGGGAAGACAATGAGCAGAAAAATAGAATCAATAATGATGATATTAATATAGAAAAACTTAAGCTTAAGCAAAAAATGGGAAATAGAGATTGGGCAATTGAAGAACTAAAAATAATGGCCATTCAATTGGGTAGGGAATGGAAAGAGGAGAAAGAACAGGCACTAAGCTCACTATGAAAACCTAGAAACATGAAAAAAAAACATTTGAATAAGATATACGATACTAAATGCACCACTAGAGGACAAGCTAAATCCATAAGGAATGTATAATTACATCTATTGGAATATTAGGGGAATAGCAAACCCCCCCTCAAGAAATAGAATAAAAAAACTAATATATATACATAAAATTAATCTCATTTCAATAGCTAAACCTATGGTGGATAGAGTCCAACTAAACTATTATAAAGATTTATTAGGATTTGAAAATGCCTATGCTAATAATAATGGAAAAATCTGGATTTTATGGAAAGATAATTTACATATAAAAATATTAAAAGAAACTTATCAACTAATAAACTTTAGTTTAAGTCAAGATGAAAATGAAATAATAACAATAATTTATGCAAAAAATAAAAGAGAAGAGAGAAAAGAATTATGGGAGGAAATGGAAAAAATTTCGATTTAAAAAAAGCCTTGGATCATCTGTGGAGATTTTAATATAGTTAGAAGTCTTAATGAAAAGAATGGTGGGAGGACACCAAATAAAGGAGGAATGTCTCACTTTAATGATATAATAAATAAAACAAACTTAATAGAAGCTAAATTTTTAGGCTCACCGTTTACATGATGTAATAACTGGAGGAAAAAAGCCATAATATGGGCGAGACTAGATAGGGTCTTATTTAATTTTAAATGGCTAGATCAAGTTGGCTCTACAGAGGTGAAACACTCAAACAGAACCTGCTCTGATCACAGCCCATTATTAATCACTATTAAAAAATCAACTCGTACAGGAGGCTCTTTTAGATTCCAAAATTCTTGGTCTTTACACCATGATTTTTTAAAGATGGTGAAATAGTCCTTGAACAAAGAGACATTAGGAAATCCTATTCAAGCATTAAATAACAAGTTGAGTAGATTAAAAGTTGAATTAAAAAAGTGGAATAAAGATACTTTTGGGAATATAGTTAAAAATATAAAAGATGCAGAGGAACTAGTATTAAAAAGAGAAATAGAATTTGAAAAAATTCAAAATATAGATAATAGAAGTGCTCTTAGCAAGGCACAAGCAGAATTAAATCTAAAAATATTAATGGAAGAAGTTTTTTGGAAACAAAAATCTAAAATTAAATGGCTTAAAGAAAGTGATAAAAACACAGTTTTTTCAAAAAGTAGCTAAGTTAAAATATCAGAAACATAGAATTAGAGGTAGTAAAGATAATAAGGAAGAATAGATTGAAAAAGATTCAGATATTCAAAACTATTTTTCAAAGTTTTTTAAAAACCAATTAGGTGGAATAAGAGAACTAAAAGGAAATTCAATCTTAAAAAACATAAAAAATAAAATCACCATAGAAGATAATAACATGTTAACTAAACTTCAAGAAGAAGAAGAAATCAAAATAGCGATATATAGTATGAACAAAGATAGTGCAGCTGGACTGGATGGATGGAACAACTATTTTTTCCAAGTCTGTTGGGATATAATAAAGAAGGATATAGAAAAAGCAGTTAATAGTATATTTTGTGGGGCTGAATTTGGAAAAAAATGGGGAAGCTTTCACATTATTCTCATACCTAAAATAGAGAATCCGCAGAAAGGTGAGGATTTTAGACCAATAAGCCTATGTAACACAATTTACAAAATTGTATCTAAAATTTTACAAAATAGATTAACTTTGATTTTACCTAAAATTATTTCGGAAGAACAAACTAGTTTTATGAAAAATAGATTAATAATGGAAAATATCTACTTGGCTAAAGAAATGAGTAGAGAACTAGGTTCCAAAGCAAGAGGGCAAAATGTTAATATAAAGTTGGATCTATCCAACGCTTTTGATAGAGTAGAATGGAGCATTCTTTGTTCTATCATGAGAAAGATGGGTTTCTCTGAAACATGGATAGATTTGATTTATAGATGTATTTCTAATACATGGGCTAGAATTATCATAAATGGAAAGGTAGGAGAAGAAATAACACCAGTTAGAGGTTTAAGACAGGGTGATCCACTTTCACCATCATTATTTAAGATTTATATGGAACTTTTAATAGTTAACCTTAAAGATAAAATGCTGAATGGTATAATAGGCACTTTTAGATAGCCGGTGAACACTCCATTAGTGAGTTGCCTTGCATATGTAGATAATGTGATTATATTCACTAATGGTAGTAGCAAATCACTACATAATTTGATGAATTTATTGAAATGCATGGAGGAAGAAACATGTCAAAAATTAAATAAAAGAAAATGCCAATACATGATATCATATAAGGCTCCAATTGCATTAGCTCATAAAATCAAAAACATTTTAGGTTTCTCCCATAACAAAAGAGAAATGATCTATTTGTGCTGCGCGATATATGAAGGTAAACTTAAGTTAGTATATTTAGAATTTTTATTAAATAAATTTAAAAAGAAAATCTCGGGATGGAAGGAGGAATGTTTAAGTATGGGGGGCAGAATTATTCTAATAAAACATGTTTTGGAAAGTTTTCTAATGCATAATATTATGATAATTCAACCTTCAGTTTCTATTATTAAAAAAATTGAAAAAGAATTAGCTAAACTTTTTATGGGGGAAAAAAGAGGGTAAATATAAATACACTGGAAAAAATAGAAAGACTTATGTTATCCAGTTCAAGAAGATGGATTGGGTTTTGTTAACCTTATTGATTTAGCAAAAGCAGGAGCAAGCAAGAGATGGTGGAGGTTGAAAAAAAATAATAGTCTATGGTCAAAATTTATGATGGCAAAATATTGTATTAAGGATGATATCAATAAAGTAAAGAATAAAAGTAAGTGTTCACAGATATGGAAACAATTGCTTAAACAAAAAGATTTAGTTGATAGATTTTCTACACTTACCAAAAAAGGATGGAAATGGAATTTAAGCTCGGAAGGAGCATTTTCATTAAAAACTGTAAAAAATGAATTAAGAAAAAATCTAAAAGAACATACATTATTCAAATGGGATTGGAATAATGATAATCCACAAAAAATTAAAACTTTTATGTGGAAAGTTTTATCTAATATTATCCCAATTGACAATAATTTAAAGAAGAAATGAATTAAGCTGGTATTTAGATGTGAGTGTTGCTTAAATGAAATTGAAACTTTGGACCATCTCCTTTCACACGGGAGAATGGCAGCAGAGATATGGAAGAGACTAGGCTTAGAAATGAATTTAAAATATGAACACCTAAATTTAAAATGTAGGCTTCAGAAATGGATTAATCTAAAAGTTCCTAGCCCAGTGCAGAAATGGATTAAAATCAATGTGCCACTATTAGTTATCTGGTGCATTTGGAAGGCTAGAAATAAAAGTAGATTTGAAGGCTATAATATGATAATAGAAGATATCTGGAAAGATATTAAATAAGAAATAAGAAAAATTTCAGAATCGAGCCCTATAAAAATTCAAGGCTCGAAGAGGGATAAAGAAACCTTAATCTTTTGGAATCTAAAAGAAAAACAGCCTAAACAATTTAAAATAATAAGTATAAAATGGGAAAAACCATCACAAGGTAGAATATCTCTAAACACAGATGGTAGCTTCGATAGAGATATGGGCAAAGCAGGAGGAGGATGAGTAATTAGAGACTCGAAAGGAGGGCTAATATTAGCCTTCAGTAGAAAGATGCAAGCATCCTCGGCCATCCATGCTGAGATATTAGCTTTAAGAGAGGGAATTAAGTTATGTAGAAACTTAGAAATTAAAAATATAGATATTCAAATAGATTCAAAAATTGTTGTAAATTTAATCACAAAGCAGACAAAGATGTGGAAATATGAAGATGACATAGAGGATATTCTACATGATATGAACTCTCTAAACTTTTCTATAAAGCACATTTTTAGAGAAGCAAATGCATTAGCAGATATATTAGCTAAAGAGGGAAGAAAGAAAGGTGATCAGGAATATAACGAAGAGAATTTACCAAAAAAATTTACTGGAATTTTAAAACTGGATAGTAAGGATTTTCCTTATATTAGAAAGACTAAAAATATTAATTAGAACTTGCCGATCAAATAGGCAAACATGATTGTATAATGGATCACCCTGACCCTGAGGGGTGATCGATATAAGTGGGTAAGGCAATCACAAAAGGGATAAGGTAAGTGGCTTTTGCATGCGTGGATTTTCTATTTTTTTTTCTATAGGTAGAAATGAAAGAAGAAACCGAAACTAAGTTGAAATAACATTAGGGGGTTGGCTCGGGAAAAGGGCAGAAAACTTGTAGGTGAAGGGCCAATCTGGATATAATTAGCACCAATCAACAATAAACACTTGGGAGGACAGCCCCAAAAAATTCTCAAAGACCTTGCTGAAGGCACGAGATGACTCAAGACTCAAGCTAGTTGGAAAACGCTGTAGGGAGAGTCAAAGATTTAGATTTAAAAGATACAAGACACTAGAGAAGCATAGAAACATAAAAAGAAGCAAGATAAACTTTATTATACTCATTGAAAGATTGTGAACGCAAGACAATGGATTAGCTACAATCATAAAGTTAGCCATTAACATTCAGAATGAATACTTCCTTGCACAAAAAGGCAAAGATAAGAGACATAGAATAACATAATCATAGCACAAATAAGATTACATTTTATTAGATTGGTGAAATGTGATTTAGCTTTATTTGAAGAATGGGTCTAAAAGGGTTAAGGGTAGATGATAGTTTGTATTAACGGTATTCCTCCGCCAAAAGAGAGGGTTATTATTAATAAAATAAAACTTTAAAAAAATAGATGGATAGATAGATAGAGAGATAGAGAGGTAGTAATATTGATAGATAGACAGACAGATCGATATATAGATATATAGTTAGACATAAATATTTGTATATGCATATATACATAAACATAGAAATAGATAGATAAATATATAGACATATAGATAGACATATAAATAGATAAATAGATATATAGATAGATAACTATATAGATATTTCGACAGATAGATAGATTGACAAATAGATATAGACATTTTGATAAATAGATAGATAGGCACATAGATAGATAGAGATATAGAAAGATAAATAGATAGATAGACTGACATACAGACAAATATATTTTTAGATAGATAGATATATATATATATATATATATATATAAATATAACGAAACATAGCTATACAGATAAATAGATAAATAGATAAATAGATAGATAGATAGTTAGACAGATAGATAGACATATAGATAGATAGATAGATAAATCGACAGTCAAAAGATAGATAGACTTATAGTTAGATAGATAGGAAGTTAGATAGATACATAGATATATAAATAGATAGATAGATATATATATATATATATATATATATATATATTGATAGATAGATAAAAATAAAGAAAGATGGATATATAGAAAGATAGATTGACAGACAAACAGATAGATAGATAAGTATAGAAATATATCGATAAATAGAAAGATAGATATATATATATAAATAGACATATTGATTGATTAATTGATAGATAGATTGATAGATAGATTGATAGATTGATAGAAAGAATGATAGATAGATAGATAGATAGATTGATTGATTGATAGACATGCAGATAGAAAGATATAACAAATTAATAGATATATTGAAAATATATATACATAGTCAAATAGATAGATCGATAGATTGATTGATATATAGAGAGAAATATAGATAGATAGATAGATAGGGAAAGAGATAGAATGATATACAGATAGATAAAAAGATAGATAGATAGATACATAGATATATAAAAAAATAAATAAAAAAAAGATAGATTGACAGACAGACAAATAGATAGACATATAGATAGATAAATAGACATATAGATATATAGATAGATAAATAAATATATATATAGGCAGATAGATAGATAAATAGATAGACAGATAGAAATATAGCCACATAGATTTATAAACATATAGACAGACAGACAAATAGACAGATATATAGATAGACAAGTAGATAGATACATAGACAGATCTTTTGATCGATATATAGATAAACAAAATTGACAATATATTGATAGAAAAGTAGATAGATAGATATATAGATAGAAAGACAGATAGTAATATATATAGATAGAAAGATAGCTAGCTAGATAGATAGACAGAAAGATACACAAATTACCAAATAGACAGATAGGTCGATAGATAGATAGACAGATAGATAAAAAGATTGACAGATTGACAAAAAGAAAGATAGAAAAATGACATGGAGACAAATAGGCAGATAGACAGATATATTGATAGAAAGACAAATATATAGATAGACAGAAACACATTTAGACATATAGTCAGATAAATATATAGACAGATTGATAGATTGTCAGATTGACAGATTAATAGAATAATAGAAAAACAAATAGATAATTTGATAAATAGACAGATGGACAGATTGACAGATAGACAGATAGATAGATAGGCAGATAGAAAATAGATAGATAGACAGATTTACAGATAGACATATAGACAGATAAAAAGATAGATGGACAAATAGATAGATAGATAGATTGATATAAAGAATGAACGATAGATATAGAGATAGATAGATAAACAAAATATAAGATATATAGATAGATAGATAGATAAATAGATAGAGACATATATAGATACATAGACAGATAGATAGCCAGATAAATAGAGAGATAGATAGGTAGATAGATTTTTAGATAGATATATAGATAGATAGAAAAATAGAGAGATAGATAGATAGAAAAATAGACAAATAGAATAATAGATTAAAAGAATGATAGAAAGATAGAGAGATAAACAGACATATAGATAGGAAGATATATAGATAGACATATTGATATATAGATAATTAGAAAGAGAGATTTAGACTGATATACATGTAGACATATAGATAGATAGATATAAATATATATTGAGGTTGATAGTTAAATAAATAGATAAATTGACAAATAGTCAGATAGAAAAATAGAAAGACAGAGAGATAGATCGATATATATACATATAGAAATATAACGAGATAAAGAGATAGATAGATTGATTGATTAATATAAAGATTTATTGATAGATATATATGTAGATAGACAAATAAATAGATAGAGAAATAGATAGATTGACAAATAGACATATAGACAGATAAACATATAGACAGATAAACATAAAATAAGATAGATGGATAGACTGATAGATTGATAAATAAATAGACAAAT